>JAODUO010000402.1:615000-882500 GCA_025642075.2 Ridgeia piscesae | reverse complement strand
TAGACTACATGAGCTACAACAAATGCTACAGGAATTAGCTGATAAAAGTGACACGCATGGTCTGAAGATGATCAAGTCGAAGACAAAGGTGATGATGGAAACCGACACACTAATATATGTCAACAACACTCAGATAGAGAACGTTGAAAGCTACGTCTACCTGGGACAGAAATACAACAAGAGAAACAAAAACCAAGACAAGGAGATTTATAGAAGAGTCACGGCCAGATGGACAGCATTCGGCAAGCACCGCGACATCTTCAAGGGTAACATTGGAACACGCTTGAAGAGACAAATCAACAACTCATGCGTACTTCCAGCAATGATATCCGGCGCGGAAACATGGCTACACTCACCACCCTAGCAAAGAACAAGCTAGCAGCTGCACAAACAAAGATGGAAAGGAGCATGTTAAACATCACATACCGGGCCAGAAAAACAAATATCTGGGTAAGAGAAAATGCCAAGGTCACAAACATGATTGAATAAGTCAGAAGACGGAAGTGGACGTGGGCAGGGCACGTCAGCAGGATACGAGATAACCGATGGACACTGCATATCACTAACTGGAAACCGTATGAAAGGAAAAAAACCTAGAGGAAGACGGGCGAGACATTGGAGAGTCGAACTAGACGACTACTGGAAGGGTACCATCTGGTAGAGGATAGCGCAAGACAGGCAGATGTGGATGCTGAGGCCTTCGCCCAACCACGAGACAATATGGCTGCGCAATGATGATGACGATGACGATGACGATGACGATGACGATGACGATGACGATGACGATGACGATGACGATGACGATGACGATGACGATGACGATGACGATGACGATGACGATGACGATGACGATGACGATGACGATGACACACACACACACACACACACACACACACACACACACACACACACACACACACACACACACACACACACACACACACACATACATACATATACACACATCATACATACATACATACATACATACATACATACATACATACATACATACATATATATATATATATATATATATATATATATATATAATATAATATAATATAATATACATATATAATCAGTATCATCTCTCCATCCCTTTGCATTTGCGTACATCTGATACGATTCCTGTCCCACCGACAACACCCTGTCAGAATGTCGACGATATGTATATCTGTTAGAATGTCGACGATGTATATAGTATACATACATCGTCGACATTCCGATAGGGTGTGGTCGGTGTGACAGGAATCGTATCACATGTACGTAAATGCAAACGGATGGCGCATGTCGTCAACACAATGGCGGAGGTTGCGTATACTTCGTAGTATTTAATCAATCCACAACAATCACTTCCTACTGGGAATGAATGTGAGAGCGTGGGATGACTATGCCGTCTCACTAATTAACAAGTCTTCATCCAGTGCTGATGCAGGCCGATAAGGAGAATAATTCCCGTCGTAGCATATGTACAATGCATTGCGTTGGCCAATTGTCTGCAGTCGCGCCGGGTTCACGATATGTAGCACGTGGACATTCTTGGAAACTGTCCGAGGGTAACATCGTCGTAGAAATATATCATAATCATAATACTTATTGACCCCAAGTAGGTATAGAATGTGATGAAAGTACATCAATTTCGTTAGTACATTTATACAAGCATACATACACACATATTATATCATGTTCACATATATTATAAGTCTATACGTTAAGGCTTACAATACATACAAATGTGTGCACTTATAGTAATTCTTATTGTACCAAAATAAAAACCCACAGTCATATAACATTTACAAACTGGGGTCGGTAGCTCTTATTAAGACAATAATGTCGCTGTCATAGGAGCCACCATAATTTCATGGAATAAAGTAGTATGGTCCTTAGTATACAAGATGTCTAACTCAAATGTTTATTTGGAAGTGTTAGCTTTAAGTAAGAAAGTGTGATGTGGTGTGGAGATGGGCTAATGAACATTAACATATATTGTATTTATTAATTTAGTTGACATATATAACAATGTGATAGAGCACATATATCACTGTTGTTGTTTAGCAAACATGTTTTTATATAAATTCTAAAGCCATGCAAGCTGTGAGTGTATATTTTTTTAATTGCATCAGGAGTCTCATTTATATTATATAGAAACACAAAGACAGAAAATATAAAGACCTTACTTACAAACGCATAGCTACCGTCCAACCTCGAATTACGGTCACCTCGTTAATTCGGTATCCTCACCATCATGATTACCAAACTTTGTTTCAAAACAGTTTTTTGATTCATAAAATTTAGCATGTTGGTATAAAAAGGAGAGGAAGAATATGTTATATCTGAGTGTATGTGGCATTGAATATGGGGTCAAATGTACGAGTTGGCCTATTATCTCCGTTACTAAATTACACATACTTTCTCACCGAACCGGACCAATTTTAATGTTTCGCTACTTGAGCAAATACATTTATATATGTATATGTTATGCAGTAAATGACCATTAACATTATTTCGAATGACATTTAAATATATTTACTAAAACGGGTTTGTAATTTTAACCCAAAAAAGGAAATGAGACTCTTAAGACAAACGAATCCATTAGTCTAACATACGACGGCAAGTTTATCGCCGATGAGAATGCAACCAATAGGCGCCACCTTAGAGCGCCTGGGTAATTTATACTCAACGTGGCAATGGCGCCCTTTGGAAAAAGGTCGTCTATAAGAAGCATATTGTAAGTAAATAACTATAAATACCCATCATTAGTTTGTTTAATCAAAAATTTTTATTGGTAGAAAGGAAGCCGGTTGTTCGAGGGAGCCAATGACCAGATAGAGTCGACCTCGACACCTGGGGAGAAATACTGTTACACTGCCCCAAAGTTGGCGTACAGACAGTAGACAATAAATGAATATTTTTCTTTGCATGCTTACCTACATATTATTTTTATTGATAAGTTCAACAGTATAGTAGCATTAATTCTATAACAAATACATTGCTAAACACATCCTCCTCCATGTTCCGGAATTTGAAACACTTTACAGAATGATACGTCACGGCTGCTGTTCTACCATTTTTCCATTTATTACTTATATAATTGTGTACGAATAGTCTTTGCTCATTAATTACGGCATGGCTGGATGCTTCCCAGAAAGGCGGAGATAGTATTCAATTCAGGATATAATGTGTAAAGCGCTTCGAGCAATACATTCTTCCTTTCACTAAATAAGCCACGTATGATGGGGTCAGATGACCTGAAAACTAATTTTGAAATGCATTCCGAATGTCTCTGGTGTTACCTTCATGGAACTATCCACACATCGAAATCGTATAATAATATTAACATTTTATAATCACATCTAGGGTGTTTGAACTATTTCATAAACATTATAACGAAATAGTGTATTTTGTTTTTGAACATACAATATATTGTCACGCCAATGCCATTGCAATCGACTGTAACCTTTTCTATAAAACAGTAGCGTTAATAAGTTCCTAACTCGCTCAAGAAAATGGGACCGCATCGCAGGCTGAAACGAGTTTGCCTGTGCGATAGTGTTCTCTAAACAACCACAGCCACAAGCGTCTGCTAAGTCGCTCGGCTGTGTAACTTCACCGAGAAGATATTTTAATTTTGAGGGCTGAAAAGTGCTGCCACCTCACGGAGCTTGGTTAATCGAGCATAACGTCGGCCAAACTTTGCCGTTTAGAGCTAATAAGCCAATCCAATATAGGGTCTCATACTTAAAGGTCCAAAGATTACCAACGCAAACAAGTGAAGACTGGATAGGCTTATAGACTGTGACAACTGCAATAACGGTAATTGCTAAGTAGTGATGCCAGAACAAGACTACCAGGTAGACTCAGTAGAGACTATAGACTCAGACATTTTTACTGTGCAGTGATGCTGGATTAAAATCGTTTTCCTGCAATAAAATGTCACAGAATGAAATCGTTTCGTTTATTCATTTCTATATACCAGGTATGTGTGATTATGTGTGTATATTATATAATAATTATATAATCATATAAATACACCATGCACGACACGCTGTATGCACATTAATTGTATAATTGTATGGTTAACTATTGTTATGGGGAATTGGAGCGGGAATTGTAATTGAATGGTTATATATGGAATTGGAATTGAAAAAAATTGAACTGAAACAAAAATGAAATTTGTATTAGAATTGAAAAAACATTAATTTAAAAAAATTGAATTGGAATTGAAATTGAATAAAGGAATAGCAAGGAATTGGAGCGGGAATTGGAATTGATTGAATGGAATTGACCCCAGCCCTGCCAGCCTTGCACACTGACAAAAACACAAGTAGGTAGGGTTTACTGGTGACTCTTAACAGTCAAATTATTCAAACAATTGTTTTCGTAAACTGACTATTCTCTTTTGCTGAAGAAATGATGCAACGTCGTATCTAAATTAATGCGTAAAATAAAGAAAAAACAGAACATATATTTCTGTAGGCAACAAAGTTTGATTTTCGAGGATTGTTTGACGCAGGAGTTGTTAGTTCACGTGGGATGTTTTCGGGAAGACCGGAAGTGACAGCGAAGTATCGTCGTTATCTCTTCGTGGGCGCTTCCGAAACCTGGCTAACGCTCGTTTGGTGCATATCGTTGAAACAAACAAACAGTTACCGACCGCGTGCGCTCGACATGCCCAGCAGGAGCCATCGACAACACGCGTATCTAATAACTGAATCTGACGTAACCGTTTTGCGCCACAATAAGAAGATCCCGGAGCAGTCGTTGCCGTGTCCATCCCAGACGGCACGTCATTGAGCCAACCGGGATGCCCCTCTGGGCGGGATAATGCGTCCTATTAGCGAGCGCAGAGGGGCGCGTCGGACGATGGCCAGAACGTCGTAATGACGCAGAGATTGGAGCTGGTGACTGGCTGAATGACGAGGGACCGCGACGCCGTCTGATTGGTTTCTCAGACGTACAACTACGCCAGATCGGTCTGTAGTCGTCCATTCGCAGCATCGTTTCTCCGCGACAGACTTTGTCTTCTCTACTGCTGCTGCTGCTGTTGCTGCTATATATATATATATATCAAGGTGAGTCAACGTGTGCGGTTTGAAAGCGCTTTTTCCTCAGTGTACGAGTTATTCCGTCTCTTCATATTTCGTCTCTTCATGTGAGATTAGACATTATTAAAATATATATCATGTGCATGTGATTGCGAACGATATTGTGTTAGCATTGTTATGTTTGCCAATATTGTGTTGTAAGAAGCTGCACTTAAGAGCACTCCGACTCATTTCAGTAGATTGTGTTAAATGACGAAATATCGAATGTTTAATTGACTCAGTGTTAAAGATCTACCTAATATTATTTCACGTGAACCGCGATGTTAGGTTTTTGTAATACTATTGTTCAGCATAACATACATCGTAAGTAACTACAAACAGTCGTTTTACGCTTTCTGTAAATTTAAAACGATCATTTGGACAATGTTTTTCTTTTAGGCTTTCATTAATAATAAATACAGTACGTGTTCATTCGTCAATCCGCCTGCTCTTGTACTAATTAAATAGACTTCCTGTGTGACAAGTTTTACGCATCCGATCAAGAAGCAACTCTTGTCTCTGGAAAAGTGTTAAGCAAGTGTTACAGAGCCGATGTGCTTATGCCGAAAATAAAGTAAAATACATAGATCGCGATTAGTTCTGCCGATCAGAGATTACAAAGCCTCTGATAACAATAAATATTATGTTCTGAAATGTCGCCGGGTGGCGTCTTATAGGGGCTGTTGTGCGGGAATTATTTTACAAAACGTAGCATCATATCATAAGAACGAGTAACGCAATGGTTCAGTATCGTGTCCGTGAGTGCTTCAGAAACTTACATTATGTGCCTCGTCCATCAGCGCTAGACGGTATGTCGTCAACTGAATTATGCTGTGGTGTTTGTCCTCATATATGTCCTCGCAATATTTCGCGTCGTTTCAGTCTATCACACGACTACTGGGTCCGTTGTATTGGCTCGTTGTGGTCGATCACGACAATGTCGATTGCTACAATCTGTAACAAGGCCATGTGCTAATGTGTTTCATTTCTATCAGTCACAAGACTCTGGGGGATACTCTTTGTTTGGTGCGATGTATCATGAGCTAGCCTGTTCGCTTCAATCTGTCACAAGGTCATTGTTTGCTAGTATGTTCGTTGCTATCTGTCATAAGATTAGGATACGCTAGTCTGTTCTTTCAAACATGTCAAGAGGCCATATGCTACTCTACAGGTTCGCTGCGAACAGGCATGCTACTGTGTGCTCTGCAATCATCCACACGGCAATGTTGTTGTGTATTCTTTACTATCTATCAAACATTATGCACCAAAGTGTGTTGCAATCTGTCACAACACCATGCACCAGTGTGGTCGTTGCAGAGTATCATAAGATCATATACTACTCGGATGTTATGGGTATGAGTGGAGATAGTAGGTTTAAATCTCTCACAAGACCAGCGTGTTCGTTGCGATCTGTCACGTGATCACTTGTTCGTTGCAGCCCCGCGTAGAATGAAGGGCGTCGTGTGCTTGGCGCTGTGTGGCATCGTCATGATGTGTGTCTACGCTGTCAGTGCGGTCGAGATGAACGGTCCGCCCATCAGACCCGTCGCCTTCCACAACCCGCAGGAGCTCCGCGAGTACTTAAAAGCTCTCAACGACTACTACGCGATCGTCGGCCGACCCAGGTAGGCTAACGATTGTCTCTAGAGTACTCACACAAACCACAGCTGAAACTAGATGGTTCGACTTGACACTCCGCGTTCAAATTAACCCTTGCTTATCTGCTTATATTGGTTGCCCAGATAACACCGATCAGCATTCACAGTTATGCTCTGGTTAGCGAGCTTGTCCATCATTGTTAAAACAGACAATGTTTGTCCTATTCTGATAGCCATCCACAAGTATGTAGCATATTTCGAAACCAAACAAAATAGACCGCCTTTATATAGAAATCTGTTTTGCGTTAAAGCAGCTTGCAGTTTCACCACAGTACAATTTGCATGCCAATTTACAGTTTTATGGATAATATTAATAATTACTGTATTTATTTAAATTGCACAATATTTCATCATAATATGTTACTGGCCAACAGGACTAGTAAAGATAACAGTTTGCTATTCCGTTATGTTCCCCGATAATACATGCGATGCAAGATCCACAGTAAAACGAGACAAGACTTATTATTAAAAACAATAAAAACAACTCCAAAATATGTGTGTGTTTATTAAAACTCCCCACCCCGCTAGCATTTACACAAGCAAATAGTAGTTAGTTTCATTAGTGCAGTACCAGGATGAATAATTTCTGACATAGACATTATTTCCCTAAAACCAAATTATTACGTTTCGATTTGATAGTAAATGTGAATAATATGTATTCCGTTGTTATTATTAAACGAATAAAATGTAGACCTATCGGTGACTGCAAAAAGACAATTGCATAAAGTTGTAGATTTTAGCATTAGCAAGTGTAATCAAACTACAATTGCTACCGACTGAAAAGCGAAACATTTCTAATCGACATGCTTTTTATTTAAGCGCATTTGTGTTAACATATCGGCGAGCTGATAGAATCGTATTGAAAAAGGTTTTTTTGCCTCTCTCTCTAAGTTTTGATTTATATAGAAGTATCCTATATATGTATTTTATATTGTTTCGGCATAAACACGTAAATAAGGTAATTCTTCATAAAATAGCTAAGTACTCACGGCATGTGTTTCAAGAGCAAAATAAATATTCGTAGAATTGATCACTAAAGTTGAGATAAAATACATGGTTGTGCATTCATCTCAACAATAGCTGCTGGTAATGCTGCGAACGAAGCTTGTTAGTTTTACTGATAGTTTCTTCAACGTGATTGGACCTCGACTATGGAATTCGCTGCCGATTTATATATAAAGTGTAGTCGAAACCTATCAATGTTCAAACATAGTTTAAACATGCATATGTTCAAAGCAGAATACTTCTGATATTTTACTTTCTTTGAGTTTTTACTGCTCCACTCATACTTTACTTATTTACCCATTATTGTCTATATGTAAATATTTTTTAATACAGTTTTATTAATTTATTTTAATGAAGTGATTTAAATGGTGTGATTGGCTTTATAACTATTATATCAGATTTTTGATTTGCTACGTTGAAGGATTAAGTAATTAGTTATTACTATTGCATTGCATGACCGTGAAATTTAATGTACAAATAACTTATTCATTTATTTATTATATTTATTTTATTAATGTATTCATCGTTTTAATATATACTTAATGTATAGTTAATTGTATTGATCTAGTTGTCATATTTATTTTATTAACTTATTACTTTAGCACACAATCAAATTACAACTGCAGGGTAGTGAAACATCACTTTTTAGCAGTAAATTCTTGAAGTCTTTGCTTTGAGCATTTTATTGGAAATTACGCTTGATAAAATTATTATTATTATTCAATTGTACAAGTTCTAAAGAATCCCTTCGTTTTTCCGTAGGTTTGGGCGAAGCGCAGACAGGCGAGAAGGCATGAAACACGCGAGGGCTTCAATGAACGACGGAGATCTGACAGCATGAAGAATTGCTCTACCTTTGTTGTACCGCTGGACTTCGACTGGCACTGCGACGCCACCTGGCGATTGATAGATGTGTACGCCACCAGTGGGCGCTCAAGTTTGTAGTGGCAGTCGCAGTTCGCGTGTTACTTCAACCGTAGACGTTATGAAACAAAATGGGCCGTGGTACGTGCGTGGTCTACGTGTAAAGCAAATCAGGATGGCACCAAGGGCATGGCTAGATTAGCAGGAATGTAGACCGTAGTGATAACGTGTAAAAATTGTACTTGCGAGATGCGATGACGTCATTTCCGCCATTAGCGAGAGGTGGTAAGAACCGACGAAATCATCGCCCAATTATTTTCTCATATGTACGTTTCTTCATGGGGCATAGATACGGGGCAACGCCTCATGTTCTAATACAACACTGATGGGCGAGGGGCTCGGCTAACCTCGCCCGGCACTTGTACAGATGTAGACTAATGGCCGATTTCTTTTGCGATTATTCAAATGTATAGGGTCTACACGCAATTTGTTGGTGCATCGTTGAACGCACCATTGTAAGTTTACATTTGCGCGAATGTTGCGCTTGAATGCAACAAGAGGAAGTTCGCGTAGAAAGGAAGTGAACTATAGCGTGTAGAAATAGACATTGGCGCTATTCTGCATGTACAGCTCACCCTTGTATCTAAGTCAGCGACTTGGGAATTCGTTCAGTAAGTCTGAAAAAAACCAGATTTTACAAACGGGTCGCATGTAACTCCAGCATACAAATATTTCCGTATTAAAATGATTGAACCAATGTGTCATTGTAGTCGTTTTGTAAGTGTCACTTTATCCGCTAAGTAAACTATGCGCCACACACGATCAGCACAGTGCAGCAGTGGTCAAGATGCCACCGTTACTGTCAAATTGATGCAATAGACAGGGGGACAATCATAATTTATAACGCAAGTATGACTTCATCCTTTATTTCGTAAGTAGTGTCTATACGATGATTAAAATAATTTGCTTGGCAATGAATTTTAAATACACATGAATATGTGACACGGACCAGTAGGCGTTTTTGAACCGTTTCGCGTAATTAACGGGGTTATTATTCAAGCAAATATACACGAACTGGCCAAACCATTGGACGGGTGTGTCAGGGTGTTATTAAATAACGACTTGCCAACAACATACAACTGTGTCGTAACTACTAAATATACTGACATTGTGAGAGGGACCCCGACGTAATATTTGCATGTAATTGATATATTACTCATACGGGAAGTCACCCCGTGATCGACATTGTCAACAACCACATTGGTGTCCAGTTGTCATCCAGAGTTGCATCGCGTTACGTCACGCTGTCGTGTGCACAGAGTAATTCAACTGCAGTAGAATTATACAGTTTGGAGTTCTCAAAATGCTAATCTTCGACGTGATGAACGCTCTTCGTCGAGCATGTTTCCTTTGATTAGCCTAATTTCAACTAGCACGGGCTTAGAACGCCCTTCACGTTTGATGAGTAACGTCGCGTTGGAACGGTGCTAGTAATCTAAATGCAGCGTGTATTGCTCTCGTCAACGAATTAATGTTGTCCAATTCTAACCGGGTCCGTGTATACACCACCTGTCTCGTTCGCAAATTTCAAAACGATGTATAGGGATAAACGTTGGACATCGCGTATCACCATCTGGTATCCCTACGAAGGGGAAAGACCTAGAGGTAGACCGGCGAGACGGTGGAGAGACGAACTCGACGAATACTAGAAGGTACAGCAGAAGTTGGCGCAAGATAGGCAAATGAGGAAGCAGCATGCTGAGACCTTCGCCCAACGACGGGACAATATGGCTGCACAGTGATGTTGATAATAGATCAATATGCCCGTTGTTGCAACTTGACGCATTCGTGAAAGCATCTAAGTAGAGGCACGCCGTAGTTTTCTACAATGTAGATAATATGCCCACATTATCAAACATTGAAGAAAAGGTTCTCTTACCGAATTAGCGAACCGCTAATTGTTTATTTTATCAATACATCTTTCATCCGTCCCAGTGTTTTGTTTTGTTTTTGTAACTGCTTCATGTGTAGGCCTTCTGGCCATTATATATTACTAGTCCTCAACATGCTAATCTTCGACGAGATTAAGGGCCCTAGACGATGGTATTATCTCTGATTACCGCAACAGCATCTAAACCAGGCTTAACACGTCCCGAAAGCCTAATGAATAACGTAGCGTTGAAAATGTTGCTTGCCAATTGCCAACGACGAGTTTGACACTGTCCAACTATTTAATGTTTAAACTTGATCAATATTTAACAAGGTTGTCATATAAAGCCACAACAAGCAGTATTCATGTGTGTGTATGTGGTGTGTGTGTGTGTGTGCGTGTGTGCGTGCGTGCGTGCGTGCGTGCGTGCGTGTGTGCGTGCGTGCGTTAGTGTGTGTGTGTAAGAAGATAGAATTATACACACACACACACATATATATATATATATATATATATATATATATATATATATATATATATATATATATATATATATATATATGTTTTATATATATATAAAAGTAATGCAATATATAATGCTTATTAAAGGTCATCATCGTCATTGGCAGCTATAGTGTCCCGTGGTTGGGCAAACGCCTCAGCATGCTGCATCCACATCTGCCTAAATTGCGTTATCCTCTGCCAGATGGTACCTTCACTTGCTAAAGATATAATGATAATACGTAAGATTATGAGATTATAGTATATATATAAAAGACATGTACAAAATAATAATAAACATTTCAAGAAACATAATTGTCATTGCTTATGCAGCGCGGAAGAGAGGACTCCTCTTTAAAAATCACAAGGCGAAAGATTCACTTCATCTCACTTGATAATGAAAGATGAAAGCATTCCACTTTCTGGAACAAAAGAAATGGGAGGGAGGGAGGGAGGTAGGGAGGAGGGAGGGAGAGAAGGAGGAGGGAGGGGGGGGGGCGAGGGAGGGGGAGGGAGGGAAGGATGGAGGATGGAGGAGGAGGAGGGAGGGAGGGGAGGAGAGGAGGGAGAGGAGGGGAGGGGAGGGGAGGGGAGGGGAGGGGAGGGGAGGGAGGGAGGGAGGGAGGAGGGAGGGAGGGAGGGAGGGAGGGGAGGGAGGGAGGGAGGGAGGGGGGGAGGGAGGGAGGGAGGGAGACCGGATGTTGTCATTATGCGGTGTTCTGCCGAATCTGCCCAGGATAGCATCGTAGTGGCCGAATTGCAATCAATGCTGTCCAGTCGATGATAGATTCCGTAGGCGTTGTTTTCCTGGAGGAAATTCAAGTCCACGACAGCAGCATATGGTTAAATGGAATTACTAAATTAGTAACAAATGGGTCAACTTATATCTGGACGCCTGCCGCAGGTGTGTTGACATGCCGAGGAGTAACAGTGCAACGAAACCGGAAATTGACATCGTTGACAATTTAGTGTGGAGTCCGGGAGGCCTCCAGCTATGATCATTGGCGACGCTTGTAAAGCCGAGCTCCAGCATAAGGAATATATTTCACAAATTTACATAATTCCAATTCTGCACCATGTGTCGCATGCAGCCGACCATACAATTTAAATTGAATTTTCTAATTAACATGAATTACGTAATTATCGTCGAAAACATATATCAAATTGTATGCCTTTGTTTTCTGATTAAAAATGGTGTACAAAATCAACTTGCTCATTGAGATGTTGCCTCCATGGAGAAATTTATGAAAATGGTGGTAGAGCCGACCACTGTGCAAAGATCACCATGGAGAAATTGATTAAGCATATTGTGCAAAGACCAGCTACGTGACGTCATCGCAGGTATTGGTGTGAAAAAAGTCCGGCTGATTGTTTCCGCCGAACGACGACAGGAGGTGACTAGACTTTGCCAAGCTGTCAGTGCTGCCGGCAACACTGTCGTATCGATGTCCGTATTCCCAAGGGTGAACTACTACAAGGATATTGTCATCAATGGTGCTCCTCTGGGCTTCACTTGAGTTGCACATATAGATTCTTCGTGTGCCAGAAATCGAAAGTTGACGTGCTTTTAGCCTTCCAGACTTCCATAAAGGTTAATTTTGGGTGTTGCACTTTTTACGATTACATTACATAAGTCTTATACTTAATATGTATTAACGTTAAATATAAAGGTAACAACGACACAAAGCCTTATAGCAGTACAATAAAACGAGGGTTTCGACGTACCCCGTGGACATGTTCAACTAACTCTATATGGGGTGCATATGTATATTCAATAAAGTGGTAAAATGTAAGATATTTCTACTGAAATTACAAAGTATCTTACTAGCTACTCGTGTGGCGTAAATAAGTATGTGTACGGGTGTGGGTTGCCATTTTGTTTTATAAATTAAAAGCATTTAGAAATATTTACAAAACAAACAAAAACATTTCAATTAGCCTCCGTTTCCTGTATATTAAATATATCTCTATGGAAGTGCTTCACAGTTCAGCCAAAGGACGTCGTCTTGCGATAGAGAATGACCATTTTAGTTGCGCTTTACAATCTCCAGTTCTTGGCGTAGTCTCGCGTGCCAGCCGGGGACCATCAGCGGGCCAGATGTGCTCCGCGTGCCAAGGTTTATGGAGCAAGTTATTTCACGGCCTAGGAAAGCTGAAGATACCGCACCACGTCAGAGAAGATATCCGAATCGAAAGTGGTCATATGCAAAGTAACCTAGGCAAATGACCAGCGCTCCGCTGCGGCAGTTGGGCAGATGACACGTGACATGGTTGGAATATAGTTTACTAGCACGTTTTCTTTGCATAATCTTATATTGTGTCAAGATGGGATTGTGTCGCTAATCCACAGTGGATGCTTCAAATAAACTGGCACATGACGATCGAACGCATAACGAACAAGTATAGCAGAAGCTAATACAACGGCGTCAGGACGTAATTAACTGAGGGTGACTGCTGCGCCAATGCTTGGGCTTCATCTGCGGTGTTGCGCTATATCTAATATCTGAAGACGGGAGGGGGACATACGAAATATATTGTATCGCCTCCCACTGAAGACTCCCGCGCTGTTAGAAGACATGATGCCAAAACACAGGGGTGTTGGTGGTTTTTTGGCGACGTTTGTTTTTATTTCTATTCTTGAGACTATCAAGAACTCCATCTCCAGCCCGCCATCTCAATTATTAGGATCTCAGTCGCTCGCCAACCCCCGACCACCACCCGTTTCAAGACGTTAATTGACGGGTGAAGTTTCCCAAAAACCGTACTACCTTGAAACTCGTAAAAAATTCTTCAAATTGCATGTTCTTTTGTTAAGATCTCAAACAGTACTCTTTTTCCTTGAACAGGAACGCATATGCCTCTGTCCGTGGAGTAGGGTATCAACCCACACCTCGCAACCCCCGACACGCCCGCCAATGATTAAATGCACTCGACCCAAGTGTCACAGTTTCTACTCCGGGCTTGAATGCAGCAGACGACAGCAAACGCGTCGAAATGTGCTGCCATCTGTAGCGAATCTTTCATAAGTCATTGGTTCATTTCTGTTCCCCAGATGGCGCATGTGGCGCACAACGGTACTGCATTTCGCCAAAGCGGTTTAGGCTAGTCCCCGTCAGGTGGCAGCACTTTCTTAGCCCTTCGCATATTCTCGACGAAATTACGCCGCTGAGCGAGAGTCGGTTAAGCGAGACTAAAAGTAGTGGCTAGTCTGCGTGAGAGAATTCCACAAAATCCTTGTCATTACAACGCCTTTTGATAAATCATCTTGCTATTGCGGAAAAATCTATAGGGCTCCCATGGCTTGCGATGATTGCTGATGTTTGATACTTTCGGTATTATTGTCATTGTCACGTTATTGTATATCGTTATCCTTAGCTATGATTTCATTCATTTCTATAATGTTTAGAACAAAATTGTGAAGTTCTTCATTTAAAATTAACTTCACACAGAATGAATTCATTTGCCTTCGGACAACAGTTATAAAATTGCAATCACCTGTAATAATTTTCACATCCACGTCATTCTGTATAATGCCCGAGTAGACTCAGCCTATGTCAGCGGCCACTCCCTGGGTAGCTGTTAAGTGCTAAGCCCAGGAAGAACCCACAGATCGGTTCAGCCGCAGAGTTGACGTCTCGGAACCGTCTGACAGCTGGAGTCAGACCACATTTGCATTTTCCATAGGCGACCATTATAACGTTTCCTTCATTTCCTACTAATCTTGCTATGTTATTGACAATGTCACAGCATATTTACCCTCCATAGACAGACGTTATGTGAAAAATTCGTGAACTTCTAATACCTCAGGCTCCCACAAACCTCTTTCAAACCGTACACCCCTCCAATTTCTGCTTGAACCACCCATGGATTGCCCCTGATTACACCACCAAGCAAAATGACAACTGTATTAATACGCAGAAATGCACCGACTGGCAGCTGTCATAATTTGACAGCTCTGATGCCACGCTGCCCAAAAACATAATTTCTACTCAATCCACACTACATGTGCTCAGAGAAATGCATAATGCTGATTTTATAGGGTACTCTTTGGTCGCACGGGAAATGGCGGATGAGCACCTTATTGTGGTCTTACATCTCCTGCAAACATAATTCATACACGCTTAATTTTATACCAGGGCCAGTAGCCTTAGATAGATCCATTACTTTACATTACCAACCCAGTCTTTGACTAAAGTTGAGCAAATTGAAGCAAGAGTTTTGATGTTGATTAAAACTGTCAACCCGGCTCCTGCGGTTGTAAAAGTGGGGTGCATTTGGAAATTATAGTGCGTAATTTTTTAAGGTTTTCGGTGAGCCACGATTCAGTACATTTGCATGTTTTTAGTCGGCATACAGTCGCATGCCGAAAAATGACCAACCCAACAGTAGCCACAACCATCCCTTGGATACACCTACATGGTCAATACGTATATACTAGTCTGTATATATATAAGAGAAATACTCATATATGCGGACACTGATGTGGTATTACCACTTAGTAGACTAGCTTCAGGGGGAGCCAGTCGAAGTGCACTGGCGTGGTCTCTCTAACCTCTGGCATAACGAGATAGTGCAGCTCCCAGACTAACTTGTCTTGTTGCTAAACGGACACAAGTCTAACCTGGCCACAAAATTCGATCGAGCGCTGTGGTTTGCATTGCTTGCAAACGATAAAGCCCTTCGAAGTAATGGATTTTCGGAAAAAAATTATTAACACGATTTTCGCAGAAATGTGGTGTACAAAAACTAGAGGCGATGTGCGTGGGTTGGCGCGATTGGAAATGAATCCGCGGGCACGGAGACCATCGCAACAGAAAAGTAGGGAGTCAGGTTAAAATGTCAAAACTTAAAAAACACGGTTAGGTGGTATCGGTATATCCCAACGGTAGCGAGAATACAACCATGCAGACCTTTTCAAATATGCCTGTGTGTGTGTGTGTGTGTGTGTGTGTGTGTGTGTGTGTGTGTGTGTGTGTGTGTGTGTGTGTGTGTGTGTGTGTGTGTGTGTGTGTGTGTGTGTGTGTGTGTGTGTGTGTGTGTGTGTGTGTGTGTGTGTGTGTGTGTGTGTGTGTGTGTGTGTGTGTGTGTGTGTGTGTGTGTGTGTGTGTGTGTGTGTGTGTGTGTGTGTGTGTGTGTGTGTGTGTGTGTGTGTGTGTGTGTGTGTGTGTGTGTGTGTGTGTGTGTGTGTGTGTGTGTGTGTGTGTGTGTGTGTGTGTGTGTGTGTGTGTGTGTGTGTGTGTGTGTGTGTGTGTGTGTGTGTGTGTGTGTTGTGTGTGTGTGTGTGTGTTGTGTGTGTGTGTGTGTGTGTGTGTGTGTGTGTGTGTGTGGTGTGTGTGTGTGTGTGTGGTGTGTGTGTGGTGTGGTGGTGGTGTGTGTGGTGTGGTGTGGTGTGGTGTGTGTGGGTGGTGTGTGTGTGGTGTGTGTGTGTGTGTGTGTGTGTGTGTGTGTGTGTGTGTGTGTGTGTGTGTGTGTGTGTGTGTGTGTGTGTGTGTGTGTGTGTGTGTGTGTGTGTGTGTGGTGTGTGTGTGCGTGTGCGTGCGTGTGCGTGCGTGCGTGCGTGTGCGTGCGTGCGTGCGTGCGTGCGTGCGTGCGTGCGTGCGTGCGTGCGTGTGTAGGCGAGACCGGGGCACCATGCAACGTCGGGCATCATACTCATCTGCTTTATAACTCACACATTGGCTGTTAGTTTGAGCGAGGTTGTATTATTTTTCATAAAGTCGCATTTATAACTAATCTGTCGAATTAATCGTGTAGAAAGTACAGTGTATTCATGCAGATATTATTGGTGATATCAGCATGTTTATTATTATTATTGGGCCACAATACCCAATGGCCATTGTGTCGCAGTTGCGTAATGTCCATAGTAAACGTTTAAATAAATAAACTCATTGCTTACCAGCATGTTTATTATTATTCTTGGGCCACAATACCCAATGGCCATTGTGTCGCAGTTGCGTAATGTCCATAGTAAACGTTTAAATAAATAAACTCATTGCTTACCAGCATGTTTATTATTATTCTTGGGCCACAATACCCAATGGCCAGTGTGTCACAGTTACGTAATGTCCATAGTAAACGTTTAAATAAATAAACTCATTGCTTACCAGCATGTGTATTATTATTCTTGGGCCACAATACCCAATGGCCATTGTGTCGCAGTTGCGTAATGTCCATAGTAAACGTTTCAATAAATAAACTCATTGCTTACCAGCATGTTTATTATTATTCTTGGGCCACAATACCCAATGGCCATTGTGTCACAATTGCGTAATGTCCATAGTAAACGTTTCAATAAATAAACTCATTGCTTACCAGCATGTTTATTATTATTCTTGGGCCACAATACCCAATGGCCATTGTGTCACAGTTGCGTAATGTCCATAGTAAACGTTTCAATAAATAAACTCATTGCTTACCAGCATGTTTATTATTATTCTTGGGCCACAATACCCAATGGCCAGTGTGTCACAGTTGCGTAATGTCCATATTAAACGTAAACTCATTGCTTACGCTAACATTTACGCCGACCGCAAAGTTAGTTGTGTTCTACGTCACATATTTCGCGTTTTACATGTACTTACTCAGGTTTATTTTAAACATAGTTTAGGTGATCCAAATGTAACTACCGAGTAACAGCTATACATATCATAAGAACATATGCATACAGAGAAAGTGATAACTTACATGTAAGCTTAAGCATGTTTGACGACCTGTACCGATGACTATTTAATATTTATAAGCATAATATATATATATATATATATATATATATATATATATATATATATAATAAAAAACACAAACAACTGTTATAGTCAGTTTACATTATTGTGTTTATGCTAGTAGGCCCATGTAATTATATATATATATATATATATATATATATATATATATATATATATATATATATATATATATATATATATATATATATATATATATATATTAAGCCAAATGCATAACTAGATTCGAAACACTTTTGCGAAGCGTATTCGTACGACCCGGCGTGATTGCATCAGGTTTGGCATTTGCGTTCTTACGTCCTAAAGTGTGCATTCCTACTTTTATCGATTGCGAGAAAGGTTGCGTTGTTCCGTTAAAACATTCAGACATATTTCTATAAATTTGATACATGCATTTTACTATTTTACACACAGACAATTACTAGATATGAGAAAACAATGATCTGCTTGAGCCGAGCGCATAGCCGTACAAGGCGTGCTTAGCTAATGGTGTTTTTTTTTCATTAGAAGTCGACGCGAATTCTGCGGTTTACCTCAAAATTGAGGTCGCGTACAGATTCGGCGTACTCAATAGCGTTAGGTATTGGTGTCTGTTATCTCAGCGGACACGCGGTCGGTCACGATTTTGACAGATATTCCAGAGAATTGCAACAAGTCACTGAAAACTTGCTGAAATAAAATTCAATGAAAATGAAATAACATCGGCATTAGCCGATGAAGAACACACAACAATAGCAATTAAACAAAATGTTCGGTCCCAGTCGTATCATAATGAAGATGTAGTTGTTGCAAACTTGCAAACAGTGACAACGAAGAACATTTGCATTAGTGACATTTGCATTTAAAGGATTAAGAAGGCCATACTTCATTATGTGTAGACGTACTAAGCCTTCTAAAACGTAGCAAGAAGAACGTTACTATTTCAGCGCACTTGCCCGCTTCTTTTCTGCGGGCACTACTGTGGACAGACCCGTAGAGTATATTATATAAGTGTGTAAGGGGCGCACAACTTTTCTCCGTTCATCTATTTGTCCAATTACAGACCTCAGTCACCATCGCAACTCACGGGTCTTTGAGCTGCGCTACAGTACTCCTGGCTGATCATCTCCGCAAACTATGGAAGTGAGCGGAGTCGAGTTATAAAATTATGACAACTGACTTCGCCAATCGCTACTGCATCAGCCATGAGCACAAATACCCTTCACAATGTGAAGACGGATATACACGACTGGTGGGAATTTTGTAACGAAAACGGAAATGTTCATATAATTTCACGTAATTCTGTTTTTAAATTATCAACCAACTACACTGTTTACAGAGACGTTTTAGGAGTCTAACATGTAATTATTATATTTTATGACGCTGATATGGTAACCTCCACAACACCATTAAATTTTCATGAAGACCAAAGAGGGCAAGAGACGACGGAGACGACAAAGAGAACGGACAATACAAGGGACATTTTCATGTTGACGCGCCGTGTTATTCAGCGCCAAAGAAACACGTAGTGATGACGTCCCTTGCGGCCATTGTGTAGTCACTGGCAACAATCGGCGACGTGCTACGTACGGATCAAAGGAAAACGCGCAAGTCGTCCGTAGGCGTAGGTCTCTGTGACTGTTTCCGAGGCACCGAATGGTGAGGTTACACTAAACACCGGACCAACACGATGGTTCGAGGTGACAAGGTTTGTATTAGACGTGGACATCAGATCCGCAACTAGCATGTTCAAGCCATGTCGTGCAAGGCTAACGTTCAGTCGTGGACCGTGACAAATCAACTAGTGTAGAGACGACGTGCACATTCTGGATGGTAGGTATATACTAACCGATTTGAAGGATTTTGAAGGTTTTATAATAATAATGAACTTTATTTATAAATGTATAGAATGGTTATATACCATTTGTACGAGGTAGACCGCATCGCTAAAGATCACACCGCTGCTACCATTTAATCATGTGTTCATATATAAACCGGTGTTCATATATAAGCCGTATTGCTTTGCTTTTGCACATCAAAATGACAATCGTACAGTTCTTTATTAAAGTATGTTGTGAGTTGTGAATTCATAATAATTTATTTTTATTATGTTGTTTTGTGTATAAATGTACACGATGTGATCGCACCGGCACTCTGTGTGAAGTGGGAAATTGAGAATCCGCACAGCAGATCGGTGTTTTCAAAACATGATTAATAGAGTAGACAGGGGCAAAGCGCACCCCTTTTGAGGCAAACATGTTTTGACCTATTTATTTTCGTCCTAGGGGGAAATGGTTAACATAGCTACATATATTATATGTTTCTAATTATCATAATAATTGGAGAAACGCAGCAGCGTAACATCAGCGAAAAATGTACTTTTAATGACCGCCCACGACACCTTTTAAATGTCGTCATGTGGGCAAAACGCACCCCTGGGTGCACTTTGCACCACATAACGAAATTTGACGAATAGTTTATTTTATTTATATAACAATACTATATATAATTATATATAATATATATATATATATATATATATATATATATATATATATATATATATATATATATATATATATATATATATATATATATTTTTCGTCGGTAATAAGGCCACTTAATTATCGTGTAAGAAATTGGGTTTCTTGTTAATGATGCTGGGGGTCGTTTTGCTCCACAGTAGTGGGCCGTTGCACACTTAGTGTTGGATACAATGACACCTGTTGCACGACACACGTCCACTGTTCGTCTTCGTCATCGTCCATTTTGTTTACCCGAAATGTTGTCTGTGGCCATCTTCTTATAGGGCGAGGAGGTCAACGGGTTGACTGTGCGATATATAGTACTGGACATCGGGCATTCTTTCCTTGGCTGAGGTGGGCTCAATGTCATCGTGGCTTGTGTGACTACACCAAGCAGGATGTTTTCTGCCCAGGGACTGTCCAGGTTAAGCTACGTCGTCCCGACAATGTTTTTCGGAATGCCGTAAGCTCCAATTTCCAACGGCTCCTCGCATAAATCTTTTACCGCAACGAATGCATCTTGCAGCCGCTGGTCAGAATAGGCCGCCATTGTAGTTTTTCGTTTATATGTCCGAAACATGTCTGCAATTCACCAAAGTTAAATGAACATAATACTGTTATACCATGCTGTAATGATCAATGAATAACATTATTATGTTACTGCAGCATTTAACATTATCAGAGTAACAGTTCATAAGTAATTTCTAGTCAATTTGTCGTGAATATAATAAACGTAGGAAGGGTGCGCTTTGCCCGAAATCATTGCATCATCATAATAAAAATATCACCTACATGACATTATCGCCGACAAAAACGCATTGCGTCTTTTCTAGTAAACGATATTATACTTTCACGTAGCTAATTCGCATAATTGGTTACTTAACAAGTATACTCGCTGAGAACGCCTAAAGCTGTTTACTTTGTTACACTAATATTGACGAAAAATGCTAATTTGTGTAGCTTACTTCGATTTCTATATTTCCTGAAATAATTGCCACCAAGATGATTTGGGCGGCATAGTGTTCCCACAAAGCGGTAGATAGGGCTGCTAAAACGTATATCTCACGATTTATGTGGATGGAGTGCGTTTTGTCCCTCTCTATTACATGCTACCCACGTCGATATTTAAAATATTTTGAAGAAAATTTTAATTATAGCGTTTGGACATATTACTCATCATGCAAACAATTCGATGAGAGCGTGCGTGTGAATGTAAGTTCGTGAACAGTATTTCTGTGTGTGTTTTTGTGAACTCACAATCACTCCAGTTTTGCGTGTATCTGGGTGGAATTGTGTATGTGATCAAGCTTCACGTGGATGGTTCGATTCGTGTGGACGGGTATATATTCGAGGGTTCAATATTTCAAAAGGCTATGCGTGGCGTTCTATCCGCTGAATTGTGTTTCTCTATAATCGTAAAGATAAGTATGCCACCTACACTATGTTGCTGGATATGTGAACGCACGGCATACTATTTGTTCACATGTGGTTCGTGGTAGTTCAAGACGCACTCTTGAGCACCACGGTAATTTATTTATATCCGTTGTATTCTCGGAACGCGTTGAAACAATGTAACTTTTCAATAAAGAGGTCACGTTTATTTTAACAAGGCCATTTACAATTTAAAAAATCAATGCGGTTAAGCTGGAAACATCTGTGTTGGGTTTGCGGTGGGATTCAAATGATGGGATTTGACGTCTGGTCTATTTTCAGTGTTCATAATCATAATTATGCTAACAATGTTTTTGTTAGATTCTAGTGCAAATCATCTGAGGCTTGGTTACATTCTAGTGCCCAAGATTGTGGAAGCGTTCGGCAACATTAAATTTATTGATATCATTAGCACAAATGTGGCTTTATCTGGAGTTTCTTTTATCCAGTGCAAGAAACCGAGCAACGCAACTAGAATATTTATCCAGTGCAGTAGGGGTTACATATTTCAACTCAAGGATCATAATTTTCATACGTAATGGCGCGGGTGAGTGCCGTTCCTTCATAAAATCGCTGGATAATTCGGGTAGTTGGTGTTAATTTTAGGCAGGAGATGTACGCTAAGTATTTACGTCAACTGGACTACCTGCGTAAGCAGCAAGAGAACACGGGATGGTGATGCAAATGCAATGACAGATGTTTTATTGCCACCTGGCGGCCAAGTAAGACAAAACAGGCGGGCAAACAGCGCATAACGTCTGAGGCGCGCCTCGTACACACTAACAACAGCTAAGCGCCCAACAAGCAAACGTGACAATGTTGTCATCAAAACAAATACAAACATGTGAGCTGAGCCAACCACAGGCCCACCGCGACTTCAGGCAAGAAGCCACCTTTCAGCGTATACACGTCAATCGAATGGCACGACATGCCAAGTAGCAGGCGTCGCGCACAAACTCTACCGCTCACAGTGCATTCATATAACCAAGCTTCACTTTTGCATTCGTCTAATTTCAACAAGAATTTAACATCTGAGATTACACAAACGGCAACAAGGTTTTCATCGATATGGCCTAACCAAAATAACAATCTTCAAGTTTAACCTGTGAACAGAATATAATGGAACGTTCTAACGCTTTGGACCACCCAATATCATTCTTGGTTTCCTACGGAAGGATCTCCACGAAAGAGAACTGGCCCGGTACAACATATTAGAAACTGTACAAATATATCAAACACATCTGAGGTGCGTCGCGAGTTTAACTTAACGTAAATATTTTTCTTGTTTATGTTTACAACATAGTTTTGGGTAGCGCACATTCAAATGGATGCACGGATATGTGTGATTTTTAGATAGACTCTTTGGCCACAAATTACCCAGTCAATCCTTTTCATTATCGATGCAAAGGTCTGTGACCCGGCACCAATTTCCAAAAACATAGGTCATCAGCAACAGATAACCAGAGAAAATGCAACATTCACGAAGAATATAAAAATGCACACAATGTTAACATGAATCATGTCGTTAGTTAAAGAAAGATTACCAGTAGCAAAGTGTCAACCGTGGCCAAAGTATGCAGTAACGGGATCCTGTTATACCAACTGCAGTAAAACGCACTGTTATTATGTCACAGAGGACTCTGAGAGACCCATTTCTCCGTAAGGACATCCAGTTAAAGCCGTAAGAACAGGCTGACACATGTCCAGACACCATTTGCATCGCAAGCACCTGACGGGATAAAGAAATGTTATTCGACTCGACTCTACGTGTTACTTGCAGAGAATTACAGAAAACAAAGAATTACACAAAAACAAACAGCTTCAATTGTAACACAAATCCCCACTGTGCGTCACACAACATTGGCGAACGTAGTCCTAGCAGCACAGGAGCCGAGGTACGACGGGGAGCGTTCAAATATGTAATTACACATTAGAAATAACACACATATTATATATACATACACTTCAACAATGACACCATCATAATGACAGATCATGTATGGAGGTTCACCATTCTGTTGCTATATAGGCAACACGACTGCTATACAATATTCAGTGTTTTGACACTAGTTATTTTGATACCCGTATACATCACACTTAACTACAAATACTAAGCCACGGCGCCACGTGCCAAAACCTGAAAACGCAGTAACAAATCCGAAAATATTACATATTCGACACGGTAGCCACTCCACTTTCTTCACAAGAAAGACCGAACTGGCAAAAATGCACCATGCAATGGTGACGCTTCACAAAGCTAGTAAGTACGAACACACGACAGGGCTGCACAAGACGCGTCCGGCACTGTGGTCACCACACAAGCCAGCCAACCAACAAGCAATTCTGTAGAGTTAAATATTCTAACAACATCGACAAAAGTTGTGACAACAGAACGACGAATTGGCAACAACAACATCAATATAGTTTGCCGTGCGAGACAGTGTTACTTTTCAGTTTTTAACGTGTGTGAGTGTGTGCGTGCGTGCGTTTGTAACAGGCACCCGTTCTATACTTCTTCTGCTACAAACATCACATACGATCGACAATCGGACTGAATCAATATTATCACACTCGTTCAATGTATGCGACACTGGTTAGTTCACGACAACCCGCAATTCTAAAACAAACACTGTGTTGGCCAGTTTTAACCACTGTCATAATGTCTGCGAACATGTGCCACTAACAACTAGTTTGACCTATATTTACAGACCTGTTTAATATACCCAACCTACGTCATGAGCAGATCAACTATCCACAAGCAACATTTCACCTCTACAATGTACAGTTGTGAAACACGGGGCCATCTAACATTCCCATGTCCCTATCTGTGACATTCCCACCCGACACATTGTGGCACAGGTAGTAAACGATGATAACATAGCCCATTAAACTCCAGTAACTCCAAAGTCTTCAATGTTGAGGCAGAACCGAGGAAATCAGTGCACATCTATTTGCATATAATGATGTATAAATGGCGCTGACAAGTGACAACATGTGCATACCCTGACTTGAAACCATAAACTTGCACAACTACGAACATGGAACACAGAAATGAGGTAGTGTAGTGGCACATTACAAAGTGCATGGACATTACTGATACAATAACATGCATGAACATCACAGACACATTACAAAGTGCATGGACATTACTGATACAATAACACTCATGAACATCACCGACACATTACAAAGTGCTTGGACATCAATGATACAAAGCAATACATGAACATCACCAATACGTTACAAAGTCTTTGGACATCACTCGATACAATACACTGCATGGATATCACTGATCAAAACAAAATAAATCACACCAATATGGACACCACTGATACTCAAGACATACGAAGCAAACTGGACACAGACAAATCAATGACCGTCAGCACGCTACACAACGCTGACAATTTTTGCATTTACCAACACAAGGCCTTAGAGCAATAATCTAGACACACGCATTGCGACAATGCCAAGCGGTTCAAGGCAAACTGACACCTTGCAAAACACACTGAACTACACATATAAGTCTACGCTTGCCAATCTTGATTAAAAAGCACTTGTATCATTACTTCAATGGTGCAACCAACATGTTATATACCCAACTTAGCCAACACATTTACACAACAATGTGGATAACAAGTCTATCGACGCATTCCGCAACGATGTCACGTCATGGCACCTTTCACAATAACAAACATAACACTCATGAAGAACAATGCAGGCGGACACTGCAATGCACATATAACATTAGTAAACCATAAACAAGTGAGATTAGTCGGAGCAACAACTACCTAGCAACTACCAAATGACTTGACTAATAACTACACGTGGATTGACTTCAAGCAGAAAACGAGGAGTTGCGTGGCAAAGCCAAGGTTGCATTATAAAACACGACTACTGGAATTATGCCAGGGAAAACCCACGGATACATTAGTGCATCAGCAATGTATAAAATAAATGCAGAAGAATTCAAAGCTCAGAATCTGACGTGGATGCAAACAAAACAAGAAACGAGCTGCATACGGAGGAGGTAAGTCATCTTTGGAAAGGGTCTATCTATCCCAACATATACAATGATGTGTACGTAATGTGTAACTTGGTAAGGAACTAAGGACATACTTCCACAGAATGTCTTGGATAACAGTGATGGCTATAATAATCATATAACATGGATTGTAAATGATAAAATGGCATTTAATTGCAGGTGGTGAGGAGACTGGCTTCAAGCATAAGTCAAATTAGCGGACATATGACATCAGGTCACTGGCTTCAAGCCCAATCAACCAAGTGGACATATGACATCAGAACACTGGCTTTAAGCACAAGTCAATTAAATGGACATATGACATCAGGTCACTGGCTTCAAGCCCAGTCAACTAAGTGGACATATGACATCAGGACACTGGCTTCAAGCACTAGTCAACTAAGTGGACATATGACATCAGGACACTGGCTTCAAGCACTAGTCAACTAAGTGGACATATGACATCAGGACACTGGCTTCAAGCACTAGTCAACTAAGTGGACATATGACATCAGGACACTGGCTTCAAGCACTAGTCAACTAAGTGGACAAAAATCAGGACACTGGCTTCAAGCCAGTCAACTAAGTGGACATATGACATCAGGACACTGGCTTCAAGCACAAGTCAACTAAGTGGACATATGACATCAGGACACTGGCTTCAAGCACTAGTCAACTAAGTGGACATATGACATCAGGACACTGGCTTCAAGCACTGGTCAACTAAGTGGACATATGACATCAGGACACTGGCTTCAAGCACTAGTCAACTAAGTGGACATATGACATCAGGACACTGGCTTCAAGCACTGGTCAACTAAGTGGACATATGACATCAGGACACTGGCTTCAAGCACTAGTCAACTAAGTGGACATATGACATCAGGACACTGGCTTCAAGCACTAGTCAACTAAGTGGACATATGACATCAGGACACTGGCTTCAAGCACTAGTCAACTAAGTGGACATATGACATCAGGACACTGGCTTCAAGCACTAGTCAACTAAGTGGACATATGACATCAGGACACTGGCTTCAAGCACAAGTCAACTAAGTGGACATATGACATCAGGACACTGGCTTCAAGCACAAGTCAACTAAGTGGACATATGACATCAGGACACTGGCTTCAAGCACTAGTCAACTAAGTGGACATATGACATCAGGACACTGGCTTCAAGCACTGGTCAACTAAGTGGACATATGACATCAGGACACTGGCTTCAAGCACTAGTCAACTAAGTGGACATATGACATCAGGACACTGGCTTCAAGCACTGGTCAACTAAGTGGACATATGACATCAGGACACTGGCTTCAAGCACTAGTCAACTAAGTGGACATATGACATCAGGACACTGGCTTCAAGCACTGGTCAACTAAGTGGACATATGACACCAAGTCACTCGCTTCAAGCATATGTCAATTAGTTAGACATAATGATGACATTGGTTCACATGCAACACATACAACCATGTTCCTGATCAATGTGGACCATGTCCCTGATCGATATGGACCATATATGTGATCAATGTGGACCATTTTACATATCAGTGTTGACCATGTCCCTGATCACCGTGAACTTTGTCCACGATCAACATTTCCATGATCAACGTGAGCCGTGTCCCTGATCAATGTGGACCATGTCACTGTTCAATGAGGACCATGTCCCCAATCAACATAGACCATGTCAACGTGGGCCATGTCCCTGATCAATGTGGATGATGTCCATGAGCAGTTAGGACCAACAGAAAACTTAAGGTCAGATATCAAATGCCCAACAAAAAGCAGTAGCCAGTATTACTAGAACGTCAATAAGCAAACCAGATTTTATTTATTTTCATCCCACTAACATCAAACGTAATAGCTGAGTAAAGACAATTTGGATGTGTCCCCAAACTCCTAGTTGCCACTGTCACAAACTGACGCAATTTACCTTGCCATGTTGCATTTCCTGCAAAAGCCCACCAATAGATCGTCTGGTCTCGCAACATAAAAAAAATGGCTGCGTGCACCGATTTCACGTGGATGGAAATGAAACTGCCTCCAATTGGCGCTTAATAACAATCTTGTCCAGTCATGAGTGAAAAGGCTGATCTGTTCACCGGTGGCTGGCCGGTTGAGGGACATTAAGGAAAAAATGGACGAATCCAGGTTTGGGTAATCAGAACATGATGGCTGTACAATAGATTTACAATGGCAGGCAGAAGTAAGCCGAGTCAGATGTGTCAGCAGACAGCCTGTGTCTGTATCTATTTCCATTTCTAGGAACTGCTCAGCCAAATGACATCACTTGCCAAAATCTGAAGCCACGCAATTTGCCGGACAGATATGCAACAAGTCCAATGAAGCATTTCTGCCCGTGAAAGTGCATTTGACACGAGAGAAGTAGACAGTGCACAGTAATGGCGCTCACATGATGAAACGGGAATTCTGTGAAACCTAGAATTCTGCAAGGCCCAGAGGAGAGTTCCGGAGTTAAATGCACACATTAAAGAGCACGAAAATGGAAGCAGATGAATCAAAAAATGTCAGAGCTCGTTAGACTAAAACAGTAAACAAATGAGATGAAATGTTAACCCGATATAGCAAATAATGTACAGCCTTTGTGCTAAAATCGGCATTGTGATGGATGTTTCTGCAAAACCAATATGAAAGGGTAATCCTCATTATTTATATAACACCCGTGAAATATTTATCATCAAATCAACTTTATGGATATCACTAAAGATTATAGTTGATTTCCCATGTTTTGATTTAAATCACCACCAACTATGTATTTTTATCAAATAAAAATTAAACTATCAATTACTAGATAAGACTCTACATGTGTAACACAAGCACATTATATTTGACCAAAGGTTATCCATTGCTCCAGTGTTTGGCACCCACCAGGCATATTTCTAAAGCAAAACTTAACCATAATCAACAAAATTAGTACTACTGCCTAGAGTAATAATAAACGTGCATGAAAAAACAGGTAAACACAATCTGAGGCATTAAAATAACAACAGCAGTATTTGTCCACTAAACCAAAACATGTTTACATGGGACCGGTCAGTCTGCCTGGACACCGAGGTCAGAGTGGCCGTAAATAGTGAGGCAGAGTTGTTGACGAGAAAGCAACAGAGACTGGGTCAACCTGAGGACACAAGTTTACCTGAAAACAGCTTTGGCCTGATCTCTGTGTGTGTGTTGTGTGTGTGTTGGCCAGCAAGGCACGGGTTCCCCGCCACAGATGTGCTGCCGTCGCTGCCACGTGCTTGGCACAAACAACATCGGCTGCATGACTGAGCTAAAACAACCTGTGCCCTGCGAGTCTGCCAAGAGCCCATGACTGGCTTCCTGCTTGGCAGACTGTAGCCGTTCACCTTACAACTCTCTGAGCGGGGGGACAAAATCATGCCAAAGTGATGCAGAGGATTATGGCATAAGCAACGAATCAATAACAACGCTTGTAGCAAAAAGCCGAGGCAAACTAACAAACTGTCACATAACACAGGAATGCAAGCAAAGCAGTGAACAGATAGATAAAAGCCAATTACAGGGTGTGTGGGTTGGGGTGGGCTACACACAACATTGCTGCTTTTAAGCACGAATCTGGTTAACGCAGTGCTGCTTCAATATTAAGTCTGTAAAATTGCAAAAGTGAATTACAATGATCGGTGTTATTGTATAGACGGGTGGTAAAACAAAAGTGAAAGCACCTATGTGCCATGTGCATGGCACATGCCTACACAGTCGTGGCTGCAATGCACATTTATACAACCTATGGGCTCCCCCCACTGCACGCATGCAGCCACCTGTCAGCAGCATTCGTGTGTTTATCTGTACATAGTGAACATTCAACAAAACAGGTAAGCCGCAGGGTCTCAATCTCTGGATTCACAACCCCTGCTAGTCCATATAGTATAGCATATATGTATGTAACACATTTTATATAATAAATAATCTCCTCGTCAAAAGTTTTACATGTACATCTATGCCATACATATTATATAAGACTGCTGAAATGCCGTCGTCAGAAAAAAACAATACACACTAAATGTTGTTGCTTGAAGCTAGGTACTCCCTGAGATACTAGGTACACCATATAATACATAGTATTATACCTAATGCCTTTGGCATGGAATCCTTATGGAGGTAGTTTAAGCTGGCGTGTGACCAAAAAGTGGCACCACACCGTAGCATAGTTCCTGAGTGAGCTACTGCCGATGCAAAGTTGAGAGTATATTTTGTGCCACGCACACACAATGCATTCACTGGCAGTAGCAACGTTAGCAGCAGAGCAAGTCAACACCATTCGCGGTATCACTGATATGCTAGAAAAAGAACTATAAACCGTGTGCAAATTCACTTTTGCTTCAGTTTACACCAGTGCAAATTAATACTGCCTTTATTTGCAGGGCATAAACTGCCATGAGCATGCTACTTGGCACTTTATCCTGGAAGTCAGCATGGGATATTGAGCAAAAACAACTTCAGTTACAATAATGTTGCTATATATCCCACTGTATATTGGTTAGTGTAATGTGATTACAACGAAACAACTGATACAATTTGCAATTTCAAGGAATGTACGATAGATTAAAACTAGTAAGCAGACGCTAGCTTCCAAACATATCTGATGTGCTTAGCGCAAACAGCGAAAGAAGATGATGTGTCAAAAATAAACGTAAGCTGGAAATATAGTTCTGTAGCCCTGCAGTAAACAACAATGTCAACATACTCTTACGCAATATAGCAGACCACTGCCTGACTTGCCTGGTTGTTGTGTTGAAATTGCAAGGAATGGCACTCGACCGAGTGGTGCACATGGAACGGTGACGCAGCCAACACTGAGTCACTGACCGAGAAACAAGTAAAAATTAACTACAAGCCAAACTGTGGCAACTACAACAGAACTCCAAATCAACTGACATTCATGACAATGTTGCCATTTTGCAAAGGTACGCCCATGCATTATGTTACGTTACGCCTTATCGTTAGAAATGTTCCCAATCACCGGCCAAAAATTACAATTTCAACCTAACCAGACCCGATGCACGCCGCAGCGTGTCGTCGGGAACAAATCAGAACACTTGTATGCGGTTGTTGCCGAAGTCAACGACCACAATATAACCATCTGGAGACACACAGATTCCAGACGGGCGGTCGAGCTGCGAGGGCCCCGAACCAGGCGTTCCAAACTTACACAGGAAGTTACCGTTGGGTTGGAATACCTGGATTCTGTGGTTCCTCGAATCAGCTACAATGATGTTACCCTCTTGGTCGACGGTGACGCCCTGCGGTCGCAGGAACTGTCCGTTGGCCGAGCCTTCTGTGCCAAGGAAGCGAGCCGATTGGAAGTCCGGATGGATGACCAACAGCCGGTGGTTGTTGAAGTCAGTCACAACCATGTGCCCCTCGTTGTTGAAGCACACGCCTCGCGGAGAGTCAAAGTGCTTCCACATGGCACCTTCGAAGCCGTACTTGTTAACGAACTGGCCGTCTGTCGTAAACAGCTGCACACGGTGGTTGCGTGTGTCGGACACAAGAATCTGGCCTTCGCCATTCACGGCCACATCCCACGGGTAGTTGAACTGGCCATTTTTGCTCCCCTTCTCGCCGAACTTGAACAGGAACGCCCCCTCGAATGTGAACACCTGCACCCGGTGATTGTCCTTATCCGCAACGATGATGCGACTCTGGCCGTCGCATGCCACTCCAGCTGGCCGATCAAACTGACCGTTGCGCGATCCAGCCGACCCGAACTTGTGTCGGAACTGGCCGTCTGGATGGAACACTTGGATGCGATTGTTGCTGCGATCGGCGATGATGAAGAAGCCAAGTTTGTCTGTGCACACACCCCAGGGACGGCACAGCTTTCCAGCATCATCACCCTCTGAGCCAAACAGCAACAACGTCTGGCCGACCTTCACGTAGTTGCGTCCACAGCCCACGAGCACGGTGAATGGACTGTCATGGACGTGCTTTCCTCGTATTGTCACTGAAACAACATGGTTTCCCTCGGTCTGCGGTCGATAACTCACAGAGTATGTTCCATTTTGTCGGTCAAGCACATCCGCCCGGTAGAGCGCGCCTTCAGGGCTCTGTACGACCACTTCAACGGGATCGCCACCGACCATGCGAAGCTCACCATGGTGATCTTTTGCATGAATGGTGAACAGTGCGGTTTTACCACGTAATACCCTCTTCAGCCCACTGCCGGCAGCAACAGACAGTGGAGCGAATGCACTGCTGCTGATGAAGCCCATCCTACTGATGGCAGAGTGCAGTGCCGTGTCGGGAGGTGTAAAGTGTATCTTGTCGTCTTCATGTGGTTGCAAATATCCCCTGAGATGACGCATGCTTTGCATATCTGCCACAATTTTATCTTTGGTTTTCAACACATCCACATCGGTACCCGTTTCTAAAGCCATCTTCACTGTCTCTACAGTTCTCGAGAGCTGTCCGAGTCCACGTTGAAGTTCCTCCATCTGAAGATGAAGTGTCTTGCCTTTCACTTGTCGAATTTTGTCAACGCGCCTCAGCAGCTCTCGTTCGCGATCGTCCAGTGCTACCCGATGGCGCTGGGTTGTAGTTTTTACCTCTGTCGCGACGGTATGTGTCTGAGTCTCAACACGTTCAGCCATTGCCTGCGTCTGCTGCAAACTCTCCTCGATCGCTTTCATTCCAGCTTTCGCATCAGCAAGCAATTTGTACGTTACGGTTTTGGCATTTTCAACAGCATCTTGCAAATAGATGAAGCTGTGACCGACATGTTCTGTCATGGTACATTCCCGACATATTGCAAGCGAACATGAGTCACAGTACAGGCGCAGAATTTCTTGGTCGTGTTTCTCACAATAACTTGGTGGCCGATTTGATACAGGTTGAACAAGCACAGGACTTGGCTGAGGCTTGGTGTGAACGCCTTCATTGAAAGCCAGACGAACGATAAAATGATCTTTGGTTAGTCGTACACGTTGGTGCGCTCGCACACAGTTATCACACAAATACTCGTTGCAATCTTTGCAACGTGAGGTAGCTTTGCTGCCATCATCACATGAACTGCACAGTCGTTCCGACCCCTCTGTCTCCGACCCGCCGTTCTCATATTCCTCGTCGTGGATGGCGACTACGTCGAGGATATTTGTTATGAAGAAGTTCGACGGTAAGCAGTCGACCCCGGAATCGCTGAGCGGCGCCTCCTGCTTACACGTCGGACACAGCAGACGCTTCGTGCGGTCGCGACGGAGTTGCTCCTCCAAGCAGCGTCGGCAAAACGTGTGCAAACATGGCAACACCTTCGGATCATCGAATCTGTTGAGACACAGCGGGCACGATAGCTGCTCGCTGAACTGATCAGAAAATGTGGCCATATGGAAGTCGTAGTGGTGGAAAACATGGATTCGTAGTACGACGCAAACTTACGGTAACGGTGACAGTGTTCAGCCTCGCGTGCCGCTGGCACTGCACAGCGACGCAGTGGCTGTAAGCGGCAGTATTTTTCGCTTCTTGTTGTTATACACTTTTCGACTCGCGCTGGAGCGCGGCCGTCCCTGAGGTAGCTGTGCAAGTGCGGGTGAACATTATGTCTCCCTTTCATGAGGTAGATTGCTGTAGAGCATCCGCTCTTTAAGACCGCAATATCGTTAACGTAAGTCCGCTCACACCATCGCCATTTTGTAGGCGGAGTAACCTACATCTACCGAGTTGTCAATCACGCCAACAGCCAGTCAAATCGCTCAATACAAGCATACGTAAGCGTGTCCTCAGAAAACTTCTTCACCGGGCATTCAGCCGTACCGCTTGTTATTTGATTTACTGGCTTCACATTAGTCACGCGGCGCGTATTTATCAGTGAATAAAACCGCTCATTATATTTAACAATTGTCTGTTCATCAACTTTCCAAAGCTGCTTAAATATGTAATATTTACGTGATCCCACGTCACTGCAGTTTTACCTATTCATGGCCTTGGCCTGTCAAGAGTAGCAGACGCAATAGATGAATCGTGATATGGGCAGGCCGTGGCCTCGATTAACCCTTGCATTATTTAGGAATGCTCGACCTTTCTGTTTACGGGAGATCCTTTGGCTTTGTGTTACTCGTAGTTTTTGTTTCTAAGAGTGCTATGTCGAGTTGTAAACTTTGTAATAAAATGTTTTGTAATTTGTATTAGTTTTATTGTGTAGTAATTATAATTAATAATAAAAAAATTAAAGGATAATAATTATTTTATGTTGCAGTTGCCTAGAATATGACACATCATTATAAATATATTTTACAACATATAAAATCATAATTAAACTGATAGCTAACACAATATAGTAATAAAATCACTGCAATATTCATTAACATTACTTTTAATTGCTGACCTGCCAGACACTGCACATATTATACGATTATCCATTATTTAAATAGCAATATGCCCGATATCCTGTATATTACTTTTTTCAACTCCATGTAAACTTTATTCATATTATGATGGGCAATTTGAAGAGACAGCCGAAACAAAAAAATTGATCTGCATTTTTGTATTAGACCCACACACCAATATAACTCCAAGTTGTATAATTTTAGTAGAAAAATTAGGCTAATTAGTACGGGTACACTTAATCTAATCCGTCACCTACATTTTAACCAAACACCTAGCATTTATAAAGTAAAATATGCTAATTCACTGTTGAATAAATCATCTTAATTAAAATAAAGTGTAAATAATTGTTAAAGGAGAGCTTGTAAACACAACTATTATTTTGAAATGCTAGCACTAACAAATATTCCAGTCGGTTCCCTGGAAATGTCAGCATGTCGTTTGATTTTAATTAAAAACGAACAGATGGGATCATAGCCATACAGTTAATGTACATGTAACATGAACGAAGCAAAATTTATTGCGTCAATCTAGTTGTTTTAGATCCAAGAATAAATGCATCACATGCCATTAATTACTATAATGAAATAATATTATATCTATTATGGTTGTTCGTGAAAGTCGTTCATATGATTAATTAACTGTTTGTAAGCACAACTATTATGGTTGCGTCAACTGTGCCCTTTCCTTGGGCATAACATAAGTGTCTAATCCTATTAAGTGCTGTGCAGTGGCAGCGATTTTCACTTCTCTTCTTCGCTGTATTTCATGTGATTCAATTAAAGTCTGACAAATTAGACGGCTGTTGTTTCTTCATGTTGTCAATCTTCTTCGTATGTGTTTTAATGTCAACATCTTCTGGATAATTACGTTGAACCAACATGGTGTTTTCAAATATATAAAGATAGTTTACTGAATTACGTCACTCAGCTGCGATGCTGAATGTATTGTATGATGCCGTCATACAACTGGGTTTATTAATTAAATCCTCTTACAAAAAACCAATGCCAAGTTTCTCATCAGTGTGCGCACAACTCGCATACAAGAAAATTATGATTTGTATCAGGTCAAATTCATTATTCGTTGGCTTGCTGTTTATAAGCAATACACGTAGAACACATTGTAAATTATTAAAAGTAGCGGCCACGAACATCACCATTTGATATCAATATTATAAAAATAAACACCCACCCCACATTTACTTTTTGAAAAGTTATGGGAAACCAGGAAGTATTTTCAAATCAACAGATAAAAATCTACAGTAAATTATTTGTTGTACATCTACAGTAAATTATTTGTGGTACTTCTCAAGTTCTGGAGTAAATTATTTGTTGTACTTTAAATATATATTCAATATAGTCTACTTAAGTTCTAGGTGTGAAATTACAGTTTGTGGTATAAAATGGTGTTTTAAAAATGATGTACAAATATGTGGAAATATTTGGATTCTCAGATAACTTAATATTTGCATTTGTTGTCCATGAGTAAACTGTGCGACTTTTTAACAATCAAATGACATGATTTGTATAACGTTGTTTGTCAGTGTGTGCGTGCGTGCATGCATGCGTGTGAATCGGTCAATAAAACTGCACTTTCCTGCCACCTACACAACAATACCATAAGCACTGGCTGCTGCAGTGTTTTTCCCGCACTGACCATTCCTACGTCCAGTTTCAGCTGGATTCACGAGCAACAGGCAACTAACTCTTCTTACGCACAAAACACACAAAATCTACTCGCAACAGTAGTTTGTTCATTTTAATCATCCAAAGAAACTCTGGCTGATGTAAACAACACTTCTCATGTTTCTGGCATACCTCTAAATGTCAACTGGTCACATATTGTGGGCCATGTATAACATACATCACGCTATTTGTGGACATTTCTGAGACCTTTCTGTCAAGCTTCGTCACACTGGCATGTATCTTCCCATATATTTCATTCTTTTTCAAAGAGCCCCCAAAAAGAAACGTGTATAATCATTATTTCATTTGTTGCATTATTGTTTCGATTCAATGTTTACAGATAACTAATAAGTCTGTGAAGTACTAAAACCAATAGCAGAGTGGAGGTTTTTTGACGGAATGCTGCTAAAATCTACCCAGAAACTGGCACAACAATCAATGCCATATATCTCATATCAACAGCGTGACTAGTCTGCATTTAAAAAAAACAGCAACCCAACCATCCACCCCTATGTGATGCATAACTACACTTGCCCTCCGTGACATACTTCTGAATGACCCCTGACCTGATTCTCATCCCCTAAACTGATGCACATGATCAATATTGTACAGTCTTAATCTACACTGAGGACATTGTTGAACTCTGACCCAGCAGCGATGGGTATTGCCACTGGTCAGTCTGTCTGGTAGTTGACACAGCCATTGGTCAGCCTCGGTTGGGTGTAGCATGGCCAAAGTGTTCTTTTATGATGTTCTGTGCAGTTTTTCGATGACCTAAAACACGACAACTTTTATGACAAAAAAGAACGACTGATTTACAAATATATTTTTATATTTGTAAATCATATCTGCAATTTATTCTATTTCTAGAAAACATAAATAAATGACCTGCTTTCATAACACAAATTTTGGACCACTAAATTCAGTTGACTGCTAAGCCATCAAACGAAAATAATGATTTATAAACTTTCTTGAAAATAGTCATCTCCTTTATTGCTTGTCAAATTTCCTGGTGTTGTATAAAAGACTTATTCTAAGTTTCTTTAAAGTTGCTTTTAGGTGTATAGTGTGTATTAATATTCAATGATAATAAAAGTGTAATTTTATCAATATGAATTATGCCGTTGACTACAGGAATGTTTTCAGTTTGATAGAATATAACTTGAACTAACTCCCAATGGCCTTATGGGTAATGAGATCGCAGGAAGGACCTACCTTCCATGAGCTCGAGATAGAGCTTGAGAAAGTACATGTGCACGGGCAGGGGTAAACCAATTGTCTGCGTACTCTGAAACCAAATCCATGTTAGTTAACAAATGCAAGTTCAGCATGACAACAGTTAGAAAAGTACTGCCTGTGTGTGTGTGTGTGTGTGCGTGCGTGCATGCGTGCATGCGTGCGTTGTGTGTGTGTACATTACTCAAAACATCTAAGCATACATAGAACCAGAGACACATAGAGCCAAAGACACACAGAACCAGAGACACACACAGCCAGACACACATAGAGCCAGAGACACACACAGAGCCGGACACACATAGAGCCGGACACACATAGAGCCAGAGACACAGAGCCAGAGACAATTAGAGCCGGAGACACAGAGCCAGAGACACATAGAGCCAGAGACACTTAGAGACACAGAGCCAGAGACATTTAGAGCCAGAGACACATAGAGCCAGAGACACAGAGACACAGAGCCAGAGACACAGAGCCAGAGACACATAGAGCCAGAGACACTTAGAGCCAGAGACACAGAGCCAGAGACACTTAGAGCCAGAGACACAGAGCCAGACACACTTAGAGCCAGAGACACAGAGACACATAGAGCCAGAGACCCACAGCCAGAGACACAGAGCCAGAGACACATAGAGCCAGAGACACTTAGAGACAGAGACACAGAGACACAGAGCCAGACACACTTAGAGCTTGAGACACAGAACCAGAGACACATAGAGCCGGAGACACAGAGCCAGAGACACATAGAGCCAGAGACACTTAGAGCCAGAGACACATAGAGCCAGAGACACTTAGAGACACAGAGCCAGAGACATTTAGAGCCAGAGACACATAGAGCCAGAGACACATAGAGCCAGAGACACAGACACAGAGCCAGAGACACAGAGCCAGAGACACTTAGAGCCAGAGACACAGAGCCAGAGACACTTAGAGCCAGAGACACAGAGCCAGAGACACATAGAGCCAGAGACACAGAGCCAGAGACACTTAGAGCCAGAGACACAGAGCCAGAGACACTTAGAGCCAGAGACACAGAGACACAGAGCCAGAGACACTTAGAGCCAGAGACACAGAGCCAGAGACACTTAGAGCCAGAGACACTTAGAGCCAGAGACACAGAGCCAGACACACTTAGAGCCAGAGACACAGATACACATAGAGCCAGAGACACACAGCCAGAGACACAGAGCCAGAGACACAGAGCCAGAGACACATAGAGCCAGAGACACTTAGAGACAGAGACACAGAGCCAGACACACTTAGAGCCAGAGACACAGATACACATAGAGCCAGAGACACACAGCCAGAGACACACAGCCAGAGACACAGAGCCAGAGACACATAGAGCCAGAGACACTTAGAGACAGAGACACAGAGCCAGACACACTTAGAGCTTGAGCCACAGAACCAGAGACACAGAGCCAGAGACACTTAGAGCTTGAGACACAGAGCTAGACACAGAACCAGAGACACATAGAGCTTGAGACACAGAGCCAGAGACACAGAGCCAGAGACACTTAGAGCCAGAGACACAGAGCCAGAGACACAAAGCCAGAGACACTTAGAGCCAGAGACACATAGAGCCAGAGACACTTAGACCTTGAGACACAGAACCGGAGACACATAGAGCCAGAGCCACAGAACCGGAGACACATAGAGCCAGACACACTTAGAGCTTGAGACACAGAGCCAGAGACACATAGAGCCAAAGACACAGAGCCAGAGACACAGAGCCAGAGACACATAGACTTTGAGACACAGAGCCAGAGACACAGAGCCATAGACACATAGAGCCAGAGACACAGAGCCAGAGACACATAGAGCCAGACACACTTAGAGCTTGAGACACAGAGCCAGAGACACATAGAGCCAAGACACAGAGCCAGAGCACAGAGCCAGAGACACATAGACTTTGAGACACAGAGCCAGAGACACAGAGCCATAGACACATAGAGCCAGAGACACAGAGCCGGAGACACATAGAGCCAGACACACTTAGAGCTTGAGACACAGAGCCGGAGACACAGAGCCATAGACACATACAGCCAGAGACACAGAGCCGGAGACACATAGAGCCAGACACACTTAGAGCTTGAGACACAGAGCCAGAGACACATAGAGCCGGTGACACAGAGCCATAGACACATAGAGCCAGAGACACATAGAGCCAGACACACTTAGAGCTTGAGACACAGAGCCAGAGACACATAGAGCCAGAGACACATAGAGCCAGACACAGAACCAGAGACACATAGAGCCAGAGACACAGAGCCATAGACACACAGAGCCAGAGACACACAGCCAGAGACACATAGAGCCAGAGACACAGAGCCGGAGACACATAGAGCCAGACACACTTAGAGCTTGAGACACAGAGCCAGAGACACATAGAGCCGGAGAAACACAGGGTGTCTAGCAAGGATGCACAACATAATAACTCAGTATGACCACACTTTGTCATACGTATGTCAGTTTAATCGTAATGATTACAACAGTTCATACACTGGTTATGTTTACTCCTACATCAACATAATTCAGCATATACAAATCTAGCATTCAATTTGATGACATTTTTCCAAAATACAAAACCAAAAAGATATTTCGCAACTGTTAAGGGGTGAGTGGCACTTACAGACCCTGGACCACCTAGACATATTCACAAGTTGCCACTGTGCGTAACGAAAATTCCCGATAAAAGACAGGTTCTCTGGCACGAATTGCAATAGATGCGATCTTAAATCAGTCATGGTAAAAACTGTTCTCTACAAAAAATATGAGTATGATTTATAATATGACCTTGACTAGAGGTCAATGGCTAAGGCCGCTAAGCATTTGGTAGGTAGGTTCCAAACAATACATGTCAATCCCAGCAGTATGAATTCTTTCAACTACATACGTATTCTCACAAAGTTACAAACACACTTTGTTGACGAGAACATTTGTAAATGCACTGATTACTATACATCAAAAGGTGTATGCTTTTGATTTTATTACGTATATTATTTATGATAGGAGTTTATACTAATTGCTAGCAAAGAAACGCATTATTTTGTTGATGCTACATACCTACTGGTGCAGAAGCTGGTTTCATTGGGTATTTTAAGTTTATCATGATGTCAATTTGGAACAAAACTGTGTAGCTTACTTAAGTAGTCTAATTTATGACGCCTTATATGTTGAAAGTTTGCCACCGGATGTACACATTTTACAATTATACACATGTGACGCCCTTTGTTCAAGTAAATACCCCTTGATCAAGTGCAATATAAACATTTAAATATTGATTAACATTGCTCAATAAAATACGACATTGTTACTAGACTGTGTTGGTACCGCCTGTCTCTCACCTTACTGAGATTAACAAGAGCTTTCTCGTATTCGCTGCGTATGGCATGTGCTGTGGCCAGGTTATACTGCATGATTGCCTTAGCACACTGAAGGTCTCGCGGCGACCACGGGTACAGAGCTCCTGTCAAACAACAGAGTCATACATGAATCATCAAACTGTTGAGTGACACTGGACATTTTCATGGCTGTGTAGTGTTTAACTGTATTAAAACCCGACCAATGGCACAGCCGCATTTTTCTTGAAAGAAAAGAAACACATCCAATTAATTAGTTGAAACTAAGACAAATAAAAAGTAAAGCTCCATTCTTATATTGTATGATGTTTAGACGTAGTACAGTGTAGTTCATGTTGTTTTTGTCCTTTGACAGACCTGTTCAATCAAACATTATCCCTAACCAATTATTCGTCCATATAGCTGAGAGAACTGGAGCAACAAACATGGCTTGGATGAAGCTACCCAAGTTTCTAAACCACAGCAAATGGCACCCAGAATCACCTGGCTGAGACTTCAATGTTTTAGCCAATACACTTCTTTGTACAAAGTGGCTATTACATTGGAATCTCACTAGACGTGTACCCCGAACTACCATGTCGTATTTCAACTGTTAATTAAGTTCCATTTTCACCAACAATTTCGTAAACAGAAACCAGATTAATTATGAAAGTGCACAGTATCTACTTGTGTCAGCGACACACACACACACACACACACACACACACACACACACACACACACACACACACACACACACACACACACACACACACACACACACACACACACACACACACACACACACACACACACACACACACACACACACACACACACACACACACACACACACACACACACACACACACACACACACACACACACACACACACACAACACAAAACACACACACACACACACACACACACACACACACACACACACACACACACACACACACACACACACACACACACACACACACACACACACACACACACACACACACACACACACACACACACACACACACACACACACACACACACACACACACACACACACACACACACACACACACACACACACACACACACACACACACACACACACACACACAACACACACACACACACACACACACACACACACACACACACACACACACACACACACACACACACACACACACACACACACACACACACACACACACACACACACACACACACACACACACACACACACACACACACACACACACACACACACACACACACACACACACACACACACACACACACACACACACACACACACACACACACACACACACACACACACACACACACACACACACACACACACACACACACACACACACACATATATACAGACATAAGTTACCTTTTGTTTCACTTTGGTCTTGCGTGTCCTTGTCCCCATTCCGTTCTGAAAGCATAAAGAATTCATACAGATACTTGGTCAAAAAGTTTTGAAAAAGTAGATTAACCTCTGTATCTGTATCAGCATACGTGTTCTGACTTGACTGGTCATCAACATGTTGATGGAATTTTTGTTCTAACTTAAAATCAGGTGTCCCTGGAAAAGAATTCTAAGAGCAATCTCACCTGAGTCCTGCTTCTGCTCTGGGTAAACTGTAGAAATGTCTGTAAGTAAGTCAGCATTGAGATGGTCAATGGCATAGGAGATGCGGTCAAGCGCGACCTGAGCTTCAGCCACATACAGATGACCGATGTAACTGCAACAGACAATCATTGACACCAAACTAGGAATACAATTCCTGGTTTCATCAAATCATGGAAGCTAAAACACACACTGCAAGGTGTAGATCAATCATCTGTAGTGACAAGTTAAAAATCTTGGGAGCCAAACAACAGAAAATTAAAATCCATAATTCATCAATAAACAGAATCTGTTGTGAAATTTAAGCAGTGTGCTCTAAGTATACTGCCACATCGTGAAAGAGACAAGAAGGACAATATTTCCACGATACACCAGTAAATGTCACAGTGGAGCACCCTGCTGCTGACAGTTTTTTTTTTAAGTGTAAAGTCATGCTTATGAGCTCTTAATTTTTTTAGTAATGACGTTTTTTATTTCAGACAATAAAATATAAAATAAATACCACACAGATACATGCATAGATAAAAAGTATATTAAGAAATTGTCTAAAGTCTGAACACATGATATGGTCATGAGCAACCAAACATGATACAGCTGTATGTAATATCAAATTTAACTTTTAATTCCTCAGCCACTGAGACTTGGTACGTTAATGGACAGTGTAACTGTAACATAACAATTTTATTAAAAGATACTATACAAAACATTTAATATAAAAAATTAACAAAACCATAAGGTGCATGTTAATAACTGTCAAGCATTTAAAGGTGCATGTTAATAACTGTCAAGCATTTACATGAAAGTAAGTTAATAATACCATACTGTCATACTTCGGACACAGCAGGTGTAAACCCGACTGCATGAAGGGAAGTAGTATGCGAGAGCAACCATGAGTGAACTGATGGATGACATACAGGCCATAACCTGGATGTCTAAATGACATTGGTGATCTATGCACAGCAGTAACGGATCTTGACAATTGGAGGAAGATGATCATGGCAAGATGAAGTCAATAAACGCTGATTTATTTATGTAAAGAATTATGTTTAGGTAATACCTGACTACGTGTGGGCACATTACTATAATGTTGACAGTACAAAAGAATTAAGCATAACATCTAATTATAACTACATGTCTATACACATTTGTGTGGATTGATAATAACCTAATCATTATATGAAATTTTAGACATGCTTCTGAATAACACATGGCCAATCAAATAACGCTTAGCATGTCTTTACAATTTTTTAACGTTTATAATGGACTGCCGTTTGTCTGTTTTTCAGCCCAGTGAACAGTTTGTGGCAACAAGTGAAATATAGCCCGGCTAGCAAAAAGGCTGACACGTTTTTATGCAGTGCGGTCGTGTGACACGACAAAAAGTGAAGCCATGTGTGACCTCTGAAGTGTCGGTACACGGCTGTTTACTGAAGCGTGTTATCCACTGACACCTCTCATGCAAATGATTCAACTTTATCACCAAGTTGGGCACATTCACAAACAAAAGATGTGATGGAATCGAATCGTTTTCGCCAATATTGCCTATGGTACCACTAAAACTGCGATTCATTTGATGCAAGATCAGTTTCATCCGTCCAACTGTTCTGTTTATTTTGTCATATGTTTATTGATTACTCTTCTGCGCTTGTTTGCAAAGGTAAGTTTTTACACAGCACAATATCAAATTCTTAGGACTGTTCAACTTACTTAACACCTTACTCCCTGGTGCTTAACACCTTACTCCCTGGTGCTTAACACCTTACTCCCTGGTGCTTAACACCTTACTCCCTGGTGCTTAACACCTTACTCCCTGGTGCTTAACACCTTACTCCCTGGTGCTTAACACCTAACTCCCTGGTGCTTAACACCTTGCTCCCTGGTACTTAACACCTTGCTCCCTGGTGCTTAACACCTTACTCCCTGGTGCTTAACACCTTACTCCCTGGTGCTTAACACCTTACTCCCTGGTGTTTAACACCTTACTCCCTGGTGCTTAACACCTTACTCCCTGGTGCTTAACACCTTACTCCCTGGTGCTTAACACCTTACTCCCTGGTGCTTAACACCTTACTCCCTGGTGTTTAACACCTTACTCCCTGGTGCTTAACACCTTACTCCCTGGTGCTTAACACCTTACTCCCTGGTGCTTAACACCTTACTCCCTCATAGATCTGTTCAATCTAAAACCATCACAATTTCTCTCGGAAGAATTCAGCCACACTGCAATTAATGCATGAAGGCTATTCTGACATAAATACCAACTACATAGTAACGTCTATAGCCCAGTACAATCAACCAGCTGAGTAAACTAGAGCAAAGAAGAGTGAACAAATTTGTCGAATGTTTAACACAGCAGCACGGGATTTGAACCCGGATTCCCTAAATCGGGCGCTTGATGTTCTAGTCATTTTGTCTGCTACGGAAAACGGCTGTAAAATAACTGGTCAGAAACTGCATTATATTGTGATACTGTATGTATATTGGCAATACATAATGCTATATTTGGCCCCACACGTTGTCATGGAAGATTTGATAAAGAATCTGACCCGATGACAAAATCACCACACCCACTGCACAAGCACCTGCAGATACAAAACAGACGCAGGCACACACTTCCTGTACACAAACAAAGTCACAAAGAATGGTATATGATTTGTTTCAGCATTACTGGAACCTGTACCATCACACACCTATTTCTCAGAACAGAAAAACCTGTACGAATGCTGTGTTTTTGCCTCACTGCGTCTATGTATTCATCATCATTATTGTCATGGCAACAGACAGTGCCATCTACCAGTGCGAACGTCTGAACAACGGTGTAAAAACGTGGCATTCAACAGTTTGCTTGTCACAACTTCATAAATGTAAATGTTATAGCGTAAAGGAACATTCAAACTGTCTTTAAAAGGTTATCGCTGGCTAACCAAAAGAGCTATGCGACTCTAGAATTTATTTGTTTGTATGTATGTATAAACACGCCAATAAAATAAGTGTTCAGTAAAACATCTCAGTTGAAATTATATTCATGAAGAACACATTACCATCACGGCTGTTCCAGTTAGCATCTACTTATCAATAGGCTGACTTTGAGGGCAGTATGAGAGCATGTCCTCCCTGGCACCATGGTCCATTCAATTGGTACTTCATTCAATTGCTTCTTTGGATCATCATTAAAAACATAAAAATACTTATTTACTTACATGATGCATATACCGGTACGCAGCCTATTGCTTGAGCAAGTTTAAAGTCTAAACACCATAATGGTGAAATTGACACCGGGCGGCCATGTTTTATTGTTCCACGGGTAGTTTATGTTAGTTTACAGAACACATGCTTTAGAGTGTCTTCCTTACATATAAAGATCAACCAAATGCATGGTATCAGAGACAGTTCTAGTAAGCAAGTCAAATTCAATTTCCAAGTAACCTGGCAAGTTTAAGCGAAAGTGAGTTAGCAACACTGAAATAAAACACTGTCACAGAGCCAGAATGTTTCCTGTGTTGGCCGTCAGTGAAACATCACAGACAGGCCTCGGAACGTAGCAGTAGCACGCAAACTCAGCACTCTGTGTGGTAGTTTTTGCAAATTAAAAAACACACAGGAAACAGCCACGATTGCAGTTCTGACGAAAGTCCACATCTGACTTTCCCACAGGTGGCCATTATAACGTTTCCTTCATTTGGTAACAAATTTTAATGCGTCTGTTGTCGAAAATTTTACAGCACATTTAACTTCCACTGGTAGGCATGCTTTGGAAAATTCGTGAACTTCTAATATCGGCTTCCCACAATCCACTTTGAAACCTGAGACTGCATCATTTCTGCTAGAATCACAGTGATCTGTTGTAATGACATCACTGATCAAAATGATACGAGTATCAATATACAGAAAAACACTGACTGTCCTTTGTCATCATTTGACAGCTCTGATGGGGCGCTGCAATAAAACATAACTTCTACTCACAGACAACCTGCATAATGTTATATCTACCAGGTACTCTCTCATCAGGTAATGGTGGCCAAACACCTTATTGTGGTCTTATGTCTTCTATGCTCAAACAGAGGATATTATTAACACCTTGTTTCCACATGCTTTGATATATAACATGAATGAAAAGCTGGTGAATGTGTAATACTTTGGTATCTTGTAATACAGATGTTAAATGTATTGAAAATCCTCTGAAATGAAACTACTGAGGCTGATCATAATTCACATCACAGAATCTACATTAATTAACTTAATTAGTTTATTTATATCACTACCATTATATACAGTGGTGGATATGTGTACGGACAGCCTTTGCGCATTGATTGTAACATATGGCTGGATGCTTCCCAGAGAAGCTGAGATGGTGTCTGAGTGAACATGTCTGCCAGGGAAGTAAAGTGTAAAGAACTTTGAACGGTCCTGAGGACTGGATACTGCGCTATATAAGAACTTGTTTTTACCTTTACTTTTTTGTATAATTCTATTACTTTTTTGGTATTTATTTTATTTTATTATGGATGTCATTACAGCACTGTATCATTTAATATTTATAACATTACCTGTTATTGTTCTGATGCAGCAAATAAAATATCACCATGTTATTTATGGTGAAAAACTATTTCAAACAGATATTTTAAGTTTTATTACAAAAGATGGGTATAACGTCACAAGAAGTGGAATTACGTTTCTATGTACACAAATAATTGCAATAATACAAGTGCTGCAACACATCAATTCAGGGTTGGGAGCGAGTATCCCACTAAAGTATCCCACTAAAGTATCCCAATAAAGTATCCCAATAAAGTATCCCACTAAAATATCCCACTAAAATATCCCACTAAACTACTCCAGTACAAGTACCATGTTAGTACGAGTACGAGTAATGATTACTTCATCCCATGTAGTGTTCACATAATGAGTATGTGTACTATGAATACTTTTGAAAGTACTTATATTTTGACATTCAAGTACCAGAGTAGGTTATTGATGTGATGGTTATTCCTATTGAAGAGTTATCAACCATTCATTAAACTGTATCCATGATAACCCAGAGCTATTTTATTCTAGCATATGCCACTGGAACAAACTGCAATGTCAAGTTAAAAACAGTTTTAGAAAAAAGGTAACAACCCTACTATACAGCAGATTGATGGCTGACGAATTATCATCTTAAAGTGGCATTTTAAATACATTTTTGTTAATTTAATCTTACTACATACAATCATGTTATTATATTTTAATAGAGCACCTTTTATGTTAGCACATTGTCCTATTGATGACATTTGTTTACCTGTCTTTGAAAATATTTACATTTTAATTATTGTATTGTGTTTATTTATTTATGTATTTGTATTTTTTATTTTCTTAAATAATGTTTTTTTTGTAGGACCACATTGGAAACAAGTGTACTATTGTGTGCTTTAATGTGGTCTATATCCTCTGTAAATATTATATATATATATATGTGTATTTCGTTATTTGCTTATGACTTGTATACAAATTCTGTTATGTGCATGTATTATAATGTTTTACCAAATAAACTCACTCACTCACTCACTCACTCACTCACTCACTCACTCACTCACTCACTCACTCACTCACTCACTCACTCACTCACTCACTCACTCACTCACTCACTCACTCACTCACTCACTCACTCACTCACTCACTCACTCACTCACTCACTCGCTCACACTCACTCACTCACTCAATCTCTCACACTCAATCTCTCACACTCACTCTCTCACACTCACTCACTCACTCTCTCTCTCACACTCACTCACTCTCACTCACTCTCTCACACTCTCTCTCTCTCACACTCACTCTCTCACACTCACTCTCTCACACTCACTCTCTCACACTCACTCCTCACATCTCTAACTCTTCAAATACTCTTCACATACTTCTACACTCACTTCACTCATCTCTCACATCATTCATCAACTACTTCTCTACACTCACCCTCACCACTCACCACTCACTCACTCACTCACTCACTCACTCACTCACTCACTCACTCACTCACTCACTCACTCACTCACTCACTCACTCACTCACTCACTCACTCACTCACTCACTCACTCACTCACTCACTCACCACTCACTCCCACTCACTCACTCTCTCACACTCACTCACTCACCACTCACTCACTCACTCACTCACTCACTCACTCACTCACTCACTCACTCACTCACCACCACTCACTCACTCACCACCACTCCTCACTCATACCACATCACTCACTACACTCACTCACTCATACTCACTCACTCACTCACTCACTCACTCACTCACTCACAGCTCTCATACAATGAGAAAATCATAAATAAAAATGATACATATAAGATTTAGTGATGTGATACATGCGAGGTCCAGCCAAAGTACTCGTAAAATGTTAACCAATAAATGGTACAAATATGAGTAATTTAGTACACACGAGTAAAAGTATGAGTAATGAGTGCTCTGGCACCAACACTGAATCTAATGCGACTGTGAAAAGCACCATTTATTGTAGGGTTTGCTTCAATGGCTGAGGATTATACATTATTCACAATACACACACAGATAACTGACATTCTGAGAGTGGCAGAAGAGAGGGGAGTTGTTCTACCACCAGAGCAGACGAAGATGACACATCTATGTCTGTTTATATTACAGCTATAGAACACTGAGGATGCTACATGACACACATACCTATGAGCTCCTGACAAACGGGGTTGCCATAGTAACTGTTCCGCATACCGCAGCGCCATCAGGTGGTCATTTAAGCAGAGCGAAACATATGCACTGGCGGCCAGCACAGAACACCTGGTGGCAAGAAACAGAACAACACGTGAATCACAAATCTTACAGAAATTTATGAATAATTGGAGTCCTCCATGTTTTGCAGTGATGCACTATATTAGTCTATTTTGGTCAAAAAGGCGGATAATCTAGAGTCCTAGATTGCAACTGAAACCACTTTTTGTTGGAAACAAACCCTAAATACATATGAAACAAACAACACAGCAGGCACTGTATATTTGACAAAACTGGAACTGGGGAAAATTTTGAATTTGCAAAAATCACAAAGAAAGATATATCTATTGAAAAGTTGTTAAGCGTGAAATAAAGTTTCTAACAAAACGGTTGTTGATACCACTAGGTCCCCACACATGGGGGCCCACCAATCCCTAGAGGTCGATGCTCAGCAGCTGTACCTATTATGGATGGTGGGAGTGTGGTGAGGGACATTAGTGCATACACACCAATCTACATCAGATGGGACCCACTTGTGTCCTTTACAGGGCACACAACAATGCCCATTACTTGACACTCAGCAATCCACAACATTAGACCAATCAAAGGTAAGTTCTTATACAGTGCAGTATCTAATCTTCAGAATTGCTCGGTGTTTTACTTGTACATGTTCAATCCATCTCAACTTCTCTGGGAAGCATCCAACCACACTCCAATTAATGCGCAAAGAGTATCCGTACACTAACATCCACCACTGTCTATAGCCAAGTTCATACAGCTGAGTGAACTGGAGCAATGCAGAGTGAACAAACCAGCCCAAGGTTCTACACTGCAGCACATGATTCAAACCCGGGTCCTCTTAGTTGAGGGTCCAAAGTTCTACCCACTACTCCACTGCTCCAGTACCCATTCTCACTCTGTGAACCTTCTCATTTCATTTTGCCACATCACATATCTTTCTTTACCAACTGTAATACAAAATGGCTACTTTATACAAGTGTTAGGAAACTTCTTTTATCCAATACCATCTCATCAAAAATAATCATACCGCCACACAAGCAACGTGCCTCAAACGACTACCATTTTCTTGGACAAAATAATCGTTGACATTATTTGGAAAGTCTCACCTCAGATTTGCGACCTCTGACATTTTCATTGGGTTGCCAGGTGGGGCGGGAATCAACACCCCTTCCGAAGCAGACCTGCAGGAAACAAAAAAAATTAAGTTACCTGTAATCACATGTTACAGAGTGTCAATCTCCAGTTCAGTTCAAAGCAGGGCTTTATGCAGGATAAAATTATTGCCAGTCACACATGTTTTGGTGGACACATGGGTGTTAACTGTTAAGCCAGTTTACAAACTTTCAAATGTGCCTGATGACCTGAAATGGACTACAGACACACATGTGACACCATTTACACCCACTTTCAAAGCATAACTAACAATATCTATGGTTTTGGAAGACTTTTTTTGCTCCTTCATTTTTTACCCGTCCACCCATATTTCTACCCGTCCATATTCGTTTTTACCCATCCAAATGATGGGTGGACGGGTCTCTACATAAAGCTATGGTTCAAAGACACAAGAAATCAGAGAAACAGTCAGAGAACTCACTTCAGTGACAAGGAAGTGAGTAGTCTGCCTGAGCTATATTTATTTTTGATCCAAATATGTGCACCCATCCAAGGCACCACTACCCTCGAACTAACCTGCAGTCTCCCATGTCATCAGCTGCACTGGGACTGCTCACAGACAGCGGGGTGTTGCTTGTTGGGAGAAGGAGCATTGCATTCTTGAGACACAGGGAGGCAAACTCTAGAGACGCCATTGGGATCGCTCCCGAGTCCCCACTGAAACACACCCGACACGTAACACACCGTGGGTAATGTAACACAATATAGGTATGCATTTAACACACCAATACCAATAACTTGACACATAATGGGAAAGATGAATTGACACCGAATGTACACAAATTCCTTACAAATATTATCTTAAATCACAAATGCAAATGGCTTTCACAAGATGGCGAAACCACATGTTTGCTTGACCTTCATGGAAGTCATTATTTTGGAGTCTATGGTTTACACAAAAGAAGGATCTGAATATGGTAAATGGAAGGCCAGGATCTGAGGTTACTGGATGGTTGTGCCTCATCTGCCAATATAATAATTATATCAGCACTCATTAATGTGCAAGTTACATAAAACATCCCAGAAATCATCAATCTTCAGAACAATCACACACAAAATTCAACATTATGAACAACTGAATTATGTCCATTTAACATACCGTGGGAACCATAATGCCAATAAGAATTCTTAACCAATTACATATTTTGAAAAAAATATCGTTTTTTTGTGGCATTTGTCACACAAGGTACAAACCATCGAGGTGGACAAATTTACCCATCCCTCCGAACTAGTTCAATTATTGTGGTATACCACTTAATAACAACCACTATCCAGAATTGTGCCAATTAGACGAATCGAAACATAACTTCCAACCCACCTGAGTCGTTTCTCCTTCGCACCAGTGCCTAGGATGAGTTTACGATGAATGCCCGACCCCACTGACCCCTGGATGACCTCAATTCTCTCTGACAGATTCCGGTCTTCGTTGTTGTTCTGTAACGAGATGTTCATTGGGAGGATTTCAAATATTAAACTTCCGTGTCGAAACAATCAAGTGGTATTAATGTGACCTGTTATTTGCCTATCTGTATTAGTACCTATTAAGTAGTTCTGTATGCATACACATCGGTCTAAAAATACACATAAGCACGTTACTTTTATTCCTTGCAAGGCTGCGCCATGAGATGCAAGCCAACAAGAATAATTTTAATGCATAAACATAGAACAAGAAAGTGATCGCAATAGACTTCTGTGATAGCGACTGTTAAGTTTTAGCAGGAGTCACTGACCTGTTTACTATATTATTTACCACATGTAATGTATATATACGAATATACATTTGTATTTTATGTTGAATGTACATACTCGGGTCTACATAAACATTCTTGTTCATATATAAATGCTAACTAGATTGTAGGTAGATTCTGGTGATATCTGGGTCACTTACTGGTCTGTGAGCCATGATACAGCACTCTGCAAGTCGCAGCCACAGTCGCGGGTTCACTTGGAACACCTGCACCGTCTCAATGAGGCAGTCGAATGCGGCGAGCGGCTTCCCACAATGCAACAGCTGCACACCCATGTTGTAGAGCAGCTCAAAGTGCCTGCTCAGTCCAATCGTCACAGCTGGGTGGCTGGCTAGAACACACCAGTGAAAGTCCAGATTAGTGAACTCGTAACCTATGACCATTGTAGAGAGGGCGGGCGCTAACTGGGACAACATGTACTTTTGTCATCACACACAGGTCAATAATAGAAATATAGACTATTAACTATTATGCAATTTAGACGTGACTTTCTTAATACAATGAACAGCTTCATTTAATTAAAGAGAGTCAGCATATAAAAAGTGTAAAAACATGTCCCAGTTGACCTCGAATGGGTGGTAAACTGGGACATCTATCTGTGGCGAATATATAGACTATAACTGAGAAGCTAAATGTATTTTTTCATTCATTTATTGGTCAGCAAACATATAAAACATGTAGATAAGACAACTGTTTGTTGATGGTGTTACAAGTCATCAGCTGTACATGTCTGAGCTCTTCAACACTGGCCCACATTGTAGCTTACACATATCCATGGAGCACCAAATCTAGGAATCAACAATCACCATTCTGACGGTCACATGTGGAAATGACCACACAGAAATCTCAGGCAGGAGAAATATCCCCTTGAAATGCAGGGCATGACCAAAATGAGTAAGTAGGAAACTACATATAACTGCCTTATCAAGACACTGACACAGATTACAGGCAAACGGTCCTAGGAAATGAATGGACAAAGGAAGCCAAATGTTCCTAAACTAAGGGAAAATACATTTACACTACTCACCAATTAATGGAGTAGAACATCTGTAGATGATTAGGAATTGAAAATTTTACCCAAAGTATCAGTTTAACATTGGTTCTGAGGTTACAAAAAAACAGTGATCAGCAACCTGCAGGCTAAGCTAGCTAATGATAATTTAATATTTAAAAAAATTGGCTTGCTGACCTAGCCCATTTCACTTATTTGGCCCTCAATTAAAAAAGGTTGCCGGCCCCTGCAGTAAATTGTTGCCCCGGAAGAGGGCACCAGACTTTTGAGTCCGCATATTGCTCTTCAAAATGTGGACAATTCCATCTCCACTTGTGTTTTTAAGACACGAAAAGCCATTGATTATTTCTACCAGGGAAAGTCAGACCCCACAGCATGTTAAATGTGAAGCATATCTACACAGTGGGGGTCTGGGTCCCTTCCTCCCTCTCCCCTCTCCCCTCCCTCTCTTACCCACAGTTCCACGGGGGTGACCATTTCCTGGCCAAGTGAGGTGCGAAGAAGTCTACGTATGCAACACTACAGACGTCTAGTGTTTACAAGGTTCTATTGCATGTCACAGAACACCCCAGAACGGGAAGCGGGATGCAGCAAGAACTTCCCACTCACCGGTGCTACTCTGGGAGAACTCCTTCACCGCCTGCGAGTTCTCCTGCACCGCGCGGCGCAGATAGAACGACCCGAGGTGGTGCTTGCGCATGTGGAAGTGGATCACCGCCAGATTGTTGTAGTACATCACCGGCAGGCACTCTCCCGTCTTGGAGGTGGGTTTGGGGGCCGGCTGGGCAGCAGTGTTGAGCACTTTAATCGCCTTGCGGTAGTTGCCACGCACATATTCAAACTGACTTTTCAGGTATAGTACAGGGGTCGTCTGAAAGAGAACAGTTTCCAAATTTACAAAAATGTTGTAAGTAGAATAACGGGCTAAAAGACACAACACTTTTTTCTTAGCCTTCCAAGGTAAAGTTTCTGTTAGAAGTTGCCACCTGATAATAGCTTGACTTTTTTAGATGTGTCTACTGACAACTGTTTAATATTTTCTTTTTGGAAGGTCCCTTCTGGTAACAGATTAATATTTTCTTTTTTGGAGTTGCCTACTGATAGCAACTTAATAATTTCCTGGGTAGACAACCTTCTGCAAACAAATGGTTGGATAGTGTTACAATCATCAAGACAACTGCATATATAATTGATATATCCGAAACAAAGATACTGTCAATGTATCATCTACTTAATATTTCTGTGTCTAAAAGTCATTCCGATATAATTTGTTGGACGATGACAGTTCCACGATCGTTGCCTACAGACTTTGATTTTTGGCTCGAAATTATTGGGAAATTATCTCAATAACATCTAAGTGCTGCATGTCAGAAGTCATTTAGACAAATGCAACTCAACTTCCATTCCAAATATTTCCTGAATTCACAAATGCAAAGGTTTTCACAAGATAATGAAACCATGTGTTTCCTTGACCTTTCTAGAGGTCATCAGTTTGGACTCTATGGTTCATATGAAAGAAGGATCTGATTGTGGTAAGCAATCAGATCTGAGAGGGAGGTTACTGGATGGTTTTGGCTCATCTGCCAACAGCAGTGGTTGGGAGATTTTGGCTCATCTGCCAACAGCAGTGGTTGGGAGATTTTGACCCATCTGCCAACAGCAGTGGTTGGGAGATTTTGGCTCATCTGCCAACAGCAGTGATTGTGAGATTTTGACCCATCTGCCAACAGCAGTGGTTGGGAGATTTTGGCTCATCTGCACAGTAAGAGCATTGTTTTGGAAGAAATATTATACACAACATTCATGAAGATTTTAAATCAATGGTACTGCTTCTATCCACCGGCATGTGATTGTTAATACGAACCATGCCAACTGCATTGACAAGGACTTTGAGCTCTCTCTTGCACGACTTGAGTGACTTGAGCATCATGTAGCAGCGAGCTTTGTACTGAAAGGAAAACAATGTTAAGTATAATAACAGTGAATCTGTCATGACATCAACAATGCAATTCAATAATAACAGTAATCAATCTCTATTAGCTACTTAAGCTAGATAAGTATTATTACACCTATCTGTCAGATGCATCCAACTGTCAAACCTGTCACAAATGAATGATAATCAAGCATTATCAACGGTGCTACAAAATTTATGTTTAAAGTAAGAGTTTATCATCTCCCGCTGAATTAAAGAAAACAAATGAGAATATTTACATGACTAATTTGTGGGCGCAGAGCATCGAGAGCTGACGTTTCTGAAGTGCTGCCCTCCTTTTCCTCTCCTTTGAACTGTCCTTGTTTCCTGATCCCTCCTTCTCCGTGGCTTGCTGTAGTTTCACTCCGTTTCCCAGCAACATCTTCTCAAGGAAAGTCAGCATTCCCATCGCTTTCTCCGGCTGTCAGCGAAAGTGCACACTGTTAGATTATAATAAATGTAAACAATGCCTGTTTGAGAGGAAATCATTGTTTAAAAGGATATCTGGCAATACAGATACAGTGATAAATAATGCGTGACTATTCGTTACTGAACACAAGTCACTAAGAATAACTGTAGAAATACAGCGATATGCTATGCATCCACTATAGTAATATGGTAATGACGGCGAACCCTTGTTACAGTGATATACATGGCATGGCTTATTCCCTTGTTAAAGCAAAGAGTGATAGTCAACATCTCAAAGAAGTTGTACAATCATTGGATGGAAATGATGAACAGTTGCTAGGCATCAGCACGTGAACAGCTACTTCACAGTAAGAAGTTAGCGTCCAGCACACAACATATCATCTGTATCTGGAGAATAATTGTTGCACATTCAGCCAACTGTCTGGGCAATCCTTCATGTGTTCTAACCTTTACAAATGTGCTACACGGAAATTCTTACCTGACGTGTAGTTAAGTATAGCTCTACCAGTAGAAACATCACTTTTCTTGCAAGACTCTCCTCTGAAACCAAAACTACCTTTTGAATAATAATTTTAATTGTGTAATAATTCTAAACAGAATAATCATGTGCTCATCGTCAATCAGAAGACCTGTCCTAACGGGGTACACACAGAAACCAACCTTTTACACCTGCAGGGAATGTTTCGATTTGTATATACCCCTAATACCAAGTAATTGTCAGAATATGACTAATTGAGTTAAAATCATTGCAATCAGGGTCTGAATAATAAAGACCTGATGATTCAATTTTCCGCAAAATGCTTCAGCTAAATTTACTTCTTTGCATATCACTTCTCCACCAGATGCAAAATTGTCACTCTAACTACTACTGAAATTCATACATCAGATGTATTATTACTGTTAGAGATAACTAGATTCTTACCCATGGGTTCTACAAACTGGAAGAGTTTGTCGAGGAGAGTGATGGCCGCATTGTACTGCTTCTGGTAGTAGAGAACTACTGCCTGGTTGTAGTAAATAACACACTGGTCAACATCATCCAGACCATTGATGCCGTCAACTGTCAAGTTAGCCTGTATCAACAACCACAATTGCATAATTGTTATAGGTGACAGTGTTTTCTTGTTAATTTTAATTCAACAATGTTGGCATTTAGACATCATTTTACAAAAACTTCATTAATCTAGACCAGAGTCTGGAATAAAAGGGTGTCATTGTACTAAATTTTATAATGCAAAAACAGTCAACATGTTTAAAAAATAACTGATTGTTAATAAACTTGAAGGCGATTTACAGTGATAAACAAAACTGAAGTTGGTTAAATTTATTCTTAATTTCTTTTGTCAATATGATATTTGTTTAACAAAAAATGCAGGTATGTAAAGTTGTGTGAACACATCCCTATATTGGACACAAATATTACACACTTAATTTTATCTTACCTGTGAATGACTGCTTACCTTGGCACAGACGTCAGTGAGGACTCGCTTGAAGTCGTCCGTCTTCCTGAACTCACACTGGTAGTACTCAGCAACGGCCTTGTTCAGCGTCACCTTTGGATCGTCGGGTCGACTGCCAGTCAGTTTATTGAGGATGCTCACACAGGCACTGTAGTTGCCCTTGTCAAACTCTACCTGCGTCTGCTGGGCCATGTCTCGCTCCCTCTCCGTAACAGGACGCATATTGAAGCAGCTGTCCATGTTCTTGTCTGCATCGTCCGACTTAGCCTCAGCCATTTCACTGACCAATAATTGCAAGAACCAGTGTAACAACATACAATGAATACTTGTGGACAGAAACAGACTAGGGCAGTACACATGTCACGTGACACAGCATGGGTGCTTAATTTTGAATCTACCATTGCTGCAAGTAAATGAATTTCATATTTTATGAGAGTGTTTTCATAATATATTTCTTATGTAGAATTCTGATCAAGCTCAATTTTATGGTTATTTATTTTACCGATATGTCAGCGCATTAATCCCATCTCCGCAAGAAGCTACAATATGTGCATGCGCACTTAGTTCTTGGCCCCTTAGTGCTGACACACACCATGCAAATGCTTAACTACCATATTATGTAACAACAGCCTAATTTCACTTAATAACTAACCTACTTAGTTAGAGTTAGACTCAGTCTAGTCTAGACCAGTAATCAGCAGTAGAGTATCCAGAGATATATCTGTATATTGTCCAATGTGTATCGCGATAACTTCTAAACAATAATTTCAAACAAATGTTGCATGAATTTTTCATTTCTCTTATCATTGTTTTTGCATGGAGATACAATGAACAAGTGTTATCAATGCGACAGTGTCTAAGTTTGGCCTTGGTCCGAGGCGGCTGAGCGATAATTCAACGTATTTCACAATCACATCGAATGGATTGCCTACTGTAAAATGGGTTCGAACTGTCTCGCCTTATAACTTTATAATTATTACGCTAATATACCCTCTGTCCAAGTTACCGCCGTATCAATTGTTGCAATAACAAATATTACTTACCGAAAACGAAGTAGATTAGTCAACAGCTCAACATCCAAAAACGGAAGAGACACATAGTGAGTGAATTGCAAACTATTGTTGTATTCCCTGTTTAAATGCAAATTTTAGTAGATGATGCATGTTCTAATACATTTTAATACATATTAATCTTTTCTTGAGAAATATTAATATCACATGGTTATCTAATTTTTCAATGATGCTTATTACAACGCATGCCAGGAAAATGTGTGTTATATGTTTGTATATTTTGCGTGTAAAATTGGAAATTATATAAACAGGTACACATTGGCTATTTACGGTGGATGGGCGTGTGTCAATAACTCGTTTGGGTTATCCACCTTTTAACATGAATTCGTTACATCTTTGTGAATGTTCGAAGCACGCGCGAGAAGTTAGCCAACCCTAGTGTTAAGTGGACTTATGCGAAGATGGCGCAACTGCCGGGAATCGGTGTATTTGGCACGGGAACGCCTGTCAAATGTCTGGTGCCCATTTTGAAGTCGTGCGGATTTCGCGTTGAAGCACTTTGGGGACGCACGAAGGAACAGGCGGAGGAGTGTGCGAGAGATCTGGACATTGCTTTCAAAACTAACAAAGTTGACGAGGTCCTGTTGCACAAAGACGTTGACCTGGTGTTTATCCAGTGCCCCCCGCATTTGCAGTCTCCGATTGCCGTGAAGGCTCTCGGGATTGGTAAGCATGTGATCTGCGGCACGCCAGCCGGACCGACGCAACTCGAGTCGTTGCGCATGGTCAACGCGGCGCAGTACTACCCCTCGTTGATGTCGCTAATGTGTACCGGACTACGATTCCTTCCGTGTTTCATAAAAATGAAACAACTAATAGAAGACGGGTATGTCGGCGAGGTGATGGTGTGTGAGGCACGCGTTCACAGTGGCAGTCTACTAAAGGACCAGTTCAACTGGATGTGCGATGAGCTGATGGGCGGCGGGGTGCTCAATGTCTACGGCAGCATCGTCATCGACCTTGTGACCTTTCTGACCGGACAAGAAGCGAATCGCGTTCACGGAATGCTGAAGACGTTCGTGAAGCAAACGGAGAAGATCAACGGAATTCGACACATCACGAGTGACGACTTCTGCACATTCCAGATGGAACTGAACAAGGGGGCATGTGCAACCATCACCCTAAATAACCAAGTACCTGGGCAGTACTCGCAGGAGATCCTAGTATGTGGCAGCAAGGGGCGGCTGTCTGTCCGAGGATCGGACCTCTTTGGCCAGAAGAAGGACATGAACAAGGAAGAGGCAATATACATGGATGTGCCAAACATTTTGGATGAGAAGAACACAGGCGTCTCAGAGATGATACGTGCCGACATTCCCATATCGCATCTCAAGGGACTGCTGAAGCTGATCAACTCGGTGAAGGATGCCTTCAAATGTGTAGAGGAGAAGCACGGATGGGCGAAACGACCAGTAATGCTGGCCGCCAGTTTTGAGAATGGCCAGTACGTCCAGGCAGTGGTTGATGCGGTCAGGGCATCGAGTAAGAATCGTGAATGGGTTCAGGTGAAAAAGCTGACCGAGGAACCGGACCCTAACCCGTTTCTGTCTGCAGCGCTTCGCCGTAGTACATTCTCCCTCTACTAAGCAACAACATGTGATGCAGAATGTGTTCATGTTTTAGTTAATTGTTGTAACATTTGAACTGCCAGAAACTGTACAGAAACGGTCAATTCCATGGTATTTATTGTGTGCAGTGTAGTGAGTGTACATATAAATTGTACATGCTAAATTGTGAATTATAACGAACTCTGTTTGTATGAAAGTGAACAATAATGTTATAAAACAGTGTTAAATATTACATTGGTTGATATTTGGGACAGTACTTGACATATTACAGTTTGAGTATAAGCTCTTAGTGTGTACAAAGATGGCAGTGCCCTGAGTCCAAAGGTGCATGGGTTTTGTACTGTTGTACTATAATTAAAGTTTTGCCATGATTAAGCAATTTTGTAATCATTTTTAATGCTCCTGGTGTCCTTTATAGGGTCTAAAAGTGGTACATTTTATCAGGCTGGGAAAGAATACTTTATTCTGGTGTGACCCCCAACCTGGAGGTGAGGCAGCAAGGAACCATGGATAATTGATTATTTTGTATTCATTGCGGCCCACTGCCATGCACTAAAGGCCAGGTGGCCTGCCTGAAAAACTAATTGGTATTCCATCAGCTAAGGTGTCACTTCAATGCAAGTTAGGTTTATTTTGATGCCATTTAATTATCTTTAAAACAGGCTGGCTGGTATGTTGTCACGTGATGAAATATAATTATACTAATAAAATATATACTTTATTAACTGCATAATGATCACTTGGTTGCCTGAGTAAACTGGAAGTCGATAACCCCAACGTGACTAAAAAAACAATAATGACAAGTTCTGTCACTGCATTCACACAATATGGCTGTGTTTCTGGTCGTCTCCGGATATCCAGATAAATGGTCTTTAAATTGATGTGACTGGTGTCTGCTTGTAAAATATATACTGTCACCTGACAGATATGGAACTGTAATATTCTAGACAACTATGGAGTGTAACATCATACACTTTATTGTCTGCTGTTTAACAAAATGTGGCTATGTTTCTGGTCATCTCGTATGAATAACCAGAGAAGATGCCAATTAAGGTGATGAGACTAGGCAGTGATTATGATGTTGCCTGTGTCTGCCTGAACCATGGAGTTTGATCATTAATCATTTGCCTATGGTTCTACTAGTTTGTTCTGTTTATATGTACGGCCTGGATAGACTGGGAACAAAACTGTGCCTCAACTGATGCCAACTCTGGAGACTAGGTGACGTACCAGGAGCCGTGGCTGATTGATAATTGAATTTTGGTGCCTGCCCATTTCCAGGCACTGAAAGCAGAGCAAATTAGTATTCCACCAATGGCAGGCGGATTCTGTTTTAATTAAGCTGTATCTTGAAAACTATTATTTTCTGTAAATGGAAGTTGAGTTCATCTTTTAGAAGGTTTGGTTGTATAAACATGCCTTGCGATAATCACTGGATCCTGAACAGACCATTCTCTGCGCATGTGCTGACAACATGTGACTAGTGTCCTGATAGGTGTTTCTTGAAAAACAAAAGCATTGGGGGTATTTTGTAAGCTTGATATGGGTAAATTGTGTCATGTTTAATCGTGTGTGTGTGTGTGTGTGTGTGTGTGTGTGTGGGTGGTGGTGGTGGTGGTGGTGTGTGTGTCTGTGTGTGTGTGTGTCAAAATAGCATAACACCAATAAGGCGGCAGACGAGACTTGCATGCCCTATTGCACACTCTTCTTGCATGTTGAAAGATAAACCTACTGTGTACTGTCAATGTGTGTCAATATTTGTCGCCAGGTGGCAGTACCACTGTGGCCATTTTGTAATGGAAAGCGTAGCACCAGCTAAGATCAGTTGGAGTGCTGTTTCCTCAACTTTCAACAACCGTCGAAAAGGAACAGTTTTGGGAAGGGAAAAATCAACTTTAATTTACCTACCCATCCTGTGACCAGCTTCTTAGCAAAAACGTCGTTAAACGCTTACAAAAATTGATGCCGAAAACTTGCGTTTCGTCGTGACGTAGGACCTACGTTTTTAACGAAGTTCTGGTTCCATCAGATTTTCTTTATGAGACACATATAAGAGAAAGTTGTTGAAGCGACAACTGCAGTAAAACCAATCTTGGCTGACTCGCTCGGCTGCGTAACTTCACCGAGAAGATGCGAGAAACTTAACAGTGCTGCCGCCTCGTGGAGGCTGGATATTCAACGCTAGCAGTTTGTATGTTGCAACTCTGAAGATTGCTTGTTTTGGTGCAAGGCGACGGTTTTTGAACGCCGACAAAATAATGTGCAGTTAACTGCGCCCCTCGCCCCCATCTTCAATGTTGTGATTCGAGAGAGTGCGACAAGTGAAGAGCGCTCCTATCAAAGATGGGGACGGCTCGTTCGCTATCGCTGCTGCATCCCTGTGGAATACTTTACCATGTAGGCTCTATTGTTAAAACTGGTGACACTCGTCAGTTTCAAATCTCATGTAAAACACATAATCTTTTTATTTAAAATATTGTTTTACAGTATTGTGTTGTTGTTGTTTTTTAGCAGAGTAAACTCAAATACGCAGAGACACCAACCGAGTCGGTGTTATGCAGCGGTGCACTGTATGTAAATATATTTACGGACTGTTTTGTTGAAGACCTAATGATTTATTGGCGAGAAAAAAGTGTAGGCTTATAATGTACAATTTCCGTTGATCTTGTACCAATTATACTACCTAATGTACCTAGAAAAGGAATTCAACTTAAACCTAATCACACTGGCAGTTCCGGGGTAGAGGGGGGTCTACACACAACCCTAGAGATGATGGTTTCCATCTATATTCGTTGTGACGTCAGTTTTGTAATGGTACGTTTTATGTTGCGAACAATACATTTACCACAAAAGGTGAGAATCTAACTCTTAAAAGAGGGAAATTTTGATAAAAAGAAATGTCGTCACTCTTCTTTTGAGGGATGGTAGACTACTCCCAGAACGTTTGGCGTCCGACATACACGCCGTCTAGAGGGAAACGTGTCGTGTGTCGTGGTATCCAGACATTTTAGTAAAGGACACTTTGGTACTGGACGTTTTGGTAACAGGACATTTCGGTAACTGGACATTTTGGTAACATACATTTTGGTGATATGACATCTTGGTAGCAGACATTTTGGTAGGTTGTTGTCGGTTTTCAACACTGGATTTGCTGGTACACTAGCAGGGCAGTGCTTGCTTGCACGACATGTACAACGCTACCGTATCATGCCATGTTTCTCAAAGTGCTTGGTATACGCATAGCATGTATAGTTTCACCTTGTGTCTGGATTTAAATGTGTTCTGCTAATCCACTGGTTGGCTATAGTGGTTGAACACTCTAGCCACCACCACTGCTATTTGGAAGCCATGTTCCCTTCAGAGGCAAAGCACTACCTTACACCATGCGGCATGGCATGCCTGACTCCAGGTGGGAAGCCAAGTTCCCTGTCTGGAGTCTGGACCATCCTAATTTACAAATATAATAGCAGAGCGTCAAATTTATCTGAAGTAATTACTGTGTCGACATGTGCTCACTGAAAATATCGCCAACCGGACGCGCATGCACATCACCATCAATAACTTTCTGCTCTGGCAATAAGTCTTTTTCCCGCCCTTATTGCCAGAGCAGCTCTGCGGATCGATATTATCGCAATTTCCCCGCAACGGTCGCCTAAATCAGTCAAAAAGCGATACCAGGGCGTCATGTGTATCTGAACCAATTACTATGTCGACATGTGTTCACTAAACATATCGCCAACCGGACGCGCATGCATATTACCATCAATCGATTTCTGCTCTGGCGATAAGAATTTGTTTCGCCCTTATTGCTAGAGCAGCTCTGCGGATCGATATTATCGCAGATTCCCCGCCACGATCGCCTAAGGCAGTCAGAAAACGATATCAGGGCGTCATGTGTATCTGAAACAATTACTATGTCGACAAGTGTTCGCTAAAAATATCGCCCACCGGACGCGCATGCACATCACCATCAATCCATTTCTGCTCTGGCAATAAGAATGTTTTCGCGCTTATTGCCAGAGCAGCTCTGGCAATAAGCGCGAAAAAATCCTTATTGCCAGAGCAGCTCTGGGATAGTCTAAGCCTAAAAGTTATGCTCTTTTATCCTGTGCTGTACACTAAACTGACTGTGGATTTGCTATTGTGTTATTATCGTAGGCGATCAAACAATCCTGAGGAGAATGTCAACATCGAAAAGAATTGTATCTCAAAGTTAATATCAAATCATTTGGTGAATGGGACTGTAGTGCAAACGTGCACAAATTACATGACAATCCGTACCATAGATGGGCGTATCGCCAAACTACGCAAAGTGGTGTTCGTGGAATATTCACGAGTGACGAATGATGTTGTAGCGACCCGCCAGCAAATACCGCTGAGACTACCGTACGCTATGACAATACACAAATGTCAAGGCAAGTACCTATCCAAAATCGTTTGTTTTAGTGTTGTAATCACAATTTTAATTTGTACAACATATAGTTTGTATGCATCTAATCATGTATGCTTGTCCTGTCTGTCTGTCTGTCTGTCTGTCTGTCTGTCTGTCTGTCTGTCTGTCTGTCTGTCTGTCTTTTTCTGTCTGTCTGTCTGTCTGTCTGTCTGTCTGTCTGTCTGTCTGTCTGTCTGTCTGTCTGTCTGTCTGTCTGTCTGTCTGTCTGTCTGTCTGTCTGTCTGTCTGTCTGTCTGTCTGTCTGTCTGTCTGTCTGTCTGTCTGTCTGTCTGTCTGTCTGTCTGTCTGTCTGTCTGTCTGTCTGTCTGTCTGTCTGTCTGTCTGTCGTTGTCTGTCTGTCTGTCTGTCTGTCTGTCTGTCTGTCTGTCTGTCTGTCTGTCTGTCTGTCTGTCTGTCTGTCTGTCTGTCTGTCTGTCTGTCTGTCTGTCTGTCCCAGTTTCACTGCCTCTATCTCTCTCCCCTATACATCACTCCACCTCTCCCTGATCTATCTCACCTCTCCTTCCCACCTTCCTTCCTTCCCCCTCCCTCCCACTCCCTCCCACCCTCCCTTCCTTCCTCTATCTCTCGTTGTTCTTTCTCTCCGTCATGTCTCTGTATTTTCGATATATAATATGTGGTGGTGTTTTGTTCAGGATTAACACTACGGAGAGTTGTCGTGCACGCTGACAAGATGTTCGCGCCTGGACAACTTCGGGTCGCCATAAGTCAGGTAAGATCTGACAATGACCTACACGTCCTAGGATTTCGACGAGACACATGTCTACGACATAGTAGTGTCGTAACAGATTTCTATACGCGCGCGCAACAGGCAGTGTTGGAGAGTGGAAACTGTTGCACACAGTGGAAGGTTTGTGATTTTGTTTACCTCAATTCAAGAACCAGACATATAACTTTGGATCCATATTTAATTGAACCAAGTAAATGTAAATAAACAAAACATAGCAACGTGTCAATTCTGCAAATCACCAGTACATCTGTCATACGACATCATTTATTTGCTGTGACATTAACAACGTCTACTGTACTCTTCCAGCTAACGAAGTGAGCCTGCATTGCCAGAAGAGACAACAGCAGAAACAACAATCGACTGTGTAGACACCAACGATTGGTTAGCAGACGACATGGATGCCGGTGAGTTGCGTCATTGATCTACTCCTGTGGACCAGCCCTGCTGCAATACACCTGCATACTTATGCATGTGTAACGTATTTTGCAAATGGAACAAGTCATCCAAACATATTTCCTTTTCAATTTATGGAAATTTCATAAAAATAGTCTTCATCATCGCTTAAGAAATAACTGAACCACTTATGATGTCTGCATACATGCAATGAACCTGCCTGTTTATTTATTTCATCTGACGTACTCGAACATAACATCAACAGTGCCCAGTGTGGCTCGGAGCAACACATTTTACACGTAATTACCGAAAAAATGCCGACAGATTCACAACCAACAATAACGGCATGCAGCATTTTTACAATTTGATAAAGAGAAACTCTACACTTAAACCCACATTGTGTACACGCATTTCACACATTTTTGCAAAATACATCCAAAAGCAAAATTTAAACAAAGTACCGGACCGTATTCATGAGATCATGCAATGATTTTTCATCAAGGTAAGTGAGGCATGACTGTTATAATATGAGTAACTATTTGCATCTAAGAAACTTACTTCGGTTATTCTCAGAGCACTGTTTCTTAATGTTGTGTAGACTAGTTCTCATAACGGAATATTGTAGACAGTTTGATTACTATGCATGCACCACGCTGCAAGAACACTGCGTAGGCCTACACCAGCCGGAAGAAGTTTGAAAAAGTCTTAATCCATAGACTACTAGCTGTCAGCACAAATACATCCTAAACTGAAGGAGATATGGTTTCACAAACAAATTAAAAACAAATAAACATACAACCAAAAATCAAGCAAACAAACATACGTGCATACACATAAACACTGTTTTATAATATATAATTTGTATTAGTCCTGACCTTTTAAAAGTAGCTAATTCCATTGTTATGTTCTCCTGAAAGAAATTAATTTGGGGGGCTAAGAACCCCCGCCCCGCTTCAGCAGCACCCCTATCCCGCCTATCCCCTGACTCGCGCTCGAGGAAAGAATGACCGGACGGGATGGTTGTATGGGTCGGAGGAAGGGGTCGGGTGTCGTTGGAAAGTATTCGTCGCCTGGAAATATTGGTCGCTGTTTTGTCACATTCGTTGCCTGACAAAATAGTGTTTATGATTTAATAACATATCGCCACGCCCACTGCAGTCGTACTCGTGCCAACCCGCTCTAGTATATAAAAAAAACGAACCTGAATAGCAACGCGTCGAAACATAGCGATTCCACCAGCGAACAGGACGACCACGTGAGGCACCTGAAATGCAAAGATAACGAGTAATTATTTTAAACTAATTAATGTTGTCAGTTCACCAGTATCCATATTTGGTTAAAGCTATGGTAGGCTTCTAGATAAACAGTAACAAAGACTGAAAAGACCGAAACAGATACAAGATTTCTATATAGAGTACTAGCTATCATAATCTTACCTTGGAATGTGGCTGCGCCGACCGTGGAGTAGACTGTGTCAATGGCTGCACTCCATACTCATCCAATTTTTTGAGCGTCGACAACGGGGTGTTGTGCGAAATTATATATATGGCAACCCGAAACATGTCAAAACATAACCATAGCCATCCTATCCAGGGAGGCTTGGTGAGTGAACATCCCATTGTTTGCAAAGGGCAGCATCAAGGTCTCTTTTCTCATAAAGGTACCTCGGTAGTCTTGCTGGCAGTATGTTGCAAATTTTCTGTTCTATGGCATCATCATACTTTGTTAGGGTGTATTACCGAATTTCACTGAAATTCACTCAATATAACAGAAACATTGTTTGCATAATTGCTAAACAAACATCGCTACATATAACGTGCGATCACTACTAAGATATGAACAGATACAAGAACTAAAGAATAAATTTACCGAGAACAGATTACAAAGTGGCCACCTATTAGACCATTCCAGGACATACAACGGCCAAGCAGGAGTAGCCTTTCTCATAATTAAGAAATTGAAAGACAATATAGCGAAAGTAAATAGCTTCAGTCCCTGTCTAGCAGAACTACAAAGCGACAAACTGAAAATTGCAAAATATATGCACCAATGTCCTGTACAGAGCATGTTACAGCAGTGCAAAAGACGTCTCAGCAGTAACTGCACTTTCTTCGAAAGTCGTAAAACGCCTCTTCTCTATGTACGACACCCGTCAATATTTAGAACTGGACGCAAACAATGATCCTGGAAATCTGTCTTCTCAAATGAACTGAACTCACAGCAGGTGAATGTCGAGAAAAAAGTAATTTCTAAAAACAAATTACACATTCCCATCCGGGAAGTGTAACGGTGGCATAATCGGCCACACAACCAAGTTGACAGCGCGCGCTCTTTTGGTAGAGGCGTTTGGACGAGCACCGTTGTGTGTGTTGGCGCATGCGTACAATGGCACGACAGTGACGTTACCACGAAGTTGTACTTAGCGCAGCTGCGGATTGACATAATCAGTGATCACGTCATTGCCGCTTCCGCCGGCCAACGTGATCGAAGTAGAAGTGGATCAGTGATAAGCCATTTTAAAAAAATCCTCGTTTTTCACTTCTTCGACCGCTTCATCGTCTTATTATTTATAATTACGAATACGCCGTTTCATTGCTGTTGCAGAAAACATCCACGATGACAACGAGATATGGACTACGAGCTCTTCAATGCTTGCGTCACGGCGACGGGAACTCGAGGAAGCATTGTTCGCGAACTTCGAGCAAAAGAGACGAAACGTCAGACACCATTCAAGATGATGAAGCGGCTGCTAAGCCTTAGAGACGGTGACACTATTCATAATATCGTATGTTGCATTTCAAGAGTAAACATGTGCAGATCGTCGTAATTTATTTTAGGTAACCATGGTCGGGAGGAGAGTAAACTCATCTCGCTGTTGAAGCACTATGAAATCACACCGCTTCCTCCCCGACAGGGGTTGGAGGTTGGCTGGCCGGCTTGCATATTCTTTCAACTGCAGGTATTTTAACAAGATGTAATTTGTATCTAACCTAAATGACTGGTTGATTGCTGAGGGTGCTTTTACACAATTTCACGTACCATTTCGTAAAATACTCAAACTGAAAAGCAATGAAGTCGTGTACCGTTTGTTTCTAAATGTCGTGCAAACAATGTAGGGGTAGGAAGACTATAATAGACACGAACGAAGGTATTGACGTCTCACAAAACGCACCGCACCAAACTTGATACAAGTTTTCACTTCCACAATATAACATATCATGAGTTGTGCTAACATGCACCCCATTGAGATGTTTAAGTACGGCGCAGTTTGATAGTCATCGTGAATCCCCATCCATTCATTATTTTCAACACAACGATGTCCGAGAAAGGATCAGACCGGGTTTTTATACAATATTCCCGGGTCGGTTGAGAGAAGTGTCCTAAACGTGTTTAATATACAAGCACTGCATTCGTTTGTGAAGGTTAAACAATAGTATACGCTGGACACAATAATGGACATGGTGGTCAATTACTATGGGCAGAAATATGCTGAGCGTTCATATGGGTATAAATATCTACTTCACAATCAGGTGCCCAATCCATTGAAATTCAGGCGTTCCATGTTTGGTTTAGAAAACCGCGCCCTCACGCGTTTTGAATATGAAGTGACACCCCCTCCGCATACATTCCGCCCTACAAGTCTTGAAGTTGTGAACGTCGTCGTGATCATATTTCAATAGCAATTCCCACTCCCTGTCTTGTCTTCCGATATGAGTAAGGCCGACGGCGAAAATGTAAACATCGCCGCAATTTTCTTTAACAATACCATGCAATTGTGAACCAGTACCCTCGCCATTCCGATTTCGCGTCGTGAAGACGCTCCGGCTCAGTCCACCCAATTTCAAGTGAATGTCTCCTCCATATAGAATACACTGTCTTGTGTATTCAAGAAGATGGACGTCCCTCCAGACAACTTCTCAAGACCCGCCCCTGTAACCCGTGTATATAACAACTATAAAGTATTCTGGCTCCAACTGTAAAGTATTCTGGCTCCTATGGTCGGGAGGAGAGTAAACTCCTTTCACTGTTGAAGCACTGGGAAATCACATCTCCTTCCCGAAATAGGTTGGAAGTTCGGTGGCTATCCCTTACCATCCCTTACTATATCTTCCCATCCCTTACAATCCATTGTGTGTGTGTGTGTGTGTGTGTGTGTGTGTGTGTGTGTGTGTGTGTGTGTGTGTGTGTGTGTGTGTGTGTGTGTGTGTGTGTGTGTGTGTGTGTGTGTGTGTGCGTGTGTGCGTGCGTGCGTGTGTGCGCGGTGTGTGTACGTGCGTGTTCGTGTTCGTGTGCGTGCGCGCGTGTGTGTGCGCGTGTGTGTGTGTGTGTTTGTGTGTTTATAAGATTTTGAGCTGTTTACTATTAATTCTTGACTGTTGGTCCTAATCCCCAGTGGACTGTTAGAAAATGTACTTTGTATATATATATATATATATATATATATATATATATATATATATATATAATAATAAATTATATGAATACACAGCGCGATGTGTACATATTGGACTTTGCAGATACTTTACACACTCTGCAACTTGACGCATATACAGTAGTCCCCTCGGCCATCGGCCACCAGGATTATACGGCCACATTTTCATTGCAATAGCATTTTCTAATACAAACTACGTCTCACCAGGCTGTATATAATATATATATATATATATATATATATATATATATATATATATATATATATATATATATATATATATATATATACTACGTTCTAATATATATATATATATATATATATATATATATATATATATATATATATATATATATATATATATATATATATATATATATATATATGGCCGCTGATAGTTCGAATATAGAAAAGAAAGGGAGATGTGCATGACCCAGGAAAAATAGAGGTACTATGTTGCTAAGCCATATGTTGAAGTTTCTGGAAAGAATCGCGGATGGCAGAATAAGCGACAATATTCCCGTCCTTATTGCCAGAGCAGCTCTGTGGATTGATATTATCGCAATTTCCCCGCCACGATCGCCTAAATCAGTCAAAAAGCGAAACCAGGGCGTCATGTGTAACTGAAACAATTAATATGTCGACATGTATTCACTAAACATGTCGCCAACCGGACGCGCATGCACATTACCATCAACCCATTTCTGCTCTGGCAATAAGCATTTGTTTTGCCCTTATTGCCAGAGCTGCTCTGAGTTTTGCCCTGAACATCCGCTAGTGGCGCATCGTTTTCTGCTCTGGCAATAAGAATTTTTCCCGCCCTTATTGCCAGAGCAGCTCTGCGGATCGATATTATCGCAGTTTCCCCGCCACGATCCCCTAAATCAGTCAGAAAACGATACCAGGGCGTCATATGTATCTGAAACAATTACTATGTCGACAAGTGTTCGCTAAAAATATCGCCCACCGGACGCGCATGCACATCACCATCAATCCATTTCTGCTCTGGCAATAAGAATTTTTTCGCGCTTGTTGCCAGAGCAGCTCTGGCGATAGTCTAAGCCATAAGTGTATGCTAACTCGTTTATCGTTTATATCTAAGTGCTATGAGTGGATGGGAATGCTGGCTTAATTCTTGCGCGACGTCAAACTTAGGCACATCGAAAAGCGCGCAATAAATTAGCATATCCGAAGAACGCCAGTCGCAAATTATGTATAGGAAATAATCGTTGCTTTTTATGAGATGTCCGGTTTGGTGGACACACACAGTATAGGATGTAACGTAATATGGGTTCAAATAGCTGTGGTTGTTATTCCCTTTAATCAGTACTCTGCAAATTGGGATGTGTCATGTCCACGAGTGACCGCATGGCTGATGATTTATGGAGCCACTTACACTACTTTGCGCCTCCTAAACGAATGTCGCCATCCCCTTATAAAACGACCCGACATGTAAATCGACACCTGCAGCGAGTGAAACTCAACTGGCGGACGTATGAAACCAACTGAGGCGATTTTAATTACACATGTCACTGAGACAGCGACGGTGTTCTTGGTCGTCGGTGGGATGAAAGCTTAGGTGAGTTGTCACCCAAGCCTGAACTCGGGAGAGACGCGACACGTGTCGAGGAGTGTCCTAGCGGCGCATGGTGTGCGGTGCCCCGGGTCGACGCGCCGTTTCCGCCGTCGACAACGATTCAAGGCAGATCCGTTGGATCGATTAGCATACTGCTAATAGCATGCTTAGGCGCGGGGTACCGCTTCAATTAACTCCGGTTGAACAGTTAATTGTACCGTTGAAGCAAATGTTTTTTTTAAAGAAGACAGGAAATAGCGTCTAGATCCATTGTAGTCTGTGATGTCATACAGTTACCGGCAAAGTTCACCTTCCAACCGGTGTCGTTATAGTTAACAGAACGACTAGATTACAAAACGTGGCTTTATTCGTAAATGTAAAATCCGTCCCTGATATTTAAAATCCACGCGTAAAGTCATCACATTTAAAACGTCCTCGCAAGCCAGGGATCGTAGCTCCGATAGTACCCCTGGCTGGTCGTTTCCGTAAAGCCGGTGATTGAGCGGAGTCGAACTATGCAGTTATAGCAATTAACTTCGCCAGTCGCTACTGCGTCAGCCGTGGGAACAGCGCTAATACCCCCCCAGTTTGAAAACGGATACATGAATGGCGTGAATCCCGATACAATGACTCGTTCACATTCTAAACATCGCATGTAACTCGAGCAGCGTGTGGCTGAAATCACAAAAAAAAGTATATCACATGACCGGAGACTGACCACATTCCTCGTAGACGATTTCATTGGCTGACGTTAAAAGAATATTTTTTGAAAGGCGATTGTAGAGAAGAGCTGGTACTGACGTAATCAGCCGCAGCGACCCCTGGCTGGCTCGTTAAGAAGTCTTAAGAAAATAACAACACACGTACGCCGAGAAGAAGCTATGAGACGACGCTAAGCTTGTAAAAACCCGACATCATACACGCACAGTCAGCCATCAGCATCAATTACACTGATCAAGGCGTCTAGGCGCAGCCCCCAGCGTTTAACTAGCTTATGCCGGGCTATGTTATCTACTCTGACAGTCAATTATATTTATTTAAAATTGAAGACGACATGGCCAGATACTAACTTTTATGATGATTTTTTTATTTATGAGAATGTAGTTGTATCTGAGTTTAGAGTGACGTTTCTCTAACGATGGGTCGCGGGAGGTCTCGACAGGAATTTCACGAGTTCGCGAGATGTCTGCCTAACACCAAGTTAGACTGGGGTTGGTTGTAAAAAATCAAAATTGTCTTCTGTATAATGAAAGCGCTCTAAGTATTGTTGTTAATCTATAATGATTGTACGTGTATTAAAGGGAGTGAATCTCCTATTTTTATTGCACAATCATTTTAAACAATATACATTAAATATGTTGTATCGTACCGACAACCCAAATGTTTTAACGAACCGCGTTTTGTTGGTGAAAAATTATGCTTCGTGACGGATCAACTTTTTAGTCTCAGTAGAATCGCCGACGTGAACATGCATAGTGATGGCATTTGTAGCTCCGCCCCCTTTACGTAACGACAGTCTTGTGAATTATCCGAGCTCCCTTTACGGGAATTTGAATGAGGGCGCGGCGATTATTATAAACACTGAACGGTTACATTCTAAAGTTGGTTCTGCTTCGTTAGAACATATTTGGGTTTTCAGTACCTCATATTAGGTATAATTTACAATGTAATATATAACTGCACAAAAAATATGAAAACAGAACTCACACTGCCTTTAAAGTTGCCAATGTAGCGTTATTACAAATAATTTGTTTGTCTTTCAAAAAGGATCTCTCCTGCCCGGGTAGGTTTTCATACACTATGAGTTTGATTGTCACAAAATGTTGGGACTTCGATTGAAGGAAATAAAGTAAAGTATTTGCGAAAACAAACTGCATCACGAAAGATACAATCTAAAATGTGCTTGGTGATGTATTGTTGAAGTGACCTTGTTATACGGTCGAGTTTTATGTTCGACCTCTATACATTTGAAAAATCACAACTGTTTCATTCGACATGTCAATAATTAATTAATTAAATATTTTACTTAGGCCCTATGACATCAACAAACAAAAATACGTCGCCAGCGCATCAATATTATTCAGTCGCAGAACTCAAATTACAAATGGTGGTTCGTGTTTACTAAACGTTCACTGCGGTGACAATATTTCCTGGGTGTTCCCAACATTGAGAGGACACACTAAACACGTTTTGTGGCAATCAACCCCGGTCTCCCCTGCAGTAAATAAGAGGACTGTATATTGTCAATCATTTAACAGGGTTTTGACGATACGTATGTAGCCCTCATATGTTGTTGAGTGTAAACCGTGTTAGACACCAGCTGAATAATGATGGGTACATTATGCTGTCTGACACGTCTCAATACAACAACTTCCGGTTGACGCGCTGCAGACGGCTCCCGGGCTTTACTTTCAGTGGTCTAAATTACATTGTTATGAATATATAAGTGCTTAATTGTCTATCTAGATTTGAATATCCACTGATTACATGTGGGACATTTGCGACGTGTTTTTTTCTCATTATTACAGCAGCGACGAAAAAAACGGTCCAGAAAGTGGAGTCCTGGGTAAATACAAATCGGACTGAAAAATATTCGTTTTGTTTCCTTTCCTTGCGGTCTTGTCTCTGCTCATTTCAGACGTTTGTTAAGCGCGAGATTCGACACGTGACCAGTCCTGCCAGTCTTTTTGTTGAGTTAACCTATATCCCGATCCTTTTGCTTCTGGTGATTCCTTATTTTCAACTCGCCCTCTGTCGCCGGAGAGAGCCACTTTTGTGAACGTGCTGGATTTCCTTGTTTTCGCCTCGGTAGCCAGCGCTACAGATATTGAGAATGCGTCCGTGTGATACGTCAAGGAGTAACACGTCACCGAGTAAATACTTTAATAAGATTACTTTTTTAAATAATGAAATAACAATGAAGGTATTCTACCTGTACTAATAACATGTGACGTTGTATAATTATTGTGAATTTTAATGTAAACATTAATACATACTTTAACATTATTGTCAGTTATTGCTACGCCCTAGTGCGGCGAAGCCGCGATCGAAGTATCATAAATTTATAAAATGATGCACTTTTCTCGCAGCGACCGTTTCGGTCGCGAGGATATATAATTGCATTGCATATATGCATGCATGCATATATATATATATATATATATATATAAAATATATATATATATATATATATATATATATATATATATATATATATATATATATATATAATATATATATATATATATATATATATAGCATATAATATATATATATATATATATATATATATATATATATATATATATATATATATATATATATATATAATACAGCATATAAGAAGTAAGCGTATTTTGTCAACCCCCAAAACAGTGGCGCGCTCCCCCGCAAAGTTGGAACGCGCTCGCGACCGAAAACGAGTCGCTGAAAGAAAAGTGCCTAAAGGTGTTCTCTTAGAACAGTCCACGTGAATGCAAGTGAGTCGATTAAGCAGAAAACAAGATAGTTGTAAACTCGTGGTTGTTATCGTGCCGGATATGATAGACGCAGTCCATGCCGTCACTTAAAATAATAATACTACATCGTTATACGCAATATTGTTTTATTATTATTAACCGAATAAGAATTACGAAAGGCGACCATACTCTTAAAAAACTGAAAAGATAGATATACATTATATATATATATATATATATATATATATATATATATATATATATATGTAATATATATATATATATATATTATATATATATATATATATATATATATATATATATATATATATGTACATATATATATATATATATAATATATATATATATATATATATATACATACATATATATAAAATATATATATATATATATGTATATATATTATATGCATATATACATAAACAAATTATTCTTTTTTATATTACAATTTATACTATATTATATAAATGTATAACTCAATGTGTGATTCTTTATGCACTATATTATTACATCATACAATATATTAATATAAAGTTGTATTGTCCGCAGGACACATTAACACATGTGTATGCATTGATACATTATCACATTCTAATATTATGTACAACCTGAATATTTATCAAAAACAGCACTTTCTTGCAACAGTATATGCCGTCCAATGTTGTTCTCAGTCGTACTAGGCCCGTCCGTCCATTACTCCTCAGTCCATTATTCCTCAGTCCAACTCCTAGTCCATTTCCTCAGTCCATTATTCCTCAGTCCATTACTCCTCAGTCCATTATTCCTCAGTCCATTATTCCTCAGTCCATTATTCCTCAGTCCATTATTCCTCAGTCCATTACTCCTCAGTCCATTATTCCTCAGTCCATTACTCCTCAGTCCATTACTCCTCAGTCCATTATACCTCAGTCCATTATACCTCAGTCCATAACTTCTCATTCCTTATTTATCAGTCCACAATTCCTCATTCCATGAGTCCTCATTCCATGAGTCCTCATTCCATTAGTCCTCATTCCATGAGTCCTCATTCCATTAGTCCTCATTCCATGAGTCCTCATTCCATGAGTCCTCATTCCATGAGTCCTCATTCCATGAGTCCTCATTACCATTAGTCCTCATTCCATGAGTCCTCATTCCATTAGTCCTCATTCCATTAGTCCTCACTCCATTAGTCCTCATTCCATTAGTCCTCACTCCATTATTCCCAGTTCATTATTCCTCGGTCCATTAGTCCTCATTCTGTCAGTACTTATTCCATCATCCATTAGTCTCCGGGCCATTATTTTAATTACTCTTCCGTCCATTAGTCATCAGTCCTGTATTACCCAGGCCGTTACTTTCAGTCCATTCGCTCTCTGTCCATTCGTCCTCCGTCCGTTCGTCCTCAGTCCCGTCAAATGGACATTTCCTCCATTGTCCAGTGGATCTTCAATAACTTACTTCGCGAGACAACATTCCTTAACCTCGTAGTGAAGACCGGAAATACTGTACAGTAATTAATACGGCTGCGGTCAGTGGTTACTTGGCGTCTCCAGTCTAGCTTCACACAGTGGACACCTCTTAGCCGGGCAGTTACAGCCAGTAGGGCTTTAAATAAAAATCATGCTTTGCACTTGGTCAGTAGAACCGCCTGCTGACCACTGTTAACAACGACAACATTATCGCCGCCTGCCACTGGTCCAGACGTGTGGTCGACGCGCCACCGGAAGTGGGCGGCGATATCACTCTGTAACCGGGTCCGTAGGCGAGGATGATCTTCAACTCGTCGCTGCACTGTACAAGCGGCGCCTGGAAGGACGAGGGCCGCCGCTCGGGAGAGACCGGATTGCCTCCATCGGTCGGCGACTGTCCCAGGTACAACTTGACGTGTTCCCGGCCGCGTTCCAACTTCACCAGTTCGTACTGGCGCTGCGGCACGGCGATGCCGAGCGACGCGCATCCGTTCGTGCGCGTCACGTCCTGTCGCGCGTCCAGCCTCCACAGGTCACGTGCTCCGCACGAGACGTCCGCCTGCAGCGTGTCGAGCAGGCGCACGTCGTGCGGCGTGACGTAGACGGCGTGGACGTCGAACGTGAAGTGACGTGTGTTGTGGAAGCGACGGGCGGGCGGCCCGGCCGTGTAGTGGCCCCGGGCCACGACCGAGAACATCTCGCGGTGGCAGTACGGGTCGGCGAAGTGACGGTAGTGCGCCGTCCACGTCCGGTTGTCGCGACTGAACGCCAGGTGGCGCACCAGAAACACGCCCAGCGGTCGCGTCTCGCAACGCACGCTGTGCCATTCGCCTGTCAGGTGGCGCGCGGTATCGAGGTCGTCGTCGTCGTCGTCGTCATGGTGACGTCGTCTTGACAACGACGGCGGACGGAAGTCGTTCGAATTCGCCACCAAGCGGCACAATGGGCAGCCTTGCTTCTGTAACACAGATTCGTTTTCAAAGACCCTTATTATCTTAACCATACGTTTCAAATAGTTGTTTACGTAAGTATGTGAGGTAGTATAAACGTTTGGTTACAAACATGATGGCAAAGGGAGTTAAAACATTCTGCTAACGTTTGTTTCTTTAGAAATAGGCCCTGTAAGTTTCGCGCTCGAGAACAAGGTTGGGGCATTGGGGGTAGGGGCAAGAAGTCATTTTTTTCTATGTTCAGATATAGAACTTTGTTTTGTTTTTGGTTGTAATAATCGGGATGTGCCCAAATATCCCCAAACAGCTATATTTTCCGAAGGATAATTACAAGCAGAAGTAGTGTGACACTTTACCGGTAAGAATGGTCACGGGAATCATGCATTTTAATCGATTATTATTGCGGCGGCTTGTGTTTGGCGATCTTGATTAATAATAAAGAGTGCCATTTTCGCGCAGTACAACCTCTTTTGGAGCAAATGTATACATGTGTTATGATTATGCGTATTTAGACACCTTATCAGATATAAGTGTTTATCGAACTGTTGTGAAACCACAACGTACAGCAATGTAAAATGCAAATCGCGTAAAAGACACATAAGGCGTAAAATCGTCCATACACTCTGCGCTACGTAAAGATCGATATATATATATATATATATATATATATATATATATATATATATATAGTAGATCAGGTGGTAATCAATAATATCCAGTAGTTAAATATGTGTGTTTGTTAGGAAACATGAGCGTTTAGATATTTAACTTAATTATTATCATAAGAGTGACGTCACCTGACATATGCATGGAGAGGAAACGTTTTTAAGACATAAACATATAAAATATAACTCCCGAATAAATGAAAGCGTGACATTCGTATGTGGTGCAAAATATATATTCCCCTACACATGCGCAGGCGCACAAACGCCACTCGAATATACGGTACGGAAATGCCAACAGTGATGTATCATTGTACCGATGAAGCAAATATCACGGAACCGGATGTAATGTCTGTGCGCAGAGATAGACACCTCCAAATGTCAGATTGTCGTTTGTAATCGTCGCTCGTGTCAGTTACGCGAATCGTACAGACGAACCGACAGCTCCCAGGTAGCGCGATATTTCCCCTCTTCCAAATGATGCTTATTGCGAGAGACGACCCCGTCGAAAGCGCATAAAATGAATGATAAATTAAAGCCCGGTGGGTGGTCGATTAGTTCCGGCTTGGGTGGCTGGGTGTCTCGTGGGTGGCCGGGTCTCACACCTGTTAATGACTTGACATCACGTGACCGCGGTTTGGTTCTGACCTAGGCCTAGTCACAGCTTCTCTTTTCCTTTTTTGTAAAGTTCTATTTTAAACAAGTGATGCCGCATGTGTCCCAAATAAATAAATGGCGCAGTTTTTCTAAAACAATTGCAATTTTTTTAAATAAAAAGAGAAGAATAGTTCTCAATAAATTACGGAACCGCCATACACTACTCGTAACAATCGGTATTATGCCGGGTCTACGCATCTAAGGTGTAGCAACAGGTAACCAATTTCAATTCCATACAATACCAAAACGCAGAAGTAACGCGAAGAACAATATTACAGTATAGTCCCTAACTAATTACGCGGTGTGGGAGCCTATATGCGTGAATTCACGAGACATTCCGTGTCTCAACGTGAGTTATTTGTTTGGATGTTCCACGGAACCACGCTCGCACTATAGCGAGCGACCCGTTAATTTTCCGAGTTCGCCGTCAATAAACATTATTCGCTCATTGGGAGGCTCGTTGTGTAAGCGATTAATGGCAGTTAAACTGGACGCGCCAAACATTCACAGTCTGCTCCAGTCGTTCTGTTTTGATTTGTCAGCCAGTCTGACTGACAGCCGTGTTTACACGCTGCCGGGATGCTCACCAAACACAGTATCGCGCGGAACACTCACTACACGCGGCAACTGAAGCCATCGCGAGCTGGTTAGCGCAGCGCAGCGCCGCGCCGCGCGGGTAGTGAGTGATAAGCCCGTCGTCCTAATAAGAGTTCGCACTTTATGCGAATGGTATCAACTTGCAGACATGTCAACCATTCGGAGAGTGCTACAGCCGAATGGTCAGCGAGCTCCTCGGTTTCGAGGTTGCGTGTGACGTAGTCAAAGTAAGCAGTAACCACTAAACACCAATAATTGAAAGTATGTTGAACAGATAGCTGTGGAAATGGAAAACGCTTAGATATTATAATACGTACGCCAGTTAGATTATAAGTAAATTAAAAGTATAAAGTCTGATCGCGTCTATTGTATAGTCATGTTTTGTTGATACAATTATAAAGTTTTACATTTGCGAATTGCATGCAATCGTGTGAGCTGGTGGCATAGTAGCACAAGTCATCGTGTGAGATGGTGGCATAGTAGTATAATCGTGTGAGCTGGTGGCATAGTAGCACAAGTAATCGTGTGAGATGGTGGCATAGTAGCACAAGTAATCGTGTGAGCTGGTGGCATAGTAGCACAAGTAATCGTGTGAGCTGGTGGCATAGTAGCACAAGTAATCGTGTGAAGTGGTAGCATAGTAGAACGAGTAATCGTGTGAGGCCATCTATTTAATTCAACCGTTTCGACGCGAATATCACAACTGCATTTTGAACGGCAGTGTAAATTGTTTTGTAAGTAGGGGACAAATGTATTTAAAACAACCATTGCTCAATAAAAACCTGTTACATGTCGACATGTTGGAATAGAGTATATAGATTGTAGCATAGTGTCTACTATAAAGCGTTAACAGTAACGAATTAGAAACAAGTACGCAGTGACCACCCAATGACTGCCCGAGTAAGTACGCAGTGACCACCCAATGACTGCCCGAGTAAGTACGCAGTGACCACCCAATGACTGCCCGAGTAAGTACGCAGTGACCACCCAATGACTGCCTGAGTAAGTACGCAGTGACCACCCAATGACTGCCTGAGTAAGTACGCAGTGACCACCCAATGACTGCCCGAGTAAGTACGCAGTGACCACCCAATGACTGCCCGAGTAAGTACGCAGTGACCACCCAATGACTGCCCGAGTAAGTACGCAGTGGCCACCCAATGACTGCCCGAGTAAGTACGCAGTGGCCACCTAATGACTGCCCGAGTAAGTACGCAGTGGCCACCCAATGACTGCCCGAGTAAGTACGCAGTGACCACCCAATGACTGCCCGAGTAAGTACGCAGTGACCACCCAATGACTGCCCGAGTAAGTACGCAGTGGCCACCTAATGACTGCCCGAGTAAGTACGCAGTGACCACCCAATGACTGCCCGAGTAAGTACGCAGTGACCACCCAATGACTGCCCGAGTAAGTACGCAGTGGCCACCCAATGACTGCCCGAGTAAGTACGCAGTGACCACCCAATGACTGCCCGAGTAAGTACGCAGTGACCACCCAATGACTGCCGAGTAAGTACGCAGTGGCCACCCAATGACTGCCCGAGTAAGTACGCAGTGACCACCCAATGACTGCCCGAGTAAGTACGCAGTGGCCACCCAATGACTGCCCGAGTAAGTACGCAGTGGCCACCCAATGACTGCCCGAATAAGTACGCAGTGACCACCCAATGACTGCCCGAGTAAGTACGTAGTGGCCACCCAATGACTGCCCGAATAAGTACGCAGTGACCACCCAATGACTGCCCGAGTAAGTACGCAGTGGCCACCCAATGACTGCCCGAATAAGTACGCAGTGACCACCCAATGACTGCCCGAATAAGTACGCAGTGGCCACCCAATGACTGCCCGAATAAGTACGCAGTGGCCACCCAATGACTGCCCGAATAAGTACGCAGTGGCCAACCAATGACTGCCCGAATAAGTACGCAGTGGCCACCCAATGACTGCCCGAATAAGTACGCAGTGGCCACCCAATGACTGCCCGAATAAGTACGCAGTGGCCACCCAATGACTGCCCGAGTAAGTACGCAGTGACCACCCAATGACTGCCCGAGTAAGTACGCAGTGACCACCCAATGACTGCCCGAATAAGTACGCAGTGGGCCACCCAATGACTGCCCGAGTAAGTACGCAGTGGCCACCCAATGACTGCCCGAATAAGTACGCAGTGACCACCCAATGACTGCCCGAGTAAGTACGCAGTGACCACTCAATGACTGCCCGAATAAGTACGCAGTGGCCACCCAATGACTGCCCGAGTAAGTACGCAGTGGCCACCCAATGACTGTCCGAGTAAGTACGCAGTGGACCACCCAATGACTGCCCGAGTAAGTACGCAGTGGCCACCCAATGACTGTCCGAGTAAGTACGCAGTGGCCACCAATGACTGCCCAAAGTAAGTACGCAGTGGCCACCCAATGACTGCCCGAGTAAGTACGAGGACCACCCAATGACTGCCCGAATAAGTACGCAGTGGGCCACCCAATGACTGCCCGAGTAAGTACGCAGTGACCACCCAATGACTGCCCGAATAAGTACGCAGTGACCACCCAATGACTGCCCGAGTAAGTACGCAGTGGCCACCCAATGACTGCCCGAGTAAGTACGCAGTGGCCACCCAATGACTGCCCGAGTAAGTACGCAGTGGGCCACCCAATGACTGCCCGAGTAAGTACGCAGTGACCACCCAATGACTGCCCGAATAAGTACGCAGTGGCCACCCAATGACTGCCTGAGTAAGTACGCAGTGACCACCCAATGACTGCCCGAATAAGTACGCAGTGGCCACCCAATGACTGCCCGAGTAAGTACGCAGTGACCACCAATGACTGCCCGAATAAGTACGCAGTGGACCACCCAATGACTGCCCGAGTAAGTACGCAGTGGCCACCCAATGACTGCCTGAGTAAGTACGCAGTGGACCACCCAATGACTGCCCGAGTAAGTACGCAGTGGCCACCAATGACTGCCCGAGTAAGTACGCAGTGACCACCCAATGACTGCCCGAGTAAGTACGCAGTGACCACCCAATGACTGCCCGAGTAAGTACGCAGTGGCCACCCAATGACTGCCCGAGTAAGTACGCAGTGACCACCCAATGACTGCCCGAATAAGTACGCAGTGACCACCCAATGACTGCCCGAGTAAGTACGCAGTGACCACCCAATGACTGCCCGAGTAAGTACGCAGTGCCACCCAATGACTGCCCGAGTAAGTACGCAGTGGGCCACCCAATGACTGCCCGAGTAAGTACGCAGTGACCACCCAATGACTGCCCGATAAGTACGCAGTGACCACCCAATGACTGCCCGAGTAAGTACGCAGTGACCCCAGACTGCCCGAATAAGTACGCAGTGCCACCCAATGACTGCCCGAGTAAGTACGCAGTGGCCACCCAATGACTGCCCGAGTAAGTACGCAGTGGCCACCCAATGACTGCCCGAGTAAGTACGCAGTGCCACCCAATGACTGCCCGAAATCGGTGCCCAATGACTGCCCGAGTAAGTACGCAGTGACCACCCAATGACTGCCCGAGTAAGTACGCAGTGGCCACCCAATGACTGCCCGAGTAAGTACGAGTGCACCAATGACTGCCCGAGTAATACGAGTGGCCACCCAATGACTGCCCGAGTAAGTACGCAGTGGCCACCCAATGACTGCCCGAGTAAGTACGCAGTGGCCACCCAATGACTGCCCGAGTAAGTACGCAGTGACCACCCAATGACTGCCCGAGTAAGTACGCAGTGGCCACCCAATGACTGCCCGAGTAAGTACGCAGTGGCCACCCAATGACTGCCCGAGTAAGTACGCAGTGACCACCCAATGACTGCCCGAGTAAGTACGCAGTGGGCCACCCAATGACTGCCCGAGTAAGTACGCAGTGGCCACCCAATGACTGCCCGAGTAAGTACGCAGTGGGCCACCCAATGACTGCCCGAGTAAGTACGCAGTGGGCCACCCAATGACTGCCCGAGTAAGTACGCAGTGGCCACCCAATGACTGCCCGAGTAAGTACGCAGTGCCACAAGACTCCCGATAAGTACGCAGTGGCCACCCAATGACTGCCCGAGTAAGTACGCAGTCACCCAATGACTGCCGAGTAAGTACCAGGGCCACCCAATGACTGCCCGAGTAAGTACGCAGTGACCACCCAATGACTGCCCGAGTAAGTACGCAGTGGCCACCCAATGACTGCCCGAGTAAGTACGCAGTGACCACCCAATGACTGCCCGAGTAAGTACGCAGTGCCACCCAATGACTGCCCGAGTAAGTACGCAGTGCCACCCAATGACTGCCCGAGTAAGTACGCAGTGCCACCCAATGACTGCCCGAGTAAGTACGCAGTGACCACCCAATGACTGCCCGAGTAAGTACGCAGTGGCCACCCAATGACTGCCCGAGTAAGTACGCAGTGGCCACCCAATGACTGCCCGAGTAAGTACGCAGTGACCACCCAATGACTGCCCGAGTAAGTACGCAGTGACCACCCAATGACTGCCCGAGTAAGTACGCAGTGACCACCCAATGACTGCCTGAGTAAGTACGCAGTGACCACCCAATGACTGCCTGAGTAAGTACGCAGTGACCACCCAATGACTGCCCGAGTAAGTACGCAGTGACCACCCAATGACTGCCTGAGTAAGTACGCAGTGACCACCCAATGACTGCCCGAGTAAGTACGCAGTGGCCACCCAATGACTGCCTGAGTAAGTACGCAGTGACCACCCAATGACTGCCCGAATAAGTACGCAGTGGCCACCCAATAAGTACGCAGTGGCCACCCAATGACTGCCCGAGTAAGTACGTAGTGGCCACCCAATGACTGCCCGAATAAGTACGTAGTGGCCACCCAATGACTGCCCGAATAAGTACGTAGTGGCCACCCAATGACTGCCCGAATAAGTACGCAGTGACCATCCAATGACTGCCCGAATAAGTACGCTAGTGGCCACCCAATGACTGCCCGAATAAGTACGCAGTGACCACCCAATGACTGCCCGAATAAGTACGTAGTGGCCACCCAATGACTGCCCGAATAAGTACGCAGTGAGCCACCCAATGACTGCCCGAATAAGTACGCAGTGGCCACCCAATGACTGCCCGAATAAGTACGCAGTGGCCAACCAATGACTGCCCGAATAAGTACGCAGTGGCCAACCAATGACTGCCCGAATAAGTACGCAGTGGCCAACCAATGACTGCCCGAATAAGTACGCAGTGGCCAACCAATGACTGCCCGAATAAGTACGCAGTGGGCCACCCAATGACTGCCCGAGTAAGTACGTAATGACCACCCAATGACTGCCCGAATAAGTACGCAGTGACCACCCAATGACTGCCCGAGTAACTACGCAGTGGGCCACCCAATGACTGTCCGAGTAAGTACGTAGTGGCCACCCAATGACTGCCCGAATAAGTACGCAGTGACCACCCAATGACTGCCTGAGTAAGTACGCAGTGACCACTCAATGACTGCCCGAATAAGTACGCAGTGGCTACCCAATGACTGCCCGAGTAAGTACGCAGTGACCACTCAATGACTGCTCGAATAAGTACGCAGTGGACCACCCAATGACTCTCCGAGTAAGTACGCAGTGGCCACCCAATGACTGTCCGAGTAAGTACCCAGTGGCCATCCAATGACTGACCGAGTAAGTACGCAGTGGCCATCCAATGACTGTCCGAGTAAGTACGTAGAGACCACCCAATGACTGTCCGAGTAAGTACGCAGTGGCCACCCAATGACTGCCCGAGTAAGTACGCAGTGACCACCCAATGACTGCCCGAATAAGTACGCAGTGGGCCACCCAATGACTGCCCGAGTAAGTACGCAGTGACCACCCAATGACTGCCCGAATAAGTACGCAGTGACCACCCAATGACTGCCCGAGTAAGTACGCAGTGGGCCACCCAATGACTGCCCGAGTAAGTACGCAGTGACCACCCAATTACTGCCCGAATAAGTACGCAGTGGGCCACCCAATGACTGCCCGAGTAAGTACGCAGTGACCACCCAATGACTGCCCGAATAAGTACGCAGTGACCACCCAATGACTGCCTGAGTAAGTACGCAGTGACCACTCAATGACTGCCCGAATAAGTACGCAGTGGCTACCCAATGACTGCCCGAGTAAGTACGCAGTGACCACTCAATGACTGATCGAATAAGTACGCAGTGGACCACCCAATGACTCTCCGAGTAAGTACGCAGTGGCCACCCAATGACTGTCCGAGTAAGTACCCAGTGGCCATCCAATGACTGACCGAGTAAGTACGCAGCGACCACCCAATGACTGCCTGAGTAAGTACGCAGTGACCACCCAATGACTGCCTGAGTAAGTACGCAGTGACCACCCAATGACTGCCCGAGTAAGTATGCAGTGACCACCCAATGACTGCCTGAGTAAGTACGCAGTGACCACCCAATGACTGCCTGAGTAAGTACGCAGTGACCACCCAATGACTGCCTGAGTAAGTACGCAGTGACCACCCAATGACTGCCCGAGTAAGTACGCAGTGACCACCCAATGACTGCCTGAGTAAGTACGCAGTGACCACCCAATGACTGCCCGAGTAAGTACGCAGTGGCCACCCAATGACTGCCCGAGTAAGTACGCAGTGGACCACCCAATGACTGCCCGAATAAGTACGCAGTGGCCACCCAATAAGTACGCAGTGGCCACCCAATGACTGCCCGAGTAAGTACGTAGTGGCCACCCAATGACTGCCCGAATAAGTACGTAGTGGCCACCCAATGACTGCCCGAATAAGTACGTAGTGGCCACCCAATGACTGCCCGAATAAGTACGCAGTGACCATCCAATGACTGCCCGAATAAGTACGTAGTGGCCACCCAATGACTGCCCGAATAAGTACGCAGTGACCACCCAATGACTGCCCGAATAAGTACGTAGTGGCCACCCAATGACTGCCCGAATAAGTACGCAGTGGCCACCCAATGACTGCCCGAATAAGTACGCAGTGGCCAACCAATGACTGCCCGAATAAGTACGCAGTGGCCACCAATGACTGCCCGAATAAGTACGCAGGGGCCCAAACCCAATGACTGCCCGAATAAGTACGCAGTGGCCAACCAATGACTGCCCGAATAAGTACGCAGGGGGCCACCCAATGACTGCCCGAGTAAGTACGCAGTGACCACCCAATGACTGCCCGAATAAGTACGCAGTGACCACCCAATGACTGCCCGAGTAAGTACGCAGTGGGCCACCCAATGACTGCCCGAGTAAGTACGTAGTGGCCACCCAATGACTGCCCGAATAAGTACGCAGTGACCACCCAATGACTGCCTGAGTAAGTACGCAGTGACCCCATCAATGACTGCCCGAATAAGTACGCAGTGGCTACCCAATGACTGCCCGAGTAAGTACGCAGTGACCACTCAATGACTGATCGAATAAGTACGCAGTGGACCACCCAATGACTCTCCGAGTAAGTACGCAGTGGCCACCCAATGACTGTCCGAGTAAGTACCCAGTGGCCATCCAATGACTGACCGAGTAAGTACGCAGTGGCCACCCAATGACTGTCCGAGTAAGTACGTATGGCCACCCAATGACTGTCCGAGTAAGTACGCAGTGGCCACCCAATGACTGCCCGAGTAAGTACGCAGTGACCACCCAATTACTGCCCGAATAAGTACGCAGTGGGCCACCCAATGACTGCCCGAGTAAGTACGCAGTGACCACCCAATGACTGCCCGAATAAGTACGCAGTGACCACCCAATGACTGCCCGAGTAAGTACGCAGTGGGCCACCCAATGACTGCCCGAGTAAGTACGCAGTGACCACCCAATGACTGCCCGAATAAGTACGCAGTGGGCCACCCAATGACTGCCCGAGTAAGTACGCAGTGACCACCCAATGACTGCCCGAATAAGTACGCAGTGACCACCCAATGACTGCCTGAGTAAGTACGCAGTGACCACCAATGACTGCCCGAATAAGTACGCAGTGGCTACCCAATGACTGCCCGATAAGTACGCAGTGACCACTCAATGACTGCCGAATAAGTACGCAGTGGACCACCAATGACTCCCGAGTAAGTACGCAGTGGCCACCCAATGACTGCCCGAGTAAGTACCCAGTGGCCATCCAATGACTGACCGAGTAAGTACGCAGTGGCCATCCAATGACTGTCCGAGTAAGTACGAGGCCACCCAATGACTGCCGAGTAAGTACGCAGTGGCCACCCAATGACTGCCCGAGTAAGTACGCAGTGACCACCCAATGACTGCCCGAGTAAGTACGCAGTGGCCACCCAATGACTGCCCGAGTAAGTACGCAGTGACCACCCAATGACTGCCCGAATAAGTACGCAGTGACCACCCAATGACTGCCCGAGTAAGTACGCAGTGGGCCACCCAATGACTGCCCGAGTAAGTACGCAGTGACCACCCAATGACTGCCCGAATAAGTACGCAGTGGCCACCCAATGACTGCCTGAGTAAGTACGCAGTGACCACCCAATGACTGCCCGAATAAGTACGCAGTGACCACCCAATGACTGCCCGAGTAAGTACGCAGTGGCCACCCAATGACTGCCCGAGTAAGTACGCAGTGCCACCCAATGACTGCCCGAGTAAGTACGCAGTGGCCACCCAATGACTGCCCGAGTAAGTACGCAGTGGCCACCCAATGACTGCCCGAGTAAGTACGCAGTGGCCACCCAATGACTGCCTGAGTAAGTACGTAGTGACCACCCAATGACTGCCCGAGTAATACGCAGTGGCCACCCAATGACTGCCTGAGTAAGTACGCAGTGGCCACCCAATGACTGCCCGAGTAACTACGTAGTGGCCACCCAATGACTGCCCGAGTAAGTACGCAGTGGCCACCCAATGACTGCCCGAGTAACTACGTAGTGGCCACCCAATGACTGCCCGAGTAAGTACGCAGTGGGCCACCCAATGACTGCCCGAGTAAGTACGCAGTGACCACTCAATGACTGCCCGAGTAACTACGCAGTGGCCACCCAATGACTGCCCGAGTAAGTACGCAGTGGGCCACCCAATGACTGCCCGAGTAAGTACGCAGTGGGCCACCCAATGACTGCCCGAGTAAGTATGCATTGGCCACCCAATGACTGCCCGAGTAAGTACGCAGTGGGCCACCCAATGACTGCCCGAGTAAGTACGCAGTGGGCCACCCAATGACTGCCCGGGTAAGTATGCAGTGGCCACCCAATGACTGCCCGAGTAAGTACGCAGTGAACGCACAAAGACTTCCCGAATAAGTACGCAGTGGCCACCCAATGACTGCCCGAGTAAGTACGCAGAGGTCACCCAATGACTGTCCGAGTAAGTACGCAGAGGCCACCCAATGACTGCCCGAGTAAGTACGCAGTGCACCACCCAATGACTGCCCGAGTAAGTACGTAGTGACCACCCAATGACTGCCCGAGAAAGTACGCAGCGGCCACCCAAGTGACAATAAACACGAAACCGCGGAAACGCCCAAATTACCCGTGCGGTCGAGGTGTTTAGAGTAGGCCCACTCGGTGCTTGAAACGTTCGCACGAGTCGCGCACTCACGTTTTAGACTGTTTGACAAACTACGAGCCGAATGCGGACCGGCACGCCAAAGACAAAGGTCGTGTTACCCTAGAACCGGGTCAAGCGAGTTTCTCCAGGCATCGATTGCACCTGGACTTGTCACTAAACCGAAGCTTCCACGGGCGCTCTCCGGAGAGATGCGGCATTAGGTCTACGAGTCTACGGGAGATGTGACTTCGTTGACGTTCTGGCGTTTGCCATGTCGAGAGACAAACGTCGTTCGAGTGACGGCATGCATGAAGTCGTGTGTGCGTGCGTGCGTGCGTGCGTGCGTGCGTGCGTGCGTGCGTGCGTGCGTGCGTGTGCGTGCGATTTACATGCTAGATCAAGGTCATCACAACAGATCAATGTTTCAGTAAGGGATGTTATGCGTTTCAATTGGTTCTACGCGGATAATAAATTAAATCTGTGAATTGCAGTAAGCGAGTGGCCGAGTGGCGGAAGGGGTGCAATGCGTGCAATGAGCGCGAGGGTTGAAGGGGGGGCGATGGGAGTAGGGAGGGAGACTGGGACGGATTGAGATGTCATCTTGTCATTCATCGCCGCATCACGATGCCGGGCGGGGAAGTGCTTAGAGTGCGTGCGATTGTCAATAACCTGGACAAGTTCATTACCCAACGGCGAGCCACCCCGGCCACTGTGTACACTGATAAGATAAAATAGACGCACTGTAAACGATGAACGCACACAAATTGCCGGACTCGTAGGTAAAGCCGGCGGTGCAGTTTTAACGGCGTGTTTATCTGCCATCATAAAGCGGCATATATGTTTCTGTAACATTTCTCGGTCCACCCCGTTGAAGTCGACCACACAGACGGTAGTAAACAGTAATCCCACGGACAGAGCAACTCCACCAGTGCATCTTCACAAGATCAAAGTATAACAAATGATTGTCCACCATTTCGTCCCTCCATCCTCCCGTTCTACCTCCATCTTTTAATTGACAACCTCCATCCCTTCACCCTTCCCTTGGTTACCCTACCATTCCACTCTCCCAACCTCTTTGTTCTATCCTCAATTCCTCCCCTCCCTCCATCCTACCTCCCCAACTCAATCCATCTTCGCCCGCCCGCCCGCCCGCCCGCCCGCCGCCCGCCCCCTCCCTCCGTCCCTCTCCCGGCTGTACCTGTTTGGCTGGAACGAGTGGGTCCTGGTAGCTGGTTGGTCGGTAGAAGAGACGCTGCCTCGGGTCGGTGTGTATATCGCCGAGGAAGAGAGACTTCGTGACGTCAGAGCCATCATGGCGACGCCGCAGCTCCAGACGCACTAGTTGCAGCTCGTGGGCCGCAAACTGCAGCGCCGCTGGCGGAACAAACAAACGCTAAATGTGGCGCACAAAACAGACCGTAAAGAACTACTGTAATAACTAATTTACTCGCTTACTGACCCCGGGTATACCATATCAATAAATTCAGAAAATGTTGATATGTAGTTGTAGTGTTTCTTAAATCAATTTAAATGACGTCAATACGCTGTGCAAGCGATATTAAATTAAATATTACCATTTATGACCATTGACTTGCGTATGTGTCGAATAATTATTACAGAACCTTTGGACCTGACAAACAGGCAGTATGTAGATGTTTCGATTACTTATAACTGAACTATTTTTGGAAAGTTACTCCGCTATATTCCGTCGCAATTTGCGTGTGAAATCAGCAGTTATAAATGTGCATCAAACATTCCGGAAGTTGAACATTTACATTATTATTCATTGAAGCAGCAACTAAGCAATACATTCAACACGTTTTTCTTATTTACCATCACCGTATTCTATAAAAACAACTATGAATGTACGAAATGTCGCAACTTTTGTGCTGCAGTCAAAACACATGTATCTAAACTCATAAATGTTGACAAACCTGTGCAGTCTCTGTCGATGATCACTTGTCCTTCAAACTCGGTCTCTTCACCTTCTGCCTTCACCGTCCGTTTCAGTCCATTCACCTCCACATACTTATAAACGTTGTATTTCTGAAACGGCTTCAGGCGGCGCCCCGCGAAGCCGTCGCACGACGAATTCAGCGCAAACGCGATTTCCTCTGCCGCGGCATGCGTGTACGCCATGACAGCGACACCGGAAAGTGTGTAATCCACTTCCGTTCCGCCGCGAACTATCCATGACTCGTGTCCGAGTTTGTAGCGGCCTCGGGCAACGATGGAGTACTTCGGTTGATGACAGAGTGAGTCGTTGTAGTGGTACTGGTGCAGATCGAAGTGTGATTTCTCGGTGAAGTGATACATCCGGAGAATGAACTCGGGTCCTGGTCGGATCTCACACCTGCAAATCGACACGGTTATAACTTATTGTGTGAAAGTATGAGCGTGGAAAACGTGCGTGTATCGGATGTTCATAACCGATTTTATCTTCGTGGGGTTGCCGGTGCAAAGAGGTATAACTCTTAGGTGTGGACGGCCTTTCGTAGTAGGCGGATAGGTGGCTAGGTGTACGGTAACACGGCATGCACCCAGTGGATAGAGTGTGCGTAATACTCTACGGAAAGATGGACAAGAGAGAAGAGAGATATCATAAACGTGAGACGGGTACGAGACATGTCAACGATGAAAGGACGGGAGAACAAAGAGATAGAGAGAAAGGGTTGGTGAGAAATGGGGAGGAAATTAGGGAGGCAGAGAGGAAGGCGTAGATAGGGGAGAGAGGATGGGAGGGAGGAAGCGAGTGACTGAATGAGGTAGGGAGGGATGAGGGAGGGGTGGACGGACGGAAGGAGGGAAGAAGGGAAGGGCGGAAGGAGGGAGGGACGGAGGGAGGGAAAACAGAGCGCGAGAGATGAGGAGGTGCGTGTGAGAGAAAACAGTTACTGAGCCTCTGAAAAGCACGATTATTCCAGACGTGGCGGAAGAGAAGTTTTTCGTCGTTCTCATACCCGAACAGAACCGAAGCGACGCCGTCGAAGACGGACAGAATAATTAAACGGCTTCACTCGCAACCTTGGCGGCTCTGTGAAGAGTACAGACACACACAGCTGCCCCCCACGGCGACCGCCACTCGACGCGGACCGGAAGAGCCGAAGCTGCCCGTTATTGCCACTCGACGGTGGCCGGCGGTTTCGGGTGAATAGCTCGCCTCGACACCCCGTCGCCAGGCCGGGCACATGGAAGACGACGCCGAGATCGGATACGGTCATTCCGTACTTCATGACAACTCGTTAGCCTGGTCATTGTCGACGGGTGTTCGCGCAAAACTGTCAAGAGGTCTTTTGATAAGGCACTAAATGATTGTTCGTCGCAGGTTTCGACGCGAGAACAACCCAAAACAAGCACGCGAACGTGTGGTTGGCATTCGTGAATTGGCTACGGGTGTGAACGATTAATGAGCTCCGAAGTGATCCTTTGAACAAGTAAGGCGATTCTGTTCGTCGGATTTGACACCCACGTCTCTGGTCAAAGAAACTACACTGAAGTCTTACTTTCATGGTACAACGTTACTGGAGAAATTCCAGTGAGAAAATGAAACGACAATATTTTATACATTACTGTATCCCAATTATGTAACACTGATATTCACTGACTTTTCCACAATTATGTACGCGAAGTAGTGTTTTACTGTAGTTTATTTAGTTCCCCTACCCCGACTAATTGGTGCCGTGCACTGATCGTTCACAAATACATAAAAGGAAAACAATTACCAAAATAAAATCAAGTTTGACTTAGAACAATGACAGACAATTGAACACTACAGGGTGCCTGACATTTATTATGAAAACCAAGAATCGAAGAGATTCTGCCACACTTGCTTAATTAATATTCTCTGATAATGGAGCAGAGCAAAGTTAAATCCAAATGTGACTGTTCCAAAGAAACGCTGACGGAATTTCATTAACATTGTAGCTTTGAGAACAAGTGAGGCTAATAACTCGACTACAAAAGTTATACACTATCTTTGCGTTGTCTTTGATGTTTTCACCCATCCACCCATTTGGCATTCACTTTACTCATTCACTCGCGAACGTAGGCACGCATGCGCGCGGAATCACATAGACGCACCACGCACGCACGCACGCACGCACGCACGCACGCACGCACGCACGCACGCACGCACTGTTGTCGTTGTGAATTTTGTATGTGCATTTTGCCGTGACTGTTTCTTACGTCTACGTTCACGTTCTATTCCTATCGTTCAAGTTGTCGCTGGGACGGCTGGTTGTCTTAAATTTAGTTTGGCCAACTGTCAGTGTGCTGGGCGACGCCATGTCGTGGACAGACAGGTGCTGACAGAGGGAGGTCGGCTGACGCGGGTGATGGAACACACCCCACTGACCCGGTCACGTCCAGCGTAATCTATCAGACTTAGCGGGTTACATGGCAAGGGATTCGGCTTCTAAACATTCCACAGTGGGATGAAGCGTGGAAGACGAAAGTGTTTAGCCCCGAGCTGTGGTTATGTCAAGCTATGTTGACGCGGGTGGTGACAGTGATTGGTCAATATACATTATAGGTCATGACGTGAAATCCCTTCGCTTCTCATCACGTGTTTGAGTTTGGTAGGTGCATTCAGCCAATCAGCCGCGCGCAAACAATAAGTATTTAGAGATTTATTCAACATGTCACATTTAATTATTAGTGTACTGCAAATTAAAGCAGGATATCTGTGTTGCCTGTTGGTCCCATAACTTGACACCGTGTAAAAACACCTATGTCTATGACAACTCCTCTATAACTCAGATGGATTGCCAATTAAGTTCGCTCTTTTTAATTAAATGAATGTTTATTAAGCAACTGTCCTTGCGGTTGCCAATTAAGATCTCCCCATTTTTAATTAAACGAATGTTTATTAACCGACTACCCTGGCTGCACCGGCCTGACAGCCGCGCGCACCTGGATTGGAAGTAATTAAGTGTCTTCGCAATAACGCGCCTTAAGCACGTTCCACGCCCGTTCATAAATGTCTAAGGCATTACCGAATACCTACTCACACACGTCTAGCCAGGTCTGGGAATTTTATTAAATAAAAACGGATTGCGAGTCACGAAATAAACCAATTTATCTTCCGGTACTAACATGCGTTTGCATCAACACATATACGTCTTGACATAATTACCGTAGCATAATTGTGTAATATGTCACTCAGTGTACAGGTGACATGATTAGGTCACAATAATAAATGCGTAGGCGCGAACGATGCGTTGTAGGCACCGATCTGAGTGCAAAAGACTTGATTTGGTTGTCGCAGAGAACACCTCATAGAAAAGTAATATTGCGGTAATAATCAGTATTGTATTCAACGGAGAATGACGCAAATAGCTATTGCATGTCCGACATGTACATTTGTATATGCCCCACCTACGAGATGTTGCAATTAATGATGCTGCCCATAGAATGTTTTACAAAAAAAGTGGAAGGAAAAAAATTCTGACCTCATTACAAACATTTTATTGTATTTTGGTATGCATTAAAAGTCAACATAGTTTGCAGCCGAGTCCGTGTGGCCATCTCATTCGCGTTACACAACTGCGGTATTCACCACAGACATGAGCGGCTCTTGTGTCACATATCAACGCTCGTAAAAAAATCAAACGTCGCCCAATCGGTACTCGTGTGTTCGCTCGCTACTACCCCGCTAACGGCATGCTATCTCAATTGACGGTTTCGCAACGAACCTGTCAACATTAGGCAACCGAAGCACCGGAGCGTGACCGGTCATTATTCAGCGCGTGAAACGCGTGTCGAGTGAAACGACCAGAGGGTGGTTGTGCGCACGATCTCGTATAAGAAGCATTCAACTAACTCAGTCGCTACTCGCAGCGTGTGCCGAAATCTATTACGAAAGGTCACGCCCGCCACGATGCATTTTGCAAAGTTTAAGGAACCTTTTAGGGTTCTGTCCGCCTCTATAGGCGTTGACAGTGTCGTTCAATGAATGCCCACAACGCTAGTCTGTGTGTGGTAATAGGCAGTTGAAAAATGTGTGAACGTCTACAGCTTGAGCGCTGTTTTCGCCAGCTTTAGTCACAGTCGGCTGTCTTCACACAACGCTGCATTTCGGCTCAAATAACAATACACAACATTTTTACAAAATCGCGTAAATTGCGAGACGCATTGGCTATATAGAGATGACGAAAGTGCAATTTAAGATGACGGTTTTAATTTTATGTGTAAACATGTAAGTTGTCAAATCACAAGCAGACAAACAGAACACACACTTTGCGACTTTTCTTAAATTCAACGTCAAATATTGAATAAGGGCGAAATAGTGTTCTATATTTATCGTGCCGACGTTTACATTTATCATGCTGTCGTTTAGTAATCGTGACGGCCAAATCGTTCAACACATACTACACTAGCGTCAAGCTAACACGGGCATACCGCGGACAAATTCTAAGGTCTAGGGGGCATATGACACCCTCTGGATCTGTATATGCTTTTTCTACGTGGCGGGTGAAGGTGAACGTCATATAAAAGTTCATAAAACATTCCCGAAGTTCACAAAACTTTGAAATATGCCAGTGTGTGAACACTATCCAGCGAAAATGTCAAGAAAATGTTATTTCGAGATTTGACTCGACATAAACATGGAGTATGACCAACAAGTAAACGACCAAATAGAACGAAAGAAGTACACAGCACAAAATAAACATACATTTAAAATTAATTTAAATATAATTATAATAGTTTATTTCGCTCTGGGTATACATATTGAAATGGGTACATAAAACATGCAAAGTGCATTTGTTCAAAATTTAATGAAATAATATATAATTTAAGTATATAATTATAATGTAGACAATATACAATATTTATCTATAAAACTAATTTGAATAGTTTAAGACAGTAAGCATATTATCTGTGATTTATTTCACTAAACGTATTAAAAATAACAAATAATTTTAGACATAAAAACAGATCTAACAAAATTATAGTAAACATGTTAATTGATACATGTGTAAACAAATTAATTTAAGGCTTTACAATATTTTGTGTTTGCATACATGATTCATACACATATACATAATTACACATACACCCATTTATATATATATATATATATATATATATATATATATATATATATATATATATATGCGTATATGCGTATATGCGATGCATACATACATACATACATACATACATACATACACACAACACACACACACAACACACACACACACACACACACACACACACACACACACACACACACACACACACACACACACACACACACACACACACACACACACACACACACACACACACACACACACACACACACACACACACACACACACACACACACACACACACACACACACACACACACACACACACACACACACACACACACACACACACACACACACACACACACACACACACACACACACACACACACACACACACACACACACACACACACACACACACACACACACACACACACACACACACACACACACACACACACACACACACACACACACACACACACACACACACACACACACACACACACACACACACACACACACACACACACACACACACACACACACACACACACACACACACACACACACACACACACACACACACACACACACACACACACACACACACACACACACACACACACACACACACACACACACACACACACACATATTATAGACAACTACGTCCTGTGAAATGAGATCATCGTGATACCAACGGAAAGTGTTCTTCTTGTAAAGACTATGGAGTGACACTTAGCTGGTGTGCCATACTCAGTGACTATTAATAATAACAGACAGGTACATTAGTGGGTTAGCAGTTCAGTCGTAATGCATACCACAAATGAAATTAGGTGTCATATTCACTTAGATAAACGTCTGTTCGAGTCATAACCGGAAACATTACCGCAGACATAAATCTTACACCGGACCACAATTGTGTTAGTTGTAAGCGACCGAACAAAAGTACTGGCGCGAGGACGGAAGTAGGCTTACCTTAGAAGGCCTTACTACTTTCTTTAAGTTCGAATACACGCCCATTAGGTCATATATGTATTTACAAGCTGTTGGCCAAACGCGGATAATTTTTATATTACATTCTGCATTATATATATATATATATATATATATATATATATATATATATATATATATAATGATGGAGGGACCACTAATTCTCGTATTTTAGTAATAACAAAGAAAACGAAACTTCACACTACGACTATCTGGGACGGCAGATTGTAATTTTCCGAACATAGGTCATATGTAGTTTTGGAGAGAGAGAGAGAGGGGGGGAGAGGGGGGAGAGAGTGCAGACAAATGGGAAATCTCTAGATAGTAAAAACACGCGACTTGGAAACAAATGCTCAAAACACAAATTACAACTGTAGGCCCTATAACAACATTTGGATCGAGATGTAACGACCAGAGATGAAGAATCTGATCTGTTGACCCAACTGACCTCTTTGAGACCCACATTCCTGTGATGTCTGGGGGTAGTGGGGCTATCACGAGGTCATGCGACACTCTCCTCTGTAGTCGGTGACAGCTTCGAGTAGCAGTCACCGTATTGACGACGTGGTCACGTGACGACCCACGGCAAACTGCTGGTCGTAGAACTGCAAGCAAAACAACACCATTCGTCATCAATACGATCGTCGCCGTCCGCTAAAATAACAGCATTCATCATTGGTATCGTAGCTGTTGTTGGCCGAGACAAAGGCACTGACAATCTAAATCAGCATTGTCGTCAGGTAAAACAACAGCACTCGCAACCAATGTCGTCGTTGTCGGCAGCTGAAACTGCACCAGAGACAATATTCCACGGGAAATATGGGATGGGATTGTCTGCTCACTGAGACTCCGGGGAATAAGCTATGCTACTGGTATTGGCCACAAAGGCTGTGTTGTTTTTGTGTATTAACCAGTAATTTGCCAACATCAAATACGAACAAAATACGCCTTTGTGGCCAATACCAGTAACATGGCTTATTCCCTGGCGTTTCGGTGTAATCGTCATATATATTAAAATATATATATATATATATATATATATATATATATATATATATATATATATATATATATATATATATATATATGGGGGTTGCCTGTGTCTTTCGGGAGAGACACTAAAAAAACCACACAGTGGATCAATGTGTAGTGTGTACTAGACTCACTAATTTAAGAGAAAATAAACTATAAAATCCAAGCCCGAAAATACTCTTACACAAACATGTGGCTAATATAGAGTGATGAGCTAACAACCATAAGAAGATACACACACACACACACACACACACACACACACACACACACACACACACACACACACACACACACACACACACACACACACACACACACACACACACACACACACACACACACACACACACACACACACACACACAAAAACACACACACACACACACACACACACACACACACACACACACACACACACACACACACACACACACACACACACACACACACACACACACACACACACACACACACACACACACACACACACACACACACACACACACACACACACACACACACACACACACACACACACACACACACACACACACACACACACACACACACACACACACACACACACACACACACACACACACACACACACACACACACACACACACACACACACACACACACACACACACACACACACACACACACACACACACACACACACACACACACACACACACACACACACACACACACACACACACACACACACACAAGGGCAAGGACATAAGCGTCTTCTAAAATGTGATGACGTCATCTTGTGACGTTGGCGCATTATTACCTGCCAACCTTACTAAGTCGACGTGGATGCTCTGGACCACACCATTCACAAAATGCATAGATTCAAATTGACATATAACGGATGTGTGACATTACTATAACGAATCACAACATTCCGGCTGTTCCGTGGTGAACCGCTGTATCATTCGTCACACCGTGTACGAAATCAGTCACGCGAGACTAGTGACAATGTTGATCGAGCGTTGCTCGACCTATCAGACTACAATCGTAAGTACTGTATTAGCGATTTACATTGTTTGAACATTAAATCTCCAATTGGAAACATGATCTCTTGTATTTGTAATGCTGAATTTAAATAAACGCGCTGTAGAACCAACGTAATGACATGTCTTGCACAATGTGAACGCAGCAGCCATATTTAAATAAATATTACCCCGGCAAACGTGTGAATTACAATGATCTGCTTCTACGTCGGGGTCTAATGCACAGTCGTAGCTATGTGTTCAAGTCACTACTACACCGCCGGTTACGCTACGGAATCGGGAATAAGTTCTGACGGAAGTCCCGAGGCGAATTGAAGGTGCTCCTGGTGTAATTGGGTAAGAGAACGCTGATGATAACAATGTCTGCAAAGTTCAAATGCATAGGGGAGACCGGGGCTAGTTGTAACACGGGTAAGTTGTAACAGACGGCTTGCGGACAAAACCGCTAATGCAATTTATTCTGTAAGACGAGAGCATGTTTATCAATAGAGTTGAACATGCCGTGTGTAATATCACGTAAATCCACCGACACGCCATAAAGTAAGTAAGTAAGTAAGTAAGTAAGTAAGCAAGCAAGCAAGCAAGCAAGCAAGCAAGCAAGCAAGCATGCAAGCATGCATGCATGCATGCATGCATGCATGCATGTATGTAATTATTTATTTATTTATGCATGCATGCATGCATGTATGGAAGACCGGGGCTAGTTGTAACACGGGTAAGTTGTAACAGAGGGCTTGCGGACAAAACTACTAATGCAAATTATTCTGCAGGACGACAGCATGTTCATCAATAGATGTAAGACCACAATAAGGTGCTCGTCCGCCATTCCCCGTACGACCAAAGAGTACCCTATAAAAGCAGCATTATGCAGGTTGTCTGAATTTCTGTGAGCACATAATAAGTAGTGTGGAGTGATTGGAAATGGTGTTTTTGTGCAGCGTGGCATCAGAGCTGTCAAATTATGACAGCTGTCAGTCGGTGCATTTCTGCGTATTAATACAGTTGTCATTTTGCTTGGTGATGTAATCAGGGGCAATCCGTGGGTGGTTCAAGCAGAAATGGAGGGGTGTAAGGTTTGAAAGAAGTTTGTGGGAGCATGAGGTATGTGAAGTTCACGAATTGTTCACAGAACATCTGTCTATGGAGGGTAAATATGCTGTGAAATTGTCAATAACAGAGCTGCTCAAGATTAGTAGGAAATGAAGGAAACGTTATAATGGTCGCCTATGGAAAATACAAATGTGGTCTGACTCCTAATTGAAAAGCGTCCGTTTTTACATAAGAGCCACGAAAACGTGGTTTGAGCGATGTGTGAGGTTGTTTTTGCTGCATTTGAAGTTGCTATTGACTGGAATACAATGGAGTCATTATTTACTGATAATGCTGCATCTCAGAGAGTTATTAAATGTAATTGGTAACCTAATTACCGTGTGATGTGCAAGGAAAATGCATTGACAATATTGGTTGTGTGAAAGTTACACAGTGCATTTCACACACGTTCTATGCATAATATCCTAAAATAAAGACAGCAAGAGTTTGCGCTTCAAATGTCCCTGTTCAAGACAAGAGCGTGAATATTTTGTTTCGTATTTGAAAAATGCGCCACATTAACGACATATTTCCAGTACGATGAGTTTAGCTGTCATTACATTAATTATACTTTGTATGCGACACCTACAAATGCGTGTCTCTTAACAACAAATATTAAAATGAACATGCGTTTTCTTCCTGTTTGTTAAACCTAATTATGTGACCCTTGCTTGTGTCATATTTAGAACACACAAAAAGCATCAACGGGCGAGCAAAGAACATTTGATTACACCCCACCCCCTAAACGCAGCCTCTATTTTAGTCAATTGTTGGTCGCCGTATGAAGCGGATTGTCCACGCGCGTCTAAAAATAAACTATCTATCACCTGCTTATTATAGCGACACATATACCCTAACTGAAACACCGAACACAATTGAGAATGTATTTAAATATATTATAACAATTAGAAATGTGATATCTGGTGACAATATAGGATCGTTTGAGACAGCGTCGCCAGTATGTCACGTCACAGTCTAACCACAAGGCGTGTTCCGAGCTTCTGACGTAACGATTGAGGAGGTCTACAGTAGAATGACATCGCGATGTTTCCCAAAACGATCATTGGCTAAAAATAAGAATACTTTATATTGTACACAATCGGCGACAATTGTATTATTTGCGCTTACACAGAATGTTATGATGTGTAACATGTCAGCGGCCTATTTTTCCTGAAGTGTTTTGAAAAAGGGGAGGTGTGTTGAAAGCTAAACACCGATTTAAAGTTTGAGTAGCTGTTTGGCAACTTACACCCGTCAGTGGGAGGGTAGGATACCGTATGTACGAGGACAGAATCCGGCCAGTGTGCACGACAAATTGCAGGTTCGACGAAAACGCAATACCTCTGGTAGGTCGGCGACGCAAAGGACAAAAATAAAGCGCTCCGTTTTTCATAAAAACCCAATCGTAATTTCGCACACAGCATGGAACCGCCTGAATCACTGTTCGCGGTGGGTTCAGCGCGGAAATTAATACCATAGTGTCCTCCACTCTCAGTCTCTCTGGCGCTGTTACCGCGCTCAGGTGCTCGGCGGGTCGTCTCTCGGCGTCATGTCGCTCTCCTTGATCTTCCGACGGAGGAGGTCCCATCGGATATCCGAGATTCGCGATCACGGATTGGCTAACGGCGTCAGGATTTTTCCGAAGTTTCAACAATGACACGCAACGCTTCAGTGCCACCAAAGGGGCCTTCTTGTCGCACGAGGTGACTATATTAAGATGTACTTCCGGTCGTTGTTTACCGCTCGTAGAATTGGTCGTCTGGCCTGTCGGAACGGAACGTACGACGGGCGCCGATATTCGTGGCGATAAACGGCGTATCAGTTCCGTGGACTATAATGTTAACAGTCGACGTTTACGCTGATCCGTTAAACTAACGCTGAACCCTCGGGCGTCATTACATTTTCTCGCACGCATCTAACGGCAGCGCTTTTTGCGCGGCCCACATTTCTCGAGAACAAGGCGTCTCGTCTGTCAGGAAATGATATTTGTTTGCTTGGAATGCCGACGGCGTGGGACCGATGGCGTTGCTCGAGCACTCGATGAAGACACTGGCAGATTAAGAAATAAACACTGTGAAGGCGCATTCATCAATGCCTGTCGGCCCACGCGCGCTTGCAGAAACTCGAGCTATCTAGAATAAACATTGCGTTCCGTGGATTTTTTCGGACGTCTACTCTTCTCTGATCGGCGATACCGCCGGCCGCCCGATGAAAGGACGGGCGGATTTAGGCGTGAAGTGTTGTGTTGAGTGACGGAGAGAGTGGTAAGACGAGTAGACGGGTCGGCCATCACACCACGAGTAGCGACAGAGATGGAGGTTGGCACTGCACTAGCTAACAGCTACGAAGATTACTGATTTGCTGCTGCTGCTCATGATGATGATGATGATGATAATAATTATAATGATGACGATGATAATGATAATGATGACGAGGAGGAGCTACTAGCTATACAGACAGAAGTTGGGGTTATAAGTATGACTAGAAAATTGGCTGTTAACAAATGTGTGTGTGTGTGTGTGTGTGTGTGTGTGTGTGTGCGTGTGCGTGTGCGTGTGCGTGTGCGTGTGCGTGTGTGTGGTGCACGCGTGTGTGTGGGCGCATATGTAATTTATATTATATAACTAAAATTTATTTATGTTATATAAAAAAATCCCAATTATTACAGCTACGATATTTGTTACAATCATTTAAATCGAATAAACAAATTGTATCTGCAGATAAACCGCCGGTCGAAAGTAAGGGCCCATTAGTATGTCTACGTTCGTTACGTGGCACTTCAGCGAGACGGCAGCATTGATAACACGCGACACGTCTCGCGATTAGAGACGGGCGGCGTTGCTTTTAACGCCCTATGAGAACTGATCTCGACGTGTTCCGAGTCTGATCTCTCTCTCTCTGTCAGCCGCATGCGGACCGGACCGCAAGGTAACATTAGCACTTACTAATTATTCGGAGGAACACGCTCGGTACCCAATTACTCCGCTCACTCAACCGGAAACATCAATTGCGTCTTCCGTGTCGCCCAGTCAACGTTGAAACGTGAACGCACATACATACGTCAACCAACAACCAACGAACGGGCTGGATACAAAGCTGCACTCGCGCGTAATCGTACAAACGTAAGAGATTGACTTCCCCATAGGCGGCTATTATAGTTTCCTTCGTTGCCTTTCGGTTTTTTTCTACTGGGGTATTCACATTTCAATTAGCCTTCATTCACACACACCTGTGTAACATTCGTGAAATTGCAATGCCTCATTTTTCCACAGTCCAATCTCTAACCTGACACACCTTAGGGGCCTGATTTCTGCTAAAACCAGACACTGATTTGTCTAGATCGCATCACCAATCAAAATGACGCCTTTATATATACGCAGAAAACACCGACTGATAATATGACAGCTCTGACGTCACGCTACACAGACACGTACTTTCTACTCACTCGGTCCGTCTTTTCCTCTTTCGTTCGCAAATTTAAAAACGAAACAAGAAAAGACGGTATATACACGGACCTCACTCAGCATTAAGCAAATCGTCACAGAAATTCAAACAACCTGCGAATAGCGGACGAACACATTATTGTGGTCGTACGTCTACAACGTACGCGTCATTCATTCACGTTTATTTCAAGATGGCGACTCGATTTTCAATGTTATTTTATCGCATGTAGTCGTTTCAAATCCTCTAGCCTATACAATTTCGTTCAATCCACGTTGCTTCAGTTTACTCAACTGAATAAACAACGAGAACATCTCAATGCAAGCAGCAGTGAAAGCAAGCAAAATGGGAACGAATATTTTAGCGCTGTAAGTGCAGCGTGGTTGAATGCTTTCTCCAGACAAGTCGAGAGTCTGGTGTCATTAACAGGTTTATTGGTAGTCGCGAACATTGGTTAGTGCGCTAAATATGGGCTCTTATTAAAGTATACTTAAAACTTATATCGATATTTTATAGTGCGAATGTACGTCAGGTATGTGTCTATGTGAGCCCACGACAGGACGGATACACACAGAAATTACACATTAACACGTGTTCGGTATTTGGTTTTCACTGTGTTTTCCCAGACAGAGGGAACCACCGGTTTATCGTGTCTTCCGAAAGACAGACGACGCTGGATGAATAAAACGGCGATTCGCCGAAATTACCCCCATTTAAAAAACGGCGGGAGGTTCACTCGAAACGCGGTCCTCCCCGTCGCCAATCCACAGCTCCAACCGATTGACCATTACTGACCCGCTCTTGACACCTCTTATCCACTGGTCAAACAACGACTGGTCCAACAGTCACGCACACACAAGACTCGCCAGACGAAATATCAATTGGTTATAAATATTCGTCTTTGTGTTTAAACTGCGTGCAAGTGCAGCGACGGTGAAGCAGACGTCTCCCTAACAAGAACTTGTATTCATTTACGCTTCAGCTGTTCACACCAGACTCGTGTTTCCGGGGCCCAATTTGTAGTCAATTCCCCCGTGGCTTCGGCACTAAACTCGACGGTCGAACAGTCACCACACGCTGTGAGCAATAGGGCTAAAGAATCGTTCCGAACATCTAATACGTTTAACAAGATTGCCGAGTTCCAGATGGCAAGGAGAAAACGAGATGACTGGTTTATCGGGAGCCCAACAATGTTTGTTGTTGTTACACTTGAGTGCTTCCCTTTTGTATAGAGACTAGAGAGGTGACGTCATTGTAGTCTGCTAAATGTGTGTTGTTGTCCTCGGTTACTCTTTATTAGCAGCCTTATCCTCGCGTCCTCTCTCCTGCCCTGCCCTGCCCTGCCCTGCCCTGCCCTGCCCTGCCCTGCCCTGCCCTGCCCTGCCCTGCCCTGCCCTGCCCTGCCCTGCCCTGCCCTGCCCTGCCCTGCCCTGCCCTGCCCTGCCCTGCCCCAGGTAATCCGCACTACATTCTGATTTGTCACCGGTTTTCCTATATTGACCTGCGTTAATTAATTATAAATTACAAGATCATTTGAACTGCAATGAAAAGTAAACTGTAATCGACGTTCCACAATAGGAGATGTCGCTTTTCAGCATGTACAATCCATCTCATCCCATTGAAACCACCTGCATTTTAAACATAATACGTACTATGTAGGCCTTTCAGTCTGCACGGTATATTAGATGAATAGCACAAGAAAGTGTTGGCACTTTGTTCCATTGTGATCATAGTTTAGTTTTCTGTCTCTAAAGTTACTGAGTACACTATAGGTTAATAATGCACATTTGCTCCAAGCATAATACTTACTTTCTCTAGCTGAAACGCCAAACCCCTGTACGATTCTGAAGTGTATCCATCCAACCATATCACGAGATTTAAGTAAGACACGTTTTTTTCGAAAACGTCAAGTCTAAGAACACACATTTTGACTGTAACACACCGGTAGACACCAATCATGCATATTTATGCTAATCGACTGCAAGCGAAACGACGCTGTAATGAAAAGTCGTGACGTCTTTACGGATGTTGTTGTAGCTGCCAAACACATCGAAATAGCTCGAGTGGTTTACACACGAATATAAAACAATACAGTTCTCTATCGGCCTGTTTCATTCCTTATTTGGTGTTTGTTTATACGATACATCGTTCAGTGAAAAACGCCTGTATAGTAACATACCAAAAAAGACTGACATTTGACAAAAAGAAGTTGCTACATATATAAAGTCGCGCAGCAAACCTTGGGGTCCTCTCTCTCTAGGTCAAGTTACAAATATCACTTTCACTATTCTGTATCATTTAGCGTGGATGCATTTGAGGTCCTAAAGTTTGAGGTTTCCGTGAGAAATTTAGACCGTCATTTTGTGCTGACAGAAACTGATACTGTTGGAAAAAGCCGTTCTAATTTTTGGCAACAATGTGACACCACCGACTCTGAATCCACACTGTAAATGGAACGTGACTACAACGGCGCGTGTGGCTTTTGTCAATGGCTCGGTCATTTTGGCGGAACATAAACCTACAGATAGCGAACAATTACTTTCACTTCTAATTCTATGTAAACGCTTACGCGTTCGCTAAGGACAAGCGTTCGCCACGGACAACTGGTTGATGCAGATACGAAGCACGTTAACGCCGTACCCTATGCGCGATCACAGTTAGCTTACCTGCATTGAACAGAAGTAACAGAAACGCTCCCAACGATGGTTCCGCATTGATCTTCATTGTCACAACTGCTGGCACTGAGCTAAACCGCGCGTGTCAAATCCGTCAGTGCCTCTGGTGAAGTCCGCCAAAGAAGCGCGCTTACCCGACGCGACAGAGGCGTCAATTTGACCGAAGGCACACACCACAGTGAGCGAGATAAACAGCGCGCGTCGTGACGACCTGTCAACCGCCCCGCCACCGCAGCCGACGCGGAGCGCGGCGGGCGGGCGGCCGTGCGAGCTACGCCGCCTTCACGGCCACTCCAATCACTGGTCGGAGCGCGCGCTGCAGGTGCAACACATTTCACCCAACTATGAGCTTTACTCCTTCTGTACTTGAAACATATTCACGGATATTCAGCCTAAGCACATCCCAGACCACGTATCCTCAACTTGTGTACAACTAACAACACCAGATGTTTCATAGCCCACACTGAACAATTTAAGAATTCTTTTTAAAAATAATAAAACAATAATTGACTGGAACCAACTTAACGAGTCGCAGATCCAGGCTGAAACCATAACTGATTTCAGTCGCCTGATCAGCGGCTCAAACACTCAATAACATGCGCACTCCCTCGTATATAATAGCCAATATTGGCTCCTTACCCCATTCAGATACAGATTCGGACAGATAGCTTCAACAAGGATTCTTACTGGAATTTTGGGGACATATTTTCTTTATTGTTTTTTTTTATCTATTGCTTTTTACGGCAAATAATGTATTATTCCATCTAAATAATCCGTAACAATTTCCCATCATATGCATGAATGCTAAATATCCCTAGGTATATACGATCTAACAAAATCAAACGCAGGTTTCTGTCAGAAGTCTGGCTAACGTTAGTAGTATTTGCTTATCAACCACAATAACCACGCAAGTTTGGCATTCGAATTAATAGAGCTACGTGAATGTATAGGTGAAGAATACAACAAAAATCGTTTAACTTACGTAATCGATATTTTAAATGAAGCAATATTCGATCCTCCTCGAATTTTAAACATATCTGTAGTGTGTACGGGATACCCATACGATGTAGATCGATGTTGGTGGGGCCTAATCGATATAACCCCTCTTCCTCACTACACACGGGGGTAATATACACGGACCTCGAGAAGAACGAGACGAATATTCTTGTGTAGTGAGAGCTATGAAGCCACCCAGAGCAGTCTGCGCGAGGTGGGATCTACTCTAGTCAGAGATTTGTTAGACTCATGCAAACAGTCGTATCAGTGAAGTATGTTCACGTGAATTAGACATCTTGCACCAGTGCAGTGCCAATCTGAAGTTACCTTTGTGAAATTTTGGCACGTGTTAATTTGTCGTCTGAGCAAACAATAGATGTAATCACTGTCAGCTATGTCACGCCATGGCTTCTTAGTCTGCCAGCAAGAACCATACGCAAATAAAACCGCGGGCAAGCATGTAATCGTGGGCAAGAAAGCAGAATTTGCGCACAAGAAGCACAGTACAAGTACCCGGTAATCCAATTTTCACACCAGTAGGCCCTGTGTCGTACCATTATAATTCACTAGATTTTTTTGTTAAAAAGGAGGAATCAATTTGTTTCAACTTTGGTCTGAACAAATCGGTTCCACTTCCCACGGCGAGGAGGTGTTAGAACTACCACCAGACTAGGTCCCTCTATACACTCTTGCTCAGCACCTTATTTGAGAACATACAAAATGCTAATGCCCATAGTTAATGAGTCTGGCAACTTTGGCAACTAGACTGTTTCTGGTAATGAATGATACCCCCAGGCTACAACTTTTGGCCGGGTCTGGTGGAGCTCCAACTAAACGATCTCCCATGGCCATGGTTTGAAAATTGGTGAAACGACCTCATGAAATTTCAAGACAAATGAAATAGTAATCTGATCGAATCAGTAATAGACTTATGTACCAGCAAAAACAAAGCAAAGACAATTTCAAACAAAATCAGAAGCCATACGGACGTATAGGCTGATTCAAAATCTTTAATATTGCGAGCAATATTTGATGTGCAAATTGTTGTAGACGTGTAGTTGAATAGAACATCTGTTTGTTCACGAGTTACGAGATAATACATTTCATATAGTAATATTACATACCTAAATTCAGTCAACTATTATTACTTGTGAATACAAATTTCCACTGAAAAATTGTACTTCTGCTGTTACAAAAGTAGAAGCCAACTAAGAACGTCCTAATATGGCTCAATTGTAAACATTATTCACTACCCGAGTATCTCACTCAAAAAGCCGCGACGTCAGCGCAAATAAAAATGGAGTCGACGGAGTCAAGATATTTCACTTGTGAATAACATCAAATATTCACTTTGCAGTTATACCCTAGTGTTTTATCGTTAAATTGATTTGCATAATATACACGAACGTAATAACTGAAACCCAAAGGTTGTTGCTCAAACTGTGCGTCATCAATTATGGCCGCTATCAAAGGCATTACCGCCTTTGACGAAATGTAGTATTTATAGGATCACGTCGAAAAAAACAGCATTTACAGACATTTCTTGCAAAATTAATTTGGTACAGAAAATAGCAAACAAGGCTTGCATTTATATGGAATTATCGTTACGTATTGCAAGGCTTCAATATGTTTTGAATTTTTTTTAAACTTCTCTAAAATACAGCCGCTGTTATTACCAATACAAAGTTTAAGCTTTCAAATAGAATACAGCTGTAGCTACAATTAAGATAGCATTAAGCACCAATGTATCTTTAATCACCAAAGGTAACTATGAAAATGCAATCCTCATTATATAAATAATATATACATTAAATATATTCTCATTTCAAACATCTTTTACTAGTTAGTACTTAGTAACATTATAATGATTAATATCACATATGGTAAAAGGCAGATAGTTAACACATAAAAGTACGTGTTAATAACACAAATGACCTAAACAACATGAACAGCTAATACTGTCATTTATATATATATATATATAATATATATATATATATATATATATATATATATATGAACACATTACACAGTTAGCTGGTAGCTAAATTCCAACAATTACCATAAGTTATAACAAATGTAACAAAGAAAACGTAGCTGCTATAGTTTAAAAAATGACAGACATTTAAAAATTAATGCGATTGCTATAAACTTTTTCTGTTCAATATATTCCACATAAGTAAAATATATTTATTTGCGTCTAAAATGCCACTATTTTTACTTTGTCATTATTAATAATGTATATTCCACCAGCAGCTGTTTCTGGTAATGAATGATATTGTGCAAGTTTATCACAAATCAATCTACGTACCATGCAGACAACCTACTTCTTTCAATTGTGTTAGTTCCTAGTTGTACCTTAGCTAAAAGCACTTGAAATTTAAACAAAATATATCATTAGTGTAAAATGTTATTTCAGTTCACAGCAGCGAACTAAATTCAGGCCCTGAATTGTTATATAACAAAAATTATGTACATAAGGCTTTGCAGTAATAACAATTGCATTAAGCACACTGAGAACTGTTCTCGTTCTGTGTTTATATGAATGCATTGAGCACATGTGAACAACATTTTAAAGAGCTACAATACAGTTGTCTTAAATTCATCACTAACAATACCAACTGCTTCATCATCAATTGCTGCTGTTGCACCATGGGAACTGTCAGCCATGTCACTTCCTGCAGCAGCAGAGACACTTCCTGCAGCAGAGACATCACTTCCTGTAGCAACAGGGTCATTTCCTGCAGCAATGGGGTCATTTCCTGCAGCAAAGGGTTCATTTCCTACAATAAAAGGGTCACTTCCTGTAGAAGCAGCGTCACTTTCTGCTGAAGCAGTGTCATCAAAGAACCTCTGCCGTAAGTCCATTTTACCGTTTTTCAACCGGTCATTCCAGTAGCCAGACATGGGTGTGGCCAATGTCTCCTCAGCACCTGACGCACGTGAAAATCGAGACAATTCAGGCTCTCCTTCCACCTCTTCTCGTTTCCACGGTAACGCACTTTCGGCTTCTGTAGGTTCGTAACCAATGTTTTCTGGAAGAAATTCAATTTATTTTACAAAAGCCAATACTTAAACCACATGTTCTAACTCAGATGTCTTGTGATATTCAGAAATAGTGATTTTATCCACATTTAATACGTTATACTCTACTGGTAATCCTAATATGTTTAAGCATGAGCTTTGCATATTATCTCACAATGATCATGCTTATCATACAGGGACTGCAATGTGAATTAAAATTGGCAAAAATTCTGAAATTTGTCTTGAAACTGATCCAATCTGCAATGTAACTGAACGGCAGATGTCATATTGAAATAAAATACACCTGTATATATATATATATATATATATAATTATATATATATATATATATATATATATATATATAATATATATATATATATATATATATATATATATATATATATATATATTTATATATATATATGGAGCTATATATAAAATATATAGAAAATTACATAACCATCTGGGTAATGGATTTTGTACATGCATAATTATAATAGCTGAGTGTCAAAATGATGGACAGGCATTTGTTAATCAAGCTCAACAAATTTTTGGAAGCTGAATTGAGAGGCAAGACAAGTGGTAAGTAACAAGCAATAGTTTGTAGCATAACAAACACCAATGATTGTAATGATGTTGTAAGCAATCAGGAAATGCTAAACATTACCACTAACATAGACTCCAAGCAAACTACTGCATAGAGCTAAACAATGAAAGCATCACCTTCCGCCAAAAACATGCAATATCCTATAACTGACAGTAAGCGTTTCTACGCATGCATGTGTTTTAATCTGATCCATCCTCACAGATCAGGGGTCGACACACTGTGCTACAGTACCACTGTCTGACTGCCTCCGCAAATAATGGAACTGAGCAAAGTTAAACTATAAAATTGTAGCAACTGACTTTGCCAGTCGCTACTGTGTCAGCCGTCTGAATAGTGCAAATACGTGCCCCAATTTCAAGATGGATACACGAGTTTTGGGGATCCCAATATAAAGATCCATTTGCATCCTAACAATTGGATGTAACACGAGCAGTGTATGGCTGAAATCTCCAAAAATGATATCACATGACCGGAGGTCAACCACACTCCTCGTGAACGATTTTGTTGGCTGAGAGAGGAGTTTTGCAGCAGGATGTGCCAGGGGTAATATAGGCTGGTACTGACGTAATAAGCTGCAGTGACCTTTGACATGTGAGAATGATGTGATCATTTGAAAGAAATGGCAGGACAAGGGAATTAGCTCAAAGAATAAGTAGGAAGTTGGCTGCCCAATCAGATGGGAGATTGACAAGACCCTACCGCGCATGCTTCATTCGTAAAAAATAATTCTAATGCAGCAAAAATAAGACAATTAATTCATAGGCACAGCATTACATCTCAGGGGTTAGATAAGTTTACACAGAGCATTTAGCTGCCGGAGAAACATGCAAAGGATCACCTCGAGTTGATGGTTTTCCAAAGACAGCTGTCGAAGGAAACAGTACACCAAATTAGTGTTCCATGTTTGCTTTTTAACTTGTCACTATAAAAAGACTGTGTTTCGACATAAAGATGATATGAAAAAGTGTGTATTAGTACTGATTTTTTTTAAAAAGTGGATATCCTGTTTGTGTACCTATGAATATTGACTAACATGTAATCTGGATATTTGTCTGTTACACTTATATAGATATTGTGGGTTTTCCTATTCTTATTGTCTTAATATTTATATGTAATGTATCTGTTGCAAGCTCTGCTATTGGTCCTAGGGCTTGTTAGAATAATAAAAATAATACACTTTGTGTTTGGAATAATGATTAATTAATAGTCAACCAAAGAGGTGTTTATAAAGTGTAGAAATTTGAAGTTATAATTCCTACGATAGCAACTAATCCTGATCGTAGCTGAGTCTGTCATCCATATCTTAAGTAAACTTTTAATCTGAAACAGAATAGTCTACATTTTGTTCTGTAATTTTTATTACAACAAAAACAATCTTTTATTCTATATCTAAATAGAGTAATTTTGTGTGTATAACTGTGACAAATAAGCATTTTGTATATTTTAAGTTTTTAAATACTCTGATACCTCAAATCCCTCCAAGTTTAAATTTCTGCTTATTTCAGAATAACATTTGAACAAAATTAAACCAGTCTAGTTTTATAATGACACGTTTGTTGTAACAAAATCATCAGAATACTATTAAATTATTTTCGTCTGAAAGTAAGGAGAAATTCAGTGTGAAAGTGGCTCTACTTGTGCATAGAATGATAGAAGTCTATTCGTATATGTTACGGCACATTGGCGCTACAACTAGTCCACTGCACCTGTCCCATCCATGGAGTCTGTGCCAACAGTGAAGGTGATGCCATCTTTGTCTGAGCTATCGTGCTTCTTGTGTGCATCTACAATGTAAACATCTCATTACACTTGGCGCCATACATTTGCGACTCATCAGGAGTATTATGTAAAAGGGGAATATTTAAGTTTTACAGCGATATCAAACTCATTCATGTCACGCAGTCTGTTGTGAAGTTACGGCTGCTTGAATAAACTCACCCAAAGATATCATGTGTGGAGACGAAACATATAAGAGAAGGTATATACATTTCAAATCATATGCCACTCAAAATATAAGACATCAAAATCACTTATCCAATATAATGATTCTAATCCGAACTGGTTGTATGTTGTTGAATGCTACCAATGTAAACAATTGATACCTTCATTCCTCAAATATATATCTGAACATGCTTTTGTATGGAAAACATGTTTAGGGAGAACTGTTTATTGTTACACAACTCTAAAAATCAGTAACAAAAACATTTGAAAATCATGCATCTGAATCCAGAAACTCAGTAAGTGCAGTGATGGTGCTGCCATCTGGTGCATTGTATGGACTATAGAGATTTTCATGTTTAACCTGAAAAGTGTTCGTTCTAACTGATAATTAAGAGTATAATAATAAAATATAGCCATTCTATGATTTGCATCCTTTTTTGCACTTTCAGTAATTTCTACATCATAGATCTGGATACTTTACAGCCGTACCACATTGTTATGCAATTTGCTAATCTATGCCGTTTAAGCAGTACTCTTATTTAGATTCTATAGAATCAATGACTACATCACATACCTCTGTTTAATAACCGTAACCAGTACTTTTTGCTTAGTCTGTGTAATATTTACTTTTACACATCTATGTATTAATATGCTAATGGTGGATCATTGTAACTGCATCTACTCCAGGCGCCAAGGTCCATTCTCTTCCTTCAATATTCCTTCGCTTCCGTAGACCACTGCCCTCTGTCGATGTATTAAGATTTAACATAATGATTATTATTTAGTTATTAAATTTGTTTGTTGATATATGAACATCATCAATGCCAATGTTATAAATGTTAGTCCACATTACTGTAATTATGGTAACAGTTATCCTCGATTTGAGGTTCCCTGAGTACAAGGTAGGTAAGTTTTCGTAAATGCATCTGCCATCACAGTACTCTACCTTCGTCATCTGAATCGGCTGCTGTGAATCCTACGTTCTTTTTCTTTTTCCTGCCATTGTGGGGGTGGTGCTGCTGAACGCGGTTACGTTCCCGTGCGGCTGCGTGACGCAGGTTGTGACGCGCCATGTGTGGAAACATGAGTCGGCCCTCCATGTCAGGTAGCATGTGGTGGCTTTGTTGGCAGAACTGTAGGAGAAACAATGTGTGTATGAGTGTATGTGTGTCTGTATGTGTGTGTTGCGTGTTTTTTGAGTATGTGTGTGAGTGTGTGTGGGTAGCTGGGTATACATTGTGTGTAAATGAGTATCTTGTACGAATGTGTGTGTGTGTGTGTGTGTGTGTGTGTGTGTGTGTGTGTGTGTGTGTGTGTGTGTGTGTGTGTGTGTGTGTGTGTGTGTGTGTGTGTGTGTGTGTGTGTGTGTGTGTGTGTGTGTGTTTTATGAGTGTGTTGTATGAGTATGTGTGTCTGTGTAAGAGTTTGCATGTGTATATGAATATGTTGTATGAGTGTGTGTGTTGTGTGAGTATGTTGTATGTGTATGGTGTATGAGTATGTACATGTGTGTACAAGTTTGCATGTATGTATATGAGTGTGCATGTGCATGCGTGCATGCGTATGTGTTTTGCATGCAAGCCAAACATCTTTCTAGGCCTAATAACTAGTCCCATAAAATGTGTCATTGTTTGGCAGCCATGCAAGCCTTATAATCTCTCACCATTAAATACCTGGTTTATTTTCTTCAGGAAATAATCTAAAAGTAAAAAAATACTAGACACATGCTTGTAGTTGGGACTGAATTAATATATAGCCCAAATGTAAACCCATTGTAAGTGTACTTGTTCCAAATTTAGCAATAAATGAAGTTTATAAATAACTGAGGATATTTCAACTCCTGTGGTTCCACTATAAAGCTTACAATCAGTGGACTCCAATAAATGTACAAAACTGTTTCACAATTTAGCATCTTAAAACTCTGTTGCCGTGACAACGTCTCATGTCATTTAGTTGATCTCCTGCATTGTTCTCTTCTCCTGAAATTTTAGCTTAACTTAATAATTGTATAAATATATTTTAAAACAAAATTGGATGCATTCACTTGTAATTGTAAATATAATTTTAAATGATATTTTAGTCCTCTTATAATGTATGTTTACTAATTTAAATTATATTTTTAGAAGATTATATATATATATATATATATATAATTAAACAATTTAAAAGGACATTATATATATATATATATTTATTTATTAACTAGTTTACACCACAATCATTGTTAAATAGATAATCTATTATTTAAATTTTGTCTTTATTTATTTATTATATTAAAAAAACATTTTAAAGAACAAATTATGTACAATGTATATCTTATATCTATAACTTATATTTATTTGCCATATTTCATTTTATTGTATATATAGGCACTATACGAGTCAACGCCAGACTACATTCCAATTCATCATGTAATGACGTTGAATATGGCAATAAAGCTTTATTGTTCTGATGTCCCAAGGACATTTACATCATCTGGTTCAATTTCTGTTCCCAAAACTGAGCACAACATTGGTAAATGTGCTTTCTGTCCTGGCACCCAAACTATGGAACGAATGCCTGTGAAATATCTTTATACATTAAAAACTGACTGTGAATTTTTTAAACATTACCTATAATAAGACCTATCCTACATGGTCATCATTTGGATGGGACATGACCCGGTGAACCATGTTGGAACCCACCCGTTTGCGAGGTTTAAACATGACGTCCTCTATCATGTGGTGGACAAGACCCTCGTCCCTCATGCGTCGTGAGTCCTGGACGCCCACTGACCTCAGGTCAACCATGCCATTCTGGGACTCGGCTCTGCAACACAAGCAGCAATTCAGTGTTTCCTTGACCAGTTCATGTCGCCAGGGTTCAACACAACTGGTGAACCATCAGAATAATGATAATTGTAACACTTCTATATCGTCCATATCCTTGAAAATTCAAGCTCAGAGGCACAACAAACAAAATCATTTGACGTAATCGTAAACAGGGACAGGTGAGTCGTCATTGGAGCATGGAACCGCCGAAAGTTTATGGTGGAAAAGCAATTTCAAACAAATGTCTTGAGCCTTTCATGAAAGATGGCTATGGTTTCAAAAGATTTGATTGTAATAGGGAGTTGATACGGGGTTTTGACGCGGCTACAGAGAAAGCACATCTGCCAATATTAGTAAAAAAAGTTGTTTGGAAACGGATGATCTAAGGGTCTTAGAGATATCAGAGATATGTAGTAGATTAATTAAGAAGATCGTATCACAGGTGTTTCCAGCACTCGACAATATTCTGTTAACTAACTGGTCCATATATATTGTGACTAAAATTTGATGGTCTCATTCTATTAGTCAACCAGCTTAGCTTTTTCAAAACATTATCGCCCAATCAACCTTTCTATGCTGCACCGAGAGTGGTTAATGGCTGGATGCTTGTCGTTGTCACTGGGTCTTTTATGTCCAAAGTTTGGGTTTTTAAATCAGAGCCTGCCAGACAGATGTACCAACTTCTACAGTACCATGCTTCAAATCATAAAAATAGTCATATCGTAGTAACTATATTAAGATATGAAACAAGTATACAGTACTGACAGAAAGTAGCTGGTACACTCACTTTGAAATACATTTTTGTACATTACTGTCTATCTGTTAGGCAACAGCACTCCCAATTGTCAATCAAATTTTTTGTTTTGTAAGAAGCACGATACATTAGTAATACCTTAGAGGGCAAAACATTAAATTTGATTGACAATTGGGAGTGCTGTCTCCAGATAGGTAAACAGTAATGTACAAAAATGTATTTCAAAGTGACTGTAGCAGTAACTTTCTGGCAGACTGTATAAAATAACTTAATATGTAACACATATATATATATATATATTAATATTATATATATATATATATATATATATATATATATATATATATATATATATATATCATCATGACTCGTTCATCTGCACACTTTAGTGCTCAAGGTTTTTGGTCAGATAAATGAAACCTGCCGATGAATGAGGCACCTTATTATACATTGCATCAATATGGTTCCCACACAAAATGTATGGATTGCGAAACAGCTGGATTATTGAAAACCGAAAAAAAAAAGACATGACACTCTCTGTCTGTCTGTCTGTCTGTCTGTCTGTTATCTGTCTTCTGTCTATCTGTCTGTCTGTCTGTCTGTCTGTCTGTCTGTCTGTCTCTCTCTCTCTCTCTCTCTCTCTCTAAGCAGTTTTTATGTACATATATGTTTATTAATATATAACTATTAGCATATATATATATACACACACACACACACACACACACACACACACACACACACACACACACACACACACACACACACACACACACACACACACACACACACACACACACACACACACACACACACACACACACACACACACACACACATACACTATATACATATACTGTACAAGTATTCACATTAGCAAGTACTAACACCTACTACTCTACAAGACATGTTTTGAGTTGGCAGTGTCTGTCTAGTGACGGTTTCCATCATGTCCACTTACAAGTTGCCGGTGGAGGGGTAGTGTGACGTGAAGTACTTGGCGAGAGACTGACTGGCAGAGGGAGTTACGTGCATCTGAGACAGCACAGTGTAGGAGCTCGTCTTCACCATCTGTCTCATCTCCATCTCCGTCAGCCTCTGGTAGACCTTCATCAGCGACTCCCCCCGACCAGAGTGGCCCTTCTTAAGCAGCAGGGGCTTCACAAACTTGTTGCTCAGGTAGTGGAACCTAGAACAAGATATATATATATATATATATATTACACACATACATATTTGGAACATGTGTGTATATATACATATATACACACACATTCCAAACGGCAACATAAGGGGGGGCTTTATAAATAATAGTTCCAATAATAAAACAAAAATTCCATACGATCAATGCCAACCACCCACCCACCCATTCACCCACCCACCCAACCCTCATAAAACAATCTGAAAGGCCTACAGAGCCCAGTGATACACTGACATGTGTATATATATGGTCACATGACATGGTTGCTAAAATAAAGTATTACTTTCATATCAATACTCAAAATTTAAAGAAACGTAAAGCCAAAAGGCATTATAGCAGCTAAAATCTATTTATTAAAATTGTGTTTCTAAAGCGCTCTTAACAGCTGTTCAAGCAAGAGCTGCCTATCTGTTAACTACCATGGTTCTACTAATGACATTAACATTTCCTTCTAGAGGGCTGGAACTGCTGCCAAGAAATCAGCATGCAGGATCTGATCACCAGATGGCAGCACTGTCCCACGACCACATTCACGTCTTGTTTTATCAGTTTTAATCGTAGTTTTGCTATTACTCTATTGCACTAATTTACTAAGGTTGTTCCTTCTTCATTTTACTGGACATTTTAAGTGGACTGATGCTATATTTCATGTATCTATATTGATTATGAAGGTTTCTAGGCTGCCATGCACACACCCCTGTATCATAGGTAGACTGTAGTCTATACTTATAATAACTTATATAAATGTGTATAAAAAATACATATTTAGAACATAATTGGCTCAACAAACCATTGTTTTCCTTGACACATGACCCATTTACAGACAAAAGCATCAAGATGTTGTAAGTATGACATTTTTACACTGAATACATATCAATTTTGTTATTAAACCTGCATTCATTTTTCAAATGTAATTATTAGATATCAGTTACTTTTCTCGTAGTTCATTTGGTCCAACATGTCCAGTGATGTCTTCAATTCCCGCCATCAGATGGTCGATTGCCTAAAGAAAGCACACACCATTAGAATGATTCAATCAATGAATGCCCTATGCAAAATTAGAGAAAAGGTCTCTGAACAATTTCTGACTTTCGAACTAAAAAGGTTTGCATTTTAACAACTTCAAATTTGTATTTTCTTATGTGAATATCTCTAGTCTATTCTGGGGTAACATTGGCAGAGCGTTAAACTACCAGCCAGATGTGAGGGGCTAAAAAGTGCTGCCACCTCATGGAGCCTGGGTAAACAAGGTTATTAAGGAACAGACAACCTTTGGGATAATGTCCAAAATGCAACAATCCTCCTGAATAAGAGTATGCACTTTCATGGGAGGAAAAAGGTTCAGTTTAAGATTAACTAAAAAAAACACCAAGAAACATGAGAGATTAAGTAATGTGATAAAGTCTTTATTGAACAATGGAACACGTTTACTGGTAAGATTTGTGGCTGTCTGTCCTACATACCCGGTGGTGAATGCGTTCGTTCATAGATTGCTTGTGGCTGTCGCCCTTCTTCACTCGTAACACGTCCACCAGGGGCTTAATGGTCGACCCCTGACAACCAACACAAACACATTGTCACCACTCTGTCACTCTCATAACAAACATTACAATATCAACATGGATTTTACGCCAAGAATGAAAAAATTTCAGCATTTGTTTTAGAATGGACGATCCAAAAATATGTTTAAATAAAGAAATAAATCTGAAATGTAATACGTTCTTAGAGAAAGCCACGGTTATGAAGACAGTGAATTCTGCGATTTAAGATGACTTTGCATCAACTTGTAGAAGCGAATGAACAAAGAAACAATTTGAATTATTTCACAAAGTGACATATTTAGAACAGAGACATTATAAAGACTGAAGTATATGATGACAATGATGATGACTGTTACAATATAAATAATGATGACTACAATATTGATAGCAATGAAGACACTGATCACTGTGATGATAATTGTGATGATAATTATGAAGACAGTTATACCAATGATGGTGGTGATGATAATTTATTAATTATGAAGACGATGACAATTAATTACGAAGGAATTTATAGTAAAGATGATGGTGATAATGATCGTGGTGAGATTTATATAGGTGATGACAATGAAGAGGGCCTTGACAATGATGGCTATAACAACTGGGAGAATATGGCAAACATACAGTATATAATCACAAGTCAATCGTAATGATTACACCTAGTAGACTAACAAATTATTTTAACAACAGTGATATCTTATTTGAATGTACCAGGTAATGACCCGGTTTCTTGGTTCATTGTTAATTAGTAAATGATTAACTCAAGAAACTTTTTTTTCTCCATATATTTCAGCTGCCTCTGACTGAATTTCATGGTAATGTCACATGACTTACATCCAGTTTGAGTCACATGATGTAAGTCATGTGACACGACCGTGAAATTCAGCCTTCTGAAGAAGGCTGTGAGACAGCTGAAATATAGGGAAAACAAAGAAAAAGTTTCTTGAGAGGTAAATCATTTGTTAATTAAAGTGATACTCCAGTCAGTGAGAAGTTCACAGTATTAACTTACATATGTATACTATGTTGGTTGTGCCTAGTAATTGTGCACAAAGATCGTTAATAAACAATTAGTTATGGTTTAATGGTATCAAAAACATGCTATCTTAGATCCAGGGCGCTGCCATCTTGAGACTTATGCGCCACTGATGTAAGCCAAATCATTTACGTCACTGGCGCATTATTAAAAAAGGCAAGGATTGGCGGAATCTTTGCTAAAAATTGTGATAGTGACGTAAGCAATCCGCGATATACTGTATACATCAAATACCATTGGACAGACGTAGGATGTTCGAACGTGCATGTGACGTAAGCGGTTTACGACACTGGCGCACAAGTCTCAAGATGAATCCAACATGGAGTGTTTCTGATATAATTATACTATAATTAATTGTTTATTAATGATCTTTGTGCACAAAGACTATCAACAACCAATATATTATACAGATATAATTAAATGCTGTGAATCTCTCATTGACTGGAGTATCCCTTTAACAATGATATAAATGAGCTGAACAAACATGTCCCAGTACAACAACTAAGGGCACTACAACAACGCTACAACAACGCTACAACAACACTACAGCAACACTCACGAGCAAGAAGACAGTGAAGTAGACGACAACGATAGTGGTGGTGAGGAAGAGGCGCTTGTTGGGGAAGGTCTCCTCATCGAGGAGCGAGACGAGAGAGAAGGCAATGGCTCCCCGCAGCCCGCCGTAGGCCATGATGAACTGGTCAACATTGCTGAGAGGGTCAACACGCACGCGGTTCGCCATGAATGACAGCACTATCACACCTGTCACATCAACAGAACACAACTTGATTGGTAACGAACAGAAACACCTGTCCAATATATACAATGCTGCACTGAAAAGGAAAGCCAGACAAATATTGTACGATCCTACCCATCCTCTGAATGACGCTTTTCAGAAACTTCCGTCAGGGAGACGTCTAAAAGTTCCACTAGCTGAAAAGAACCTATTCAAGAAATCGTTTATATCCTCTGCCATTTTTATTTTGAACATACGGTATACTTCTTTTATTCCATACACTTATTGTACTGATTTATCTAATCTTATTTATTTACCAATTTTAGTAAAGTAAGCATAATATACACCATTTCTTGCAAGATTGCTGGATGCTGTACACCTGATACCTGTCTGGAGCATTTATCCAAGTCAAGAACACTGCAAATGGCAAAGGATATCTTATCTGACCCCACCACTTCTTATACACCCAGTACGACCTTCGCCCCTCTGGAAGGAGATACAGAATGCCAACTGTAAAAACTCAGCAATCCCTTAAATCATTCATTCCACCCTCCATCAACTACTTGAACCAGCCAAAACGAATCAACCAGTGACCGACATATCACTGTCCCTTCCACTGCAATGTTTTATTACATTTATTTAGTTATCTTATACTGTTTTTAGCATATTTATTATAGTATTTGATATATTTTTGCAGCTACTATTTACATATTTATATACTTGATTTTAGTGTATACATGCATTACTGTGATTTAAATATTGTGTTTTTTATGCATCCTCCAAAGTGCAAGATGAATATCCATTCTATGACTGACAATAAAGTTAAAGTTATCACTATTATTACTATTATTACTTAGTAGTTAATATAGGAAATGGAAGTAATAGAATAAAATGGGTTAAAGGTTCTAAAACTTTGTTATATTATAGAAATTAATTGTGTTGTATAAACAAATCTATGCAAAACACGTGTGAGCTAAAACCATAAAAATATTCACAGCACATCCATTGCCACATAATGTTTCAACTATACAGCATAATATTTCAATTTGGGTGGATTTCAATGTGAAATGTTGGGCATTCAACGTCAATCAATATACATTCAAAATTCAAAAAAGAGTAACTTTTTCTTAAACTGTAAAATGATGACAATTAAAAACTGGTAAAAATATCTACTGGGAGTTATCAATCTAGTGTTAGATTTCAGCACTTATGTGGTAAACTTTGAGATTATCCATAAAATGACGAAAAAATGTGAGTTCTACCAGCCAAGCGGAAGGACCTGTCATGTTTGTGTTTTATCAATCAGCCATGTGTTTTATCCAACTGAGTTGGAAAGATAACTCGACCAGGACCGCATTCATCGGATAGGCCTCTCTTTATCCGACTGTGCAGTGCTATCGTAACTCCTACACAAAGGGTTAATCTTAGCTCCTACACAAAGGGTTAACATGTCAAATGTAATTAGCCAGAAATGCATTGCAGACGTTTAATTTTTGGGCTGTTTGGTTGTCTCGCAAAAAAAAACCAAACAAAGATGTAATGAATAAGAATGTAATTTTTGAGACATTAGGAATACTCCATTTAGGTTGAGTCACTCGTATAAAATAAAATATTATTTTATTAAGTTGAAGCATTGTTAACCTTTTTATTTTCTTATTCATGTTGACTGTCCAAAGGGTTTAAAAAAAACTGTTAACAGCTTATAATTGCAACGTGTAGGAAGAGGGAAAATATTTTTTTAAACAAATATAATGTAACGTTTTCCAAAATAGATTAACATAACAAGACATGTGCTGAAACCTACCTTGTTCAATTTGTACATGTGTTGTCAATGGGAGTGTTTCTTTAACGTGGCATTGGGGCTAAATGGTTAACATTTTTACAATAAAAATGGCCCAGCAGATGGAAGCAACTGTCTCAGTTAAGCCAGTGTTGGTATCAGACTACCCCTGGTATATACCCTGCTAAAATATTTCAATTTTATTATGGAAAACTATAAGATAAATCCACAGTAAGTTTCGGTAAATTATAGTAACCATTGTATATTATATTTTACCATGCTTTCACCATAGTAAAACATGATATTCACCTTATAAAAATAAAGATTTACTTATTGTAAATAGCTATATATTATATATATATATATATATATATTTTAATATATATATATATATATATATATATATATATATATATATAAAAATTTATATAATATTTATATATTATTTTATATATATATATATATATATATATTTTTTTTGTATATATTTTATATATATATATATATATATATATATATATATATATATATATATATATATAACACACAATAGTATTTTCAATTTTAGCATAACATCATATCTCAGTGTACTATAAAAGTTATTTTCTTAGGCATTTCTTAGGATTCCATGTATGTTTTATCAAGCGTGATTGTGGCAATGAATGGGCTGGTCTCGCATATAAACCGATACAGAAATGTTGATAATAATAAATAACAGGCAACATGTCAGACTACAGTGGCTCACAGTGTCCTGAAATGTTTTTTTTTAGAAACTATGTACATATCTACATTTTTATGAACATGTGTTAAAGCGAGGCTGTCTGCTCCTGGGTTTCAATTTTCATTTAATATTACGTTCTTATGACTACCGCATGCATGTTGAAAGTTTACTAAGTTTTGTGATTACCGTAGTTATTTTATTAAGCTCGTAACAATGTTTGCAATTTGAATGGTTCAGCCTGCAATGTGTTCAAATTGTAAACAAAACATCCAGTTTCAAAACAAAATTGACTGGTAATAATGCTGAGGCGAGCAGTGTTAACCACAATAACCCATGATGTTTAACTTTCCCACATTCTAGACTGCAGACTTCCCATTACAAATTACTGCTCTGCCAATGATGGCCGGAGGAGCTGGCACCCTCCCTTTAAATATGTAATGTTTTTATTTGCGTCTGACCGCACTGACTGACCGATGGCTCTGTAGACGAGGCAGAAGACGACCACGAGCAGGACGAAGGCCGTGTCCCAGTGATGAGTGTTTATCACTGTTGAGATGCCCAGCAACACAAAGATGATTGTCTCACAGATGGACGCCAGCATCTTCATGAAGTATTTGATGGTCGTACGGGACTTGGGCGACACATTCGCCTCGACAAACTGCCGCATCACCATACCGCAGAACGTACACCTGGAGGAGGGAGATCGAACCACTGGGTTGATGTGCAATGAACGAACAGTGTAGCGGTGTAGGTTATAGTGAATGACGATTGTAAATTTGCACAGTGCCAGAGAAAATTTGCATAAACGTATCAACATGAAGACTTGTATTTTTATGTTTGTCTTCTTGATGCAATTTGTACTGTTGCATATTGGAAAAATGATGTAAACACTCTAGAAAGATGACGGGAATATCCAAATTTAACATGTTCGGTAAATGGTACATGTTTGGACAGTTAGAAAAAGATCAAAAATCATCTCAGATGTTTTTATTAGAGGGCAAAATTGTATCTGTTTCATCTGTTACATGACCAAATTCACAACATTAGATATTCCAACGCCCAGTTGTGTTGACTACCAGGGGGGGGTATATCACATATGAAAAAGCAAAATGCAATGGGCTATGACAGGTTAATTTCAGGAAGCTAAAATTGTGTCAGAGAAAAGTGACGATACTTACGCCAAGATGCCAGACAAATGGAGGGACTCTGATGTGAGGTACGATAGGTAGCCCATGACGAACACAAGCAGTGGCTCAATGACACGGACTTCCTCCGTGAACTTTGAGATGAACCCAGCCAGCAGCCCGTAGAGGACCCCAATTAGGGTGGCCCCAATGGCAACAACAAAGAAGGAAGTGATACCAGCCACAATGTCTAGAGCAATGATGTTCTCCAACTCGATCTCACTGTACGTCTCAAACATGTGGTAGAGCACCTGCAACAGCAGAAACATCTGGTGACACACAGGGGAATCATTAAAGGGAGGGTAAACTGTAATAATAATAAAGCTTTATTGCTATTTTCAACATGCATTATATGTTAAATTGGAATAAAGTCTGGCGTTGACTAATAGTCAAAATATATACTATATATATATATATACATATATATATATATATATATATATATATATATATATATATATAAATATAATAAAATATGGCAAACAAATAAATATATAATATACAGTGTATGTAATATGTTCTATACAATAAAATAAAAATTATCTAATAAATAAATAACATCTCAGATATCTGTTAAAATAATAGATTATCTATTTAAAAATAATTATATTAAGCTAGTTAATAAATATATATAAAATGTCCTTTAATTTTAAATTGTCTTCAAAAATATTATTTTAAGTTAGTAAACAAGTAAATGAATATTATACGAGGTCTAAAATGTCATTTAAAATTATATTTACAATTGAATTATATGTAAAATTTAATTATATTTAATTGCCAGCTCCTCTGCCCAAAATTGGCCAAGCAGTAGTTTGTGACAGGAAGTCTACTGTCTCGAATGTGGGAAAGTTAAACATCAAAGGGTAATGCGGTTAACTCTACTTTATTGTCAATCAATTTTGTTTCGAAACTAGATGTTTTGTTTACCATTTGAACACGTTGAAGGCAGAATCTTTCAAATTGGAAACATTGTTCCAAGCATAAACGTATCAAAGCAACTAAACACAACTTGACAGGCTGCAAACCTTCATCATGCCTGTTGTAGTCATCAGAACATAACTATTATTAAATAAAAAAATAAAACTTAGGAGCCGGCAACCTCGCTTTAATGAAATGCCAAATGCTACGAATTGTCTTTCTTTCAGGAAAGTTTCTTAACAGTGTAAATGATCCGTACACGTGTACAGGGTGTACTGTAGTTCTTACAGCTAGAATTTCATTGTACAGTATTTTATAATTTGTGATTCGTTTGCCTTTTAAATATGTTATCATTTGTAATTATCATTATTTGTGATTTTCATAAGAAATGTTACTTATATTTGTATTTCTCATAATATATCATTACTATTTAATATTCTCCTGACAATTCCTTATCATTCTCACTATACAGCTCTGTGTACTATAATTACTCAATCCCAAAGAGGTATCATTATATGTGATAATATAAATAATTAGTGTGATAACGTTATCATGTCATCAGCTATATCATATATAGTGGTGGAAATATGAATGTGAAAAATATACAGCACATGGGGCTCCTTTGTAAATTATATGTGGTTTACTGACAATTTAATTACCAGTATGTATCATTTACACAATTCCAAAGCAAATCCCTTCCCATTTTCCCTCTTTCCTTCCCTTCCTCCCTCACTCTCTCATTAATTCCATCTCCACCTTCCTTTGCCAGTTTTTACTCACCCTGGCTCCTGCTCCCCCTTTCTTGTCACCTCTAAGTCCTCTCTCTCATTCCCACTCCATCGCTATCTCAATTTCTCCCTTCTTTCAAGTTTCAACCCCCTCTGATCCCTCCCTTCCTTCATCCCTCTCACCTCCCCCACTCCCCATTCCCCCGTTTCATCACTCCATCATTGAGCAGTGACTCCCCAAACACTCACCACACTGACTCCACTCATTGAGCAGTGACTCCCCAAACACTCACCACGCTGACTCCATCATTGAGCAGTGACTCCCCAAACACTCACCACACTGACTCCATCATTGAGCAGTGACTCCCCAAACACTCACCACACTGACTCCACCATTGAGCAGTGACTCCCCAAACACTCACCACACTGACTCCATCATTGAGCAGTGACTCCCCAAACACTCACCACGCTGACTCCAGTCATTGAGCAGTGACTCCCCAAACACTCACCACACTGACTCCACCATTGAGCAGTGACTCCCCAAACACTCACCACACTGACTCCACCATTGAGCAGTGACCCCTCCAAACACTCACCACGCTGACTCCATCATTGAGCAGTGACTCCCCAAACACTCACCACGCTGACTCCATCATTGAGCAGTGACTCCCCAAACACTCACCACACTGACTCCACCATTGAGCAGTGACTCCCCAAACACTCACCACACTGACTCCACCATTGAGCAGTGACTCCCCAAACACTCACCACGCTGACTCCATCATTGAGCAGTGACTCCCCAAACACTCACCACACTGACTCCACCATTGAGCAGTGACTCCCCAAACACTCACCACACTGACTCCACCATTGAGCAGTGACTCCCCAAACACTCACCACACTGACTCCACCATTGAGCAGTGACTCCCCAAACACTCACCACGCTGACTCCATCATTGAGCAGTGACTCCCCAAACACTCACCACGCTGACTCCACCATTGAGCAGTGACTCCCCAAACACTCACCACACTGACTCCACCATTGAGCAGTGACTCCCCAAACACTCACCACACTGACTCCACCATTGAGCAGTGACTCCCCAAACACTCACCACGCTGACTCCACCATTGAGCAGTGACTCCCCAAACACTCACCACGCTGACTCCATCATTAAAGCAGTGACTCCCCAAACCCCTCACCACGCTGACTCCACCATTGAGCAGTGACTCCCCAAACATTCACCACCTGACTCCACCATTGAGCAGTGACTCCCCAAACACTCACCACACTGACTCCACCATTGAGCAGTGACTCCCCAAACACTCACCACGCTGACTCCACCATTGAGCAGTGACTCCCCAAACACTCACCACGCTGACTCCATCATTGAACAGTGACTCCCCAAACACTCACCACGCTGACTCCACCATTGAGCAGTGACTCCCCAAACACTCACCACGCTGACTCCATCATTGAGCAGTGACTCCCCAAACACTCACCACACTGACTCCACCATTGAGCAGTGACTCCCCAAACACTCACCACGCTGACTCCACCATTGAGCAGTGACTCCCCAAACACTCACCACACTGACTCCATCATTGAGCAGTGACTCCCCAAACACTCACCACACTGACTCCACCATTGAGCAGTGACTCCCCAAACACTCACCACGCTGACTCCACCATTGAGCAGTGACTCCCCAAACACTCACCACGCTGACTCCATCATTGAGCAGTGACTCCCCAAACACTCACCACGCTGACTCCACCATTGAGCAGTGACTCCCCAAACACTCACCACACTGACTCCACCATTGAGCAGTGACTCCCCAAACACTCACCACGCTGACTCCACCATTGAGCAGTGACTCCCCAAACACTCACCACACTGACTCCACCATTGAGCAGTGACTCCCCAAACACTCACCACGCTGACTCCATCATTGAGCAGTGACTCCCCAAACACTCACCACGCTGACTCCACCATTAAAGCAGTGACTCCCCAAACACTCACCCGCTGACTCCATCATTGAGCAGTGACTCCCCAAACACTCACCACGCTGACTCCATCATTGAGCAGTGACTCCCCAAACACTCACCCGACCATCAGGCAGTGACTCCCCAAACACTCACCCCTGACTCCACATTGAACAGTGACTCCCCAAACACTCACCGCGCTGACTCCATCATTAAAGCAGTGACTCCCCAAACATTCCCCTACGCTGACTCCATCATTGAGCAGTGACTCCCCAAACACTCACCACGCTGACTCCATCATTGAGCAGTGACTCCCCAAACACTCACCACGCTGACTCCATCATTGAGCAGTGACTCCCCAAACACTCACCACGCTGACTCCATCATTGAGCAGTGACTCCCCAAACACTCACCACGCTGACTCCATCATTGAGCAGTGACTCCCCAAACACTCACCACGCTGACTCCGTCATTGAGCAGTGACTCCCCAAACAGGACAATATGCAGCACTTCGTTGACGTGTATCTCCTCAAAGACGGCCAGGACTGCCACGGGATCAACAGCGGACAGGAGGGATGCGAACACTAGGCAATGCAGCACCTTCAGATGGATGGGAAATAGGGCGATCCCCACGGCCGAACATCCCCATATCGACAGCCCGATGGTGATGGTGTTGTATATCGTTCCGACGATCGCGAAGAGCAGGATCGAGCCAAGGTTGTCGAAGAACGTTCGGTAGGGCATGAAGTACCCGGAGTCGAGGATGATCGGTGGAAGGAGGTAGAGGAAGAAGGTGTCGGATTGGAGGGCGTACCCATCGATGTCAGCAAAGTAGAGGATGAGGCCCAGGAGGACGCCGAGGATGATGAGGAGGCAGCTCTCAGGGAAGATGGACGACAACTTGTGGTTGAGGTGGAAACCTGCATCAAACAATGGCGAGTGACTGTAATAAAAACAGTTCTAGCTCATTCGCATCACACAGGCAAGTGGCGGGTAATGTTCCCGTCCACCATAAGGTTTACTTTGTGACACATCCACCCGTCATTTGGAAGGGTAAAGTCTGTTTTAGACAGGCAAAAATCACAGCAGTGGACGGGTAATGGACGGGTAAAAATTGATGGATCAGTTAAAGCTTATTTATTAATTTAATTATTAATTAATTATGCCTTGCAAATGTGTATGCATGGATTATTGGACTGCACATACATGTCTGAGCTGGCTTGCATGTTTGGGAGTTCACGCACGTGTGTTTACCATGACATTTTTGGATAGGCAAACATTTTATACTGCATAAAGACCTGGCATCTATTGAGAATGCATCATGAGGTAGTCTGAGCGTATTGGTCACAGCCGAAGTTGCTGCACCTGTATGTACACAGAAACTGGATCGAAACTATTCACGAACCATGTGTGTGTCCATTAAAGTTGTCAGTGTGAACAAGGCCCTAGATACACCAATATACACCATGGCCATAAATGTCTCAATGCCCAGAATTTGCAAGGGTGCAGCCATGCTTAAAAGGAATTACGTCTTAGTGAAATCAGTGAAAGGATCGATATTATTCTCCGTCGCACAACTTAGACATGGACAATATCATACTGAGAAGGAAATTAAATATATCAGCGCACACGAATGACCTGGCCGATCATTACAGAACACTACTTAACAGCCACTCAAAACGAGGTTGCCCAATACTCCCGCGATGATCAATAAGAGTCCAGATTGTGATCATGTTCAGGTGGAGTTTACAGGTGAGGCCAGATTACACGAGGCCGCGTCATTATGCTGGCTGAGCTACTGAGGAACACAATTACGTCTCACAAGTACACACTCGCATCATCTTACTCCTCCATCTTAGTCCTGACAGCAGGATACAGCAGGCTGCGTGAGATTTCTACCTGTTGGTGTTTGACTGGTCTTGTCCAAAAGCATGCTTTTGTAATCTTGGTGATGCAGATGTAGATTTGAAAATGCAATACAATAACCTTTAATAGTCCCCCAAAGAGTAAATTATTGTGGTAGATATTCACGTAACACAAAATGGACCACTTTAAGTTTTTAATAAATACAAGACAACCTAATTTAACAAGATTTAACAAGATTGCCACCTAGAGATTCAACTCTAGATGGCAGGGGGACCAGGAGGCCATTTGGCTTATCGAGAGTCCAACATATCTATCTAAGTATAACCTGCCAGTCTTAGGTATATGTCGATTTTATTTTAAAATATATTAACACTACTAGCACCTACACAATCAGCTGGTAATCTGTTCCATTCGTTTACTGTTCTTTGTGAAAATGAAAATTTTCTAATATCCAGTCTACACTGCTTCTTTGCTAATGTAACTCCATGTCCTCTAGTCCTTCTTTCTTCCTTGACTGTGAAAAAAATATTTCTGTCCATATTTTCATACCCATTCAATATTTTAAACACCTCAATCTGATCTCCTCTCAATCTTCTGCTTTCTAGTGTTGTTAAACCACATTCTTTTAGACGCATTTCATAACTAATATTCCTGACTTTTGGTATAATTTTGGTTGCTCTCCTTTGTACTCTTTCTAGCATATCAATATCCTTCTTGCGATATGGCCTCCATGCTTGTATACAATATTCTAGGTGAGGCCTAACTATTGTTTTATACAGCGGTATTATTAGTTCTTTTTCTTTGTACACTATATTTCGCCTAATTAATCCAAGAATTTGGTTTCCCTTCGCTGCTGCAATTCCACACTGCTCTGATACCTTCATGTCAGCACTAATAGTTAACCCTAAGTCCTTTTCCTTTAAGGTAGTATTTAGTACAGTACCACCCATTGTATATTGTGTATCTTCATTCCCATGTCCTGTGTGGAGGTACTTACACTTTCCAAAATTAAACAGCATTTGCCACTTCTCAGACCATTCTATCACCTTATTAAGATCATCTTGTAAATGCTGTCTATCTGCATCACTTTCAATTTTCCTAAACACTTTTGTGTCGTCCGCAAATTTCAACACCTTGCTTGTAATGTCATCATCCAAATCATTGATATATATTAAGAATAAAATAGGCCCCAGTACTGATCCATGCGGTACTCCACTCAAAACCGATTTCCAGTTTGAAACCTCCCCATCAACTACTACTCTATCAATAAGCAATTTTTCTATCCAGTTATCATACCATTTCCTATGCCATGGGCCTTTAGTTTAAGTAGTAGTCTTTGGTGTGGCACTTTGTCAAAGGCTTTTTAAAAATCTAAGTAGATTATATCTACTGGTGATCCCTCATCTACCCACTTTGTGACATCTTCCAAAAAACATAACATATTTGTTTAAGCATGACCTCGCTTTTAAAAACCCATGTTGAGATGGATTTATCAATTTATTTTTAACAAGAAAATCAACCAGGTGATCTTTAATTAGTCTTTCTAATAGTTATATAATTATATATAATGAAAATATGCTTATCAAAGTATAAATGGGAAGCATATAGGAGTGTGATTTATAAGGCTAGAAAGCCTTTCACACACAAAAAAAACAATAGATCTTTAGGTCTTTGGTGGTTTACCTTCAAACAGCCCAAACTTGGGCTAATGCAGGAATTATCATTCTCTCTAGAATTAGTGAGTCCACTAAATTTACCCCCTGTGTGGGATCTTTTACTTCCCCTGGCATAGACACCAGATAGAAGGGACCACTGGCTTTTGGTGTCTCTTCTGAAAGACACAGGCAAATGTGGGGTGAACGAAATTGCCTAAGTTTCGAAAAGGCGGTAGGTGGGATTGAACCACCGTCCCCTCGATTAACAGTCTGGTGCTCTACCGTGCGACCACCGCTCCCCAGATCCAGAGAAATTTATAAAACTTGTATTCATTTCCGTTGTCTTTGTTATGAGGTTTCTGTAGCTCAGTTTTTAACAGAATAAAATATGTTATAACTATATAACTAATACTTGAATAAATATGTTAATGGTATACGGCCCACCAAATTGCAATTAATACGCTGAAAACCATATTTACAATTTAAATGTTACACATTTTCAAAATGTAAGTAGAACATAATTTTTGTTAATACCATTGCACTCTTATTGGCATTGACTGTACTTAGATGCATGTGCCTTTATCTGCAAATACATTTGAAGTTGGATTGTTCCAATGCCCCTGATTAGAAATGGTGATGGTTTACAAAGAATCCTGCAAACTTCCTTCTAATAATTGCATATTACATGTACACTGTATATGGTTTCATCTGAAATAAAGATTGATTGCTTGATTGTGAGCAATGGAACAGACAGATTCACTTGTGTTGATCTTAATTTATTACTTGACATAGTCATAAGACGAGGCAGTTTTAATGTCTTTCTCAAAAGAATTTGGCATACATTTTTTGTGAATGTTTTGAATTCAAGTGACATTGTACTATAATCTCAACAGCAGTAAATATATCGCCATGCAAATGTTAAGTATACATTATATTAAAAATTATAGTACAGGCACAAATACATTTTCATTATTAAATATAATAAAATAACAACTGAATAATTAACTAAACATTTGATTAAGATGTACAGCTTTCTGAGGCATATTACATACACACCTGATAGCAACTAATTCCTGGCTATTTACCACTGATATTGATACTGCTCCAAGATATGTGCATGTCTATAGCACTAAAGCTCCTAATAATGCACAATTGTCCAGTTAGGCTACTGGCAAATATGTGATAATCTGCAGCCATCAATAGGCTTATGTTGTTTGTCAGGCAGTGCATTCTCAGGCCAAACACTTTCCTTATTACCAAACTCTCATATGACAGCCTCGGGCTTCCAGAATTAACTAGATTGAAACATGATGCTGTGTGAACGTAGTGTTTGACTTGTTAACTAATGTTTCACAGTGCCATTAAATGCAACATGTTTTATTGGCTGAACACGAGTATATAAGCCATTTTCCTTGACAAAATTTAAATGCTTTCAGCTTATCTATTCACATTAAACTTGAATAAACTGGGATTTTTTGCAAGTCGAAAAATGCATTTGAATCCTTTTTAAATATCTTGTTTCAACAAAATATAAATTAATGCAGATTTTAGAAATATAAAATTTGAATAAACTAATGTTTGGGTTGAGATGCATTCAGGGTATGCATTCATATACAACTTGTTTAGTGTACATAGTACTACATACTAAAACGTTAATATTCAGGATGCAGGGTTTGCATTCAATGCAGTGTTCGTAGCACACATGCAACTACTGAAGATTCCATGGCTGCATTTGAATATGAATTTAAAGGCCATATTCCCCCCTCCCCAATGACACGAGGGGCAGAATATTATCGTCAGTCTTGAGAAAAAATTATTAGGATAGCCAGCGTTTTAGGTATTATCTACATGGCACCGTGTGACTGTACTGCACTAGATTTCTCCAAAACCACAAGTGACGTCACGCTAGAGCAACAAATCCAAACCAGGCACCCTTCAGAGTTTCCGCAAAATGGCAAATTTAAGGGCTTTGTTTTATGTGGTATAATCTTATACAACATTTAAATATTTTGATAATATCATCATTTGAAAGAGCATCAACAATTTGTTAGTAAGGGCAGAACAGATTTTATCAAAGGATATCAAAGGATACATTTAATATATTCAGGCACAGGTCACAATATGGCCTTTGAACATTTAATATTCAAGTATATGTCACAACATGGCCTTTGAACATTTTGATATTCAAACATATGTCACAACATGGTCTTTGAACATTTAATATTCAAGCATATGTCACAACATGGCCGTTGAACATTTAATATTCAAGCATATGTCACAACATGGCCTTTGAACATTTAATATTCAAGCATATGTCACAACATCATCTTTGAACATTTAATATTCAAGCATATATCACAATATGGCCTTTGAACATATAAAAATTCAAGCATATGTCACAACATGGTCTTTGAACATTTAATATTCAAGCATATGTCACAACATGGTCTTTGAACATTTAATATTCAAGCATATGTCACAACATGGTCTTTGAACATTTAATATTCAAGCATATGTCACAACATGGTCTTTTAACATTTAATATTCAAGCATATGTCACAACATGGTCTCTGAATATTTAATATTCAAGCATATGTCACAACATGACCTTTGAACATTTAATATTCAATCATATGTCACAATATCATCTTTGAACATTTAATATTCAAGCATATATCACAATATGGCATTTGAACATTTAATATTCAAGCATATGTCACAACATGGTCTCTGAATATTTAATATTCAAGCATATGTCACAACATGGCCTTTGAACATTTAATATTCAATCATATGTCACAATATCATCTTTGAACATTTAATATTCAAGCATATATCACAATATGGCCTTTGAACATTTAATATTCAAGCATATGCCACAACATGGCCTTTGAACATTTAACATTCAAGCATATGTCACAACATGGCCTTTGAACATTTAATATTCAAGCATATGTCACAACATGGCCTTTGAACATTTAATATTCAAGCATATGTCACAACATGGTCTTTGAACATTTAATATTCAAGCATATGTCACAACATGGTCTTTGAACATTTAATATTCAAGCATATGTCACAATATGGCCTTTGAACATTTAACATTCAAGCATATGCCACAACATGGTCTTTGAACATTTAATATTCAAGCATATGTCACAACATGGTCTTTGAACATTTAATATTCAAGCATATGTCACAACATGGTCTTTGAACATTTAATATTCAAGCATATGCTACAACATGGCCTTTGAACATTTAACATTCAAGCATATGTCACAACATGGCCTTTGAACATTTAACATTCAAGCATATGTCACACCAAGCCTTGAGAGGAGAAGAAGAAATAGAATCTGGCAAGTTGACAGAAGTGACCTCGTAGGCTGTCAGTGCTGATCTAATAGCACAGGCCGTGACTTGAGCACTCCAGCACAGGGCTATTGTTAGGTGTTGAGACGGGAATGTAAGTATTGTAGCAGTGCTGTAAATGACCAGCTACTTAACATAAACATCAATTGATCTCTCACAATGCCGCCATTTTATTGTGACTACCGCTAGGTCAAGGTCGCCAGGAGAGAATAACAGAACATTCAAAGCCACGTAAACTTCTATTGATATATATGTCTGAGTGATTTTTTTCAGAGACATTGCAAAGATAAATGGATATTTCACTATTTGGCAGCCATGTACACAGCCAAACACATCTTTTTCTGAGTGACAGCTCGGGTCTGTGTTGAATACGGCATCTAGAGTGTGTCTAAACTATAGGTAGATGCGTTTAAACTCAACTACAAAGTTGACCTTTCTGTCTTTATGTGTACAATATGGCATATAACTGTTGATAGCAGCAATGTTGTATACTGACTCCAGGACTGAATAATCCTTTCGTTTTGATGCACCCTTGAGCTTGGTTTCCAAGGATTTAGGTACAACAGAAGTTTATTATTACACCTGTACCATGATTATTATTGTTTTAAGGTTTACTAATGTTAATTTTATTCACAATTCTTGCGCAGTATTCCTGAAGTAATCACTTTTGTTTCATCCATTTGTCTTGCATGCACTCAGGTATGAGTTCAGGTGTTAGTTACGTAAAGGTGGGCGCAGGTGTGTACAGGCTGGACAGGTGTGTAGGCTGAGGTCAGGGCAACCCACCTGCCAATCACGACATGTGCACTGGCACTGGGCACCAACCTTGACCCAAATGATGACATATTGATGACATACTGATTGGTGACACACTGGTGACACACTGATATCCGACAGATGACTGATTGAATGATTAAAAACTGACTGATGGGCTGAATTGGACTGACTGAATTACAACTGACTGACAACTGACTGGCTACTTTACTTACCACTGACTGATGACTGACTGAAACTGACTGCTGAGTGACTAATTGTTCTTATGACTGGCTGATTGATGGATGATTACATAATGACTATACCACTGATGACCAAACTTTGGTATGCAGTTGACAACTGAACTCTAGTATCCTGTCAAAGTCAGGCCAAGTGACCAAACGTTATGTGACGTAAGACCACATTAAGAGGTTTGTCTGCCATTACCCGACTAACGATATTACCCTATTGAAATAGCATTATGCTGGGTGTCTGAATTTCTGTGACGACATATGCAGTGTGGAGTGAGTAGAAATTATGTTTTTGTGCAGCATGACATTAGAGCTGTCCAATTATGACACAATACAGTCAGTGTTTTCTGCATATTGATACTGGTGTCATTTTGATTGGTGATATCAACACGACAGACCACTGTCTGATGCTAGCATGGTGTCAGGTTTCAAAATGGTTTGTGGGGAACTGAGGTATTAGAATTTTGCGAATTTTCCAGGGCTTGTCTACCAATGGAGATTAAATATCCTGTGAAATTTTTTTTTTTTATGAAATAAAGGAAATGTTATAATGGCTGTCTATGGAAAAGTCAAATGTGGTCTTACATCACATTAGAATGTCTGGTTAAAATACAGTCCTGTGGATGAGTCTATAGCCATCAGATCGGGTAAATGGAGAGCCATTGTTCCCGTAGACAAGAAAAGGGTCAGGAACATGTAGCACTTTTTCTGCTTAATACAAAGTTAGTGCAAAGGTGATCTGAAGAGAAAAAGTCGGGTGACACAAAGTACACCAAGCAATTAGGTAAATAGAGTATAGAAACCATTTCTTATCCTACAGTTACTATGTGAATGCCATAGGCCTGTTGTCAGAATATAATTTTCTAAACACACTACATACTTTGTCAGACAGTAATTCATGAGTAACATCAAACATAATCTTGATAAAAATCAGAAACTCTGGATCATTATGGTCGCTTAAGAGACTACAACAGGGGTATGCAAATAATGCCCCACCATTGCTACATTTAATCCAATTACTTATCCTCAACTTTAAGCCCACATTGACAGATAATGTCAAACATAAATGCCATGTAGCAGCTGTTGCTACTAACAACAAGAACATGTTTGCCTAACAATTGTGGCAGACCTTTATGCACAATTTAATTTATTTTCAATGCGAGTGTCATTACAATCATTTTATCAAACAATAAAATTATAGATCGCTTTTTAGTGGTAATATACAGCATTAACATATTTAGCTCTAAGTTTAATTTTTTTTATTTATGATTAAATCGATTCAAACTGTATATACTGTTTTAAGCTTTGACAGGCTTTTTGATAAATAGAATAGGGAAACTAATTATACACTGCTGGGGTCTATGGAATATTATCATTAGGAATTTGGACAACACTAAATAAGTAATGAAGAAGGCAACTGAATCACACATATCACATTCTTAACGTTGAAGCAGCATATCAATAAATAAGTAATATCATGCTTGATAATGCATAATATTGTCATTATTGGGCTCGTCATTTTTCTGGTTTATCAATTAACACCGGTGATGGAGACGGACCAAACTCACCTATCTTAGCAATGCTCGCCAGTAGAATCCATCCGGTGACGATCATCGGACCAGCGACATGAGCGAAGTCGAATTTGGCGACGCTGTAACGCATCTCCCCCTCCTCCCCGCCCTCGCCCGCGCCCGTCTCGTTCCCCGGAGCCTCCCGTGGCACCGACTCCGTGAAGGCGTCCGAGGTCTCGTTGACTGCCCGGCGCGCTCGGACGGGGATGGCGCCAGCTCCAGCCGGCGCTACGCACACACGGAGCGCCAACACGACCAGGCAGACGATCAACCATCGCACGCCAGCCATCACAGAACTACCGTTGTCGTCGCGTCCATATCGCTTGGCGTCCGGCGCTGTCAATGCAATGGCAAGGCCGCACAAGGTTGCGAGGACAAGCGGACGGCCGACCTGTCGTTCTCACCTCACCTCGCCTGGCCTGCCGTAAGCATACTCCTTTGCCCAGTGAAGCGGAGCTCTGCGATTATTCGCCGTCGCCCCCAAACGGCGTTTACAAGGTGCGCGGGTCAGATGACGTCATTATGGAGTTCCCTCGTCTCTTCCACGCCGCGCGCGGCTACGCTGGAAAACGCTAGAAACACGCGCGCGCTGATAGCGCTGAATGCGTGCCACATGCTGTGCACTGTGTGCAATTTATTAGTTACATTAACGGAATTTAAATGAGCAGTTTCGCAATACAGCCATTTATTGCAATTTATCGCCTTGCGCATAATAAAAGCGACGTCTTTTGCGCCGACGCTGTACACGGAAGGAGTTGTTTGACGAGGGACATGCGTAGGCGTACGTCGGAGCAGATGCACCCACAATGATACATCATAACATTAGAGGACAGGGAGAGGGAGAGGGAGAGGGAGACGGGAGAGGGAGACGGAGACGGAGACGGAGAGGAGACGAGAGGGAGAGGGAGAGAGAGAGAGAGGGAGAGAGAGAGAGAGAGAGAGAGAGAGAGAGAGAGAGAGAGAGAGAGAGAGAGAGAGAGAGAGAGAGAGAGAGAGAGAGAGAGAGAGAGAGAGAGAGAGAGAGAGAGAGAGAGAGAGAGAGAGAGAGAGAGAGAGAGAGAGAGAGAGAGAGAGAGAGAGAGAGAGAGAGAGAGAGAGAGAGAGAGAGAGAGACGGTGACTATAGCTGGTAGACTAGGCCTCCTCAGGTCATACAATGACCACGTGCAACCACAAAGACGTGAGCAAACAGCATCTTGAACAGGATACGCACCCACTGGAGAAGATCCGGTGTCGTGAGTGAATAGAGCCACTCCCCGTGTGGACACGGCTCACGCAACCACATTTGTGCTTCCAAGTGCGACTCGGTCCCCGCCGCAGTAAACATCCAGTTGTGCCGTCGACTGATTGTGTATTACTTGTGTAACCAGTCCCTCTGCTAAGAGGGTGTAGCCGGAAGGGGAAGTTTACTCTCAAAATGTCATAAATTTAAACTAAACGTCCATCTGGAGGCGCTAAATTATATAAAATAGATAATAAAACTGGCTGAATAATAAAAGTTTAATTAAATAATAACAGAAAAATAGCTACGACTTGACAAATGAGAATACGTACACACATATCACATAGGTACATAGATGAGAGATGAGAACTTGAGATCTCTGTCACACTCGAGATCCTGTCACACGTGAGATCCCTGTCACACGTGAGATCCCTGTCACACTCGAGATCCCTGTCACACTCGAGATCCCGATCACACTCGAGATCTCTGTCACATTGGAGATCTCTGTCACATTGGAGATCCCTGTCACACTGGAAATCCTTGCCACACTCGAGAACCTGTCACACCCGAGAACCTGTCACACTCGAGATCCTGTCACACTCGAGATCCCTGTCACACTCGAGATCCATGTCACACTCGAGATCCTGTCACACTCGAGATCCTGTCACACCCGAGATCCTGTCACACTCGAGATCCTGTCACACTCGAGATCCTGTCACACCCGAGATCCTGTCACACTCGAGATCCTGTCACACTCGAGAACCTGTCACACCCGAGAACCTGTCACACTCGAGATCCCTGTCACACTCGAGATCCCTGTCACACTCGAGATCCCTGTCACACTCGAGATCCCTGTCACACTCGAGATCCCTGTCACACTCGAGATCCTGTCACACTCGAGATCCTGTCACACTCGAGATCCTGTCACACTCGAGAACCTGTCACACTCGAGATCCTGTCACACTCGAGATCCCTGTCACACTCGAGATCCCTGTCACACTCGAGATCCCTGTCACACTCGAGATCCCTGTCACACTCGAGATCCCTGTCACACTCGAGATCCCTGTCACACTCGAGATCCCTGTCACACTCGAGATCCCTGTCACACTCGAGATCCCTGTCACACTCGAGATCCCTGTCACACTCGAGATCCTGTCACACTCGAGATCCCTGTCACACTCGAGATCCCTGTCACACTCGAGATCCCTGTCACACTCGAGATCCTGTCACACTCGAGATCCCTGTCACACTCGAGATCCCTGTCACACTCGAGATCCCTGTCACACTCGAGATCCCTGTCACACTCGAGATCCTTCACACTCGAGATCCCTGTCACACTCGAGATCCTGTCACACTCGAGATCCTGTCACACTCGAGATCCTGTCACACTCGAGATCCTGTCACACTCGAGATCCTGTCACACTCGAGATCCTGTCACACTCGAGATCCTGTCACACTCGAGATCCTGTCACACTCGAGATCCTGTCACACTCGAGATCCTGTCACACTCGAGATCCTGTCACACTCGAGATCCCTGGCTACACTCGCTAGTAGGAATCATTTAAAATGTCGATGTGACTCGGTAAGTGGCTGAGCCCCCGATTTTTTTATCCCCCAATATTTGGGATGGCAATTTAAATTGTAATGCAACTGTTTTGTGGAGGGGGTAGCGCTATTTGGGAAGAGGTGCCTGTTTAGGTGTAATATGTAAATCGAAGTTTCCTTAGAGCATGGCGGTTGTCTTGGGGAACCCATGTCGGATTGTGAAGAGCCTGAAGAAAGGTTGTGGAAAACATTAATGTTGCGATCCAACACAGCGAGACACCGGATGCGCGAAGGCGCAGAAGTTCCGGGTCAATCTCCCCAACATTAATTGATATTATTGATGGTATTATTGATCAAACATTCATTATATTGACTAAGAGTACTATCTGTCGGAATGGGGCCTATGTGCTCAAAACTGTGATTCATATGCGATGGAAAATCAGCCGTGCTGAAGTAGGGCCTATGTACGTACACCCGTGGGAGGTGGCTGTAGGTCAGGCTCGCCGTTATTATGAAACAACCACGTTCACGCGTCTATTTGCAGCCGTTTCCTCTACTCGGTAAACATCCCATTGTGCCGCCGACAATGAGGCATCGGCCGTGTAGAAGCATTCCCGACGCTACAAGTAACCATTAATCCAGGTTAGCGCAGCCGTGTGTTAGACATAACACGGGTACCCGGTACGCCAGACACAGGTCAACATCAGAGGGTTCCCTGTTCGTCAGCGAGCAAGCGAGCTTCGGTTACTGACCACCGATCGAGGCGATTGATCGAGCCGCTCGCCTCGTCTGACCTCATCAAAGCTGCGGCCAGTCTACGTGAGCGTTCGATGCCACGCGCGACATTATAGAAACATGCATCCACGGCAATCGAGAACTCGGTGAAACGCGGCAAGCAGTAATCGTCGCCATTATCATTCGCGATCCGGCTGTCGGCGCGGTAAACGAAGTCATCCGTACGACACATACGCGTTGAATACAACTTCCATTCGCATAGTGAACACATCGAAAATCGATACGGCCATGCCGAGGGGATTGTATTGGTGATGAGTTTGTTATCTCTCTTCCGTGCGCCTGTATTTGGACGCTGGACCACGTGGCTCTGGTCTAGAACTGAAGCGCGGGCGGGTGTCTTACATTTAGAATGTACGCGAAGAACGGTCTGTGTCATTAAACCATACGCACAGTTAGCCTACTCATTTGTTTGACTAAATATAAATACATCAAGTTGTCCACGTTTATATAGTCACTATTTTTTTTTAATATTGCCTATTTAATACATTACACATTAATGGGTTCTATATTTCAAGAACGTACGCGGGCACCTAATCTTGAATTGTTATAACATTACTGTATTTGTATATAAAAGCCCAGAAATTGGAGGGATAAGAAGGCGAGGAAGACCGAGATTGCGACGAGGGTGCGCGAAAAGAGACACGGAAAGACAGGACGAGGAATGGAGAACAAGAGCAAAATATAAGTAGAACAGTTTAGACTGTTGCTGCTAAAAAGTGAGGAAAAAGATGAGGAAGAAAAAAGAAGACTAATGGAACCACGAATCACAATAGGCCTAAATTGTATTGTTTTGCAAGTGAAATTGCCGCGTCGTGAAGAATGTTGCCCTGTTTACAACAAAATGTTTTACAGGTACAAGTTACTCGTATGTTGTTCCCTGGCAGTTTTTTAACTGTTGCTTGCTAATTTACGATTTTGCTCTATAACTATTCACCGGAACCCGGGTAATTTAACCAGACTATGAAGATTCATTATACGAATAAGGCGGCATATTTTTATTTTCACCGGCGACGGCTAATGACGTACGACCCGCGTTTGTGTTAATTGCAACGTGGAAGTCTCTGAAGGGCATTCGTAAGTCAGCATTCTATGACGATTAGGACTCGTAACTGTGGGCGTGTGTGTGCTTGCGTGCGTGCATGCGTGCGTGCGTGCGTGCGTGTGTGCGTGCGAGCAAGTGATTTTTTCGATTGGTTAGGTACTGAACGTGTATTTTTATATCTCAATATTTGTGTAAGGCGTAGTAACAATTCAAGTATGTCATGAACATCGGTATGGATTGTTGCTTTCAAACACGACTGACGAATTACTTCGTGCGATTTTGCATTCCAGGTTGCACGTCCGGCCGGGGGAACCGTCCGTCTCCATGGTAACCGCAATTTACAGGAAATGTAAATTTGCACTAGAACATGCTCAGTGCAGATTAGGCCATACTAATAGTATGTCTCCGTTAACTTCAAGAGTCTCTATATCACCTGGTCGTGTCATTACAATTACGATCGTAATGTGCTGCACACGCACGAATACTACAACGTATACATTAGGTGTAGCGTGTTTCGCGAGAAAGCTTCGTGTGGAACAGCTCTAGAGAATCAAGGACGTTATCAAGTTTGACCTCCAGTAGGCCTAGATGTGCAGGAGCAGATGTCGAATGTCCATTAAACGGACGGACACGGAATGCAAGGTTTAACACCTGGTCCGGACTGGAATCTATCGTATGTCCACCTAGACCTACATGCAATTTCCACAAAATGCACACTATATTGTTGTTTTTCATGCGTAGTGCAGTTAAGTTCTAACGCAATTTATAATTATTTATGCTATTCGTCGTGCATTATGTCAGCTACAAAGTGCAATTGTATTGCTATTTATACATTTATAACTTCTTGCATTTCGATTCAACACTTTCGTAGTGTTCATACAATTCTACTTCGTTTCACCTTCTGTGGAAGATCAACTTCTCAATGTGCTTATTTGGGCTACAACTGATTTACTTTATATTAATATATTGAATAACATTAAATTAAAAGATATTCAACTGACGATTATAATATTATAATAGAATGCAGACCACAACAAGCCTAACACATATTTATTTATCTTTGCTGTATTTACAGTTGGTGTTTTAACGACAAATCGATCTTTCATAACGGTTTGTAAATGTTCATGACCAGTGGTGATCCTGCACTGTAGTTATCACTTATCAACGCGTCAAACTCGACGTGTTAATTCAATGCGAATGCATATCACGCGTATGGCGCTGTGAATGTAGTCGACAAAGCTTCTAAAGTTGAACAAGGCAGTAGGGTCTACATCACTGGCTTATGGAAGCACCGGCCCGTCATAAAAGCGAAATAGCCTCACGACGCAATTATTCGTGCGACACGAAATAGTTATTTGAGTCGCGACATACATTTCTATCTAAGACACGACGCAATTATTATTCGAATTGTGTCGGGTTTCTAAATGATGTCAGGCATCACCTCAATTTGTGTAGTGACGGTATTCGAATTGAGGCGCGAAGCAGACAATTGCGTCGTGTCTTAAATCGAATTAAGTCGAGTCGCTAAATGCTCGTCGTGCACCAAGTCCAAGACAACACGTTTCTCCAGAGCCGTTACGTAGGAAGTCGGAGCTTCGCCGTCAGCCTTCACGACAAAATGGCTTGAGCATTTGGCCAATGTTCCAGCAAAGAAATGCATAGCGCATCACTGTGTTTGATAATGAACTTTATATTTATCCGTTCCAATTAACAGTTATCTTGAAATTTAATCAGTCGCACCCGCCGAAACTCTTTGCGGATTTTTAAGACTTTTAATTTATGCGCCCGGTAGCTCGGCGCCAGCAACAGTAGCGCATTTCACAAGATAAAATGGCGAACCCCATCGAATGCGGGAAACAAACGCAAAATTACAGTGTTTATTTCGCCGGTTTTAAGAACAAGCAATAAAAATACGGTGATGGGTCAACTGGAAGAAAACTAAAATAATATACCATTTTCTAAAAACTTGGTCAGTAAAATGTGAAAGTAAAAATGAAACTTTAATGTCACAGTTGGCTTGAAAAGCAAAAAATACGCCGAGCTGTAAATCTTATTTCATTGCATCCTGCAACTCTTCTAGTTGTCCAGACAGGCATCTTTTTATGGACCCTAGATTGTTATGGGAATGGAACACAAAAGTAGTAAGTCATGTTTATGAAATTAGCACACATACACACACACCCTTACCAAAATACCATTCAAATACCATTGACCAATTTGAATGGTCCTAGGGGGTAATACGGCCAAGGGTATTTGAATGGTATCTGAATGGTATTTGAATATTTTAAATTCTTTGTACCGTTCAATGGTATTGAATGATATTTTAAATTACCGTTGACAGTACCACTGAGTCCTACTGAAATACCATGGTTCTGTTGGGGACCCTTCTGCTGCTCATTAGCTTATCTTCTTATATTACACAACAGTTGCCCATGGACCCCCGTTGCATTGCTTCCTGTTCAATTAATCCAATTGTTCTTATTTGACCAATCACTTTTTATGGGTATGACTGTTACAGACTTAGACTTTTAAATGCACGAGATAGTCAAAGCATTCAACCGATTCATATAAATCAGCGATTAACAAAACAAGAATGTTTTTCTTGAGTGATTTAAAGCTGCTGAAATACTTAGGGGAAACCCGGGTAAAACGGGATACTCGGGTAATATGTGAAATCGCTATATGCAAAGAATAGTGCTGCAACAAAGCGTATTTTCGCTTCCAACTAGCGTAACTGTATCTGCTGACTACTATACAAACCAACTGGTATACAATTCTTCGCGCGGATTGAAACAATCGTTAGTAATCCTTAGCTTTGATCCCTTGCTAAATAGTTTTTCGTGAGAGTGCGCGATAATTAATGTGTCACAGTTTGGTCAAACCATGCCTATTCCTGGCAAAATGGGATATACTAATGTCGGCAAAATGGGATCATCCCGTTGTGCATGTTATCATTGAACAAAAATTATAATGCAATTTACTTTGACAATATGCCTGTTTCCAGGGGCGTAGCTAGGCATAAATACATGTGGAAGCACTAATTAATGATATTAATCTAAATTCTGTCATGAGGGTCTGGAGCTACAGAATGTTGTGTAGCATGTGCGACGACATAGGCTGTTGAAATGTAATGAGTTTTAAGTCGCACTATAGCAGACGTAAACAGAAAACGCTAAGGAGTAAATAGAAAACTACACATTATTCTTATTGCGTGAAACGTGTTGAAAAAGCTGTGGACTTGAACGGTTAATATACGATATTATACGTAGCATATATTTGAATGTGCTGCATAATAGACAATAACAATTTGTTATTGTGTTCAGTGTACTATAATAACATAAAAAGTCAGTGGGAAAAGTTATGTTACAATGACTAGGTATATCGTATGCATACAAATAATCTATGTAGGCCTACTCATCATAGTAATTACGGAAAGCTAACACTTTGCAATAGTTAAACGTTTTAATCATAAGCCCAGATAATATAATAATGTAAATTGTATGTGTTTTATTTACGAGTCTGTATTGTATTAGGTTCAGTTGCTATTCTCCCCCTTCATTCGGGGCGGAATAATAGGGCTAAGCGCTTGTTATTTGATGACTGAACTGACGAATGTCATTGTAGAGCGCAGATAATTCATGAGACGCCGCATTGCGCTGAAAGATCGTTCTGTCGTGAAGGTAGATACAGACATCACCATCAGTATGACGACTGCGGTGTACATGTTGGGGTTTAGGTCGGGATTGATATCTTGAACCATGTTGTCGAGTGTGTCTGCGACATTCATTATTCCAATCATGTCTTCCAGCGACAACTTCATTTTGTAGTTGACGCTGATCTTCAGGCATGTCATCTTGGAACACTTTGTACAGCTGGACTGTTCTTTCTGGGGTCAGATACACCAGTTGTTTCCGTGCGATGTACTGAGCCACGTAGTGACATGGAGCCACTGACAATCACGTGTTCATTTCCTGCAGCAAATGGTCCATGACTGGTTGGTAAATTGGCCTCTTCAAGTACTGACATGATGTGTAAGTGGGAACATTTTAGCGGTGTATTTGTTTTCCAGCACGGATTGCTCAGTTGAACTTCAAATTTCGCCGCCAATCCCACAGTGCCTTCTATAATGTATTCCACACCTCGTGATCTGCCCGCTCTTGTTGCAGCTGGGAGACGACACTATCTGCTTCCTTTGCTGCCGCCACGAGGTAACATTGTTTGGCTTGTAGAAATGTGTCAGAGGAAGCAGACTTTGGAGTACATGCTCGATCGTTACCAATGTGATGATGAAGTCAAACCTTTGGATTGACAACAAGTAGTTTCTGGCTTTGCCATCCCCATCAGCTTCATGCAATATATATTCCAGAACAGATACTTCAACTGTGAAGGCAAACTTGAATGTGTACAGTGCATTGCCTGGCATGACTGGCCCATATCACAGAGCGACTGAAGTTTTGTTTTGTTGTTCATGCCAGCTTTAGCTTCTAATCTTGTAATGCTAGCCCATACAGACGTTAAAACATAGGTGAATTGTTTCTAGTTAATTAATATTTGCCTGACAGCTGCATTGCCAGGATAGGCTACAGGAGGCAGTAGCCATTTGTTCCGCGCACATGCTCTAGAAACTTAATACAATATTGTCAGAATTTTGACAAATTGTTCCAAGTGAATGATGATGGTTTTTTTGTAGACCAAGATCTGGGTATCATCTGGCAACCGTTTGAAGTGGGCATTTTATGGTTGCCTTATTGATGTGGAAGCACGTGCGTTCGTGCGTATGGCTAGCTACGCCCCTGGTTTCTGTAGATCGATTAATTTAACTAGTAGCTCATTAAGTTACATAAAGATGTGAGGTCTATGGATTACATAATTATACAGGAATAGTAATCCGCACAAGGTATGGCAGTCAAATTCACAAAGAAGTATGACATTTTGTATTTGACATATATCAGTTACTTAAAATAACTATTCTGAATATGTAGAACCACGTCACATTAGCGAATGACACAACTAAACATGCATCCCATATTTCCCAGATCAAAATCCCATTTTACCCGTATATGCGGGTAAAATGGGAATTTTGCGGGTAAAACGGGATAGTCCGTATTTATCAAAAAATTATGTCAACAAAAAAACAATACCATGCCCTGTTGTGTTTTGGTGTGTTTAGCCGATACGCAGCAAACTGTTACCCTAATGTGCAAAATGTGGGTGCGACAAACAGCGGAACGTTAACTCTCCCATACTGCCCGGGTTTCCCCTATTAGCAGATGCTAAACATGCCTTCATGCCTCATCATAATGGTAACACACAATAAAAAAACCTTCAAAAGTTCACTAGACACAGAACGGTACCAAGACACGTGATCATTGGAAAGAAGCCTGCACAAAACACAACAAGGAATTAAGTATGCAAGGAAATCTGCAAATAAATTAGCAAAGAAATACAACATCTACAACGAACGATAACCAAATTCCAGAAATTTGGACGAAGCCTCGGATTCGGACAGATTGAGCTACTCGGAGGACCTTGGGCTGGCTAAGACAAAAAAGATAACGGAGTCGGCAACAAATGTCAGCAACTAAACTCAAGAGCATTGCCATTGGCTAAAAAGAACGAAAATGGCTTTTCTGAGCTTGGGTTACACTGATTTAGGCGCAACAGAAGTAATCTTATAATTATTATTATGTCAGTTATAAAATGCTATATGTAGATCTAGCAACTCAGTAAAAGTGTTTCGACGATGACGTGAATGTTACGTAATTAAACAAACGAACTACATCACGTGACACACGCAAACGCCAAGACGACAAGAGGCTAGAGCAATGTCCCCGAGATTCAATGGAAACATTTCAAAGATGTACACTGTGGACAAGTAAGTAGAAAGGGCGGCAAGGGAATATAATTATGTTTACAACATTTCCTGTCATAATGTTTGTAACGTGTTGAAAAAATAACACGTGCATATGTATAACTATAATATAATTATGCATGTGTCACTGTGTACGATACTGAGTGTTTGTCAACTTTGTGTGTGTCACTGCGTGCAGGTAACCAGACAGAATCCCCTCAGTTGAAATCCCCTCTGACAAAATCCCCTTAATTCACTTATGTGTTGGGGTTACAGGGTAAGAGTTTTGTCTGACTCTGAGGGGATTCGATCAATGTTTTTACACAATAATGACAATACGTTGTCCGAATTGAAACGTTAATAATGATAATTAACTTAGGCGATTTTGTCTGGACGGGATTATATCCGGAGGGGATTTTGATCTGGATTCGTGCGTGCATGCGTGGGTGAATACATGCATTTGCATAATTATGATATATAATAATCTAGTATTGCAAAACATGCTTATTCTTCTTGAATAAAATATTTTAATACATGTCCTCATATTGCAGTTAACTTTCGTAATGTACAGATAATAACAGCGATGGGCTAATACAATGAACGTTTCCCCCCCTCTATTGTGTACAGTGTGTAGGACGGCTTGCTGCAGATCCCCTGCCTGCCTTCTAGTTTTAGCTAGGGCAGTGATGCAAAGGTCTTCAGAGGGAACGAAAAAACTTGGTTAATATTGCAAATTCTTGCATGATCAAATGTTAAGTTAATTAAATATGACTAATAAATATGATTAACAATTTGAAATATTTCATAAATAAAATTATGATTAACAACACTACAAATAATCAGTTCACAATGTCTATCAAGTATAGGCAATATTTTCAAGTATTTTAGATATAGAATGCTTAAAAAAACAGGTGAAACATGTTTAATATTACTTAAAAAGTCACACTTTCAATGTCACAAATTACCCACGATCCACACAATAAAAGTCAATGTTACATTGATACATAGTACTTTGTCACGAGAAAATAGTTTGCGATTAATACTTACCATTTAAAAATACCTGGATAGGTGACATTGCAGATAGACCATTCATTCAATATGGGTCTTTAACCAAGTGTTTTTTCTTTCCATACATCTTTAAGACAATCACGAGCCCATTCTGACTTATTTTACACTAACAACACATTCAGTTTCAAAACGAAAACAACAGCAGATTATATATATATATATATATATATATATATATATATATATATATAGATAATAGATAATAGATTACATAACAATATCACAGACATTAGCACAGATGAGCTATCAGTCCCAGGCATTGAGTATACATGTGTGTAATGTATGAGCACTACGAATCTGCGAGTGGGTTCCACACATCTCACTGTTTCTCCGTCCAATTGTAAGACACTTGGCGATGTAATCTGTCTCTTGTTTTAATAAAATATGAGCTATGATTATCTGATATCACAATAAATAGAAAAAGTATTTTATAATCCAGTATTCTTCTGAGGTTGTTAGCAGGAACACAATAGTTCTTTCTGCAGTAGTTGCTGTCTCTCCATACTGCAGTGACGGTCTTGTCAGGATTTATGTATTGTCTTTCTCTTTGGTTCACTGAATGGAACATGCAGAACTCCCATCTTTTTCAGTTCCTTTGGACGTCACTTGGCCCTTTCCGGTAGGGCCGCCATTTTTAGTTAGATTCTTTGCGGTTAACATCTGGATGGATGGAAACAGATGGCATTTAAAAACATCAGAATGACACAAAACAGTAACTTCAGGTATAAATAAAATAATATATTGATTAATGCGCTTTTTACAGGAGAAATGTACAGTTATCATAAGGTAGTCAACAGGAAATCAGTTTACATATTACTGGGTCAAACTATAAATTTTAAACATTATAGTTACTATAAACAGATTATTAATAACTACATTTGACATAATTTATGCAAATGACTTGTTTTAGTTTTGTTTACCACTACTACAAAGGAATGAAATATATACCAACATTTCTGCACTGATGACTACATGACTATCACTATGTGTATATAAGTACTACTGACTACTACTAATGTTATGGTTATTGTGTGCTACTGGTGTGCTAGGGTTAACATATGAAGATGGCTCATCACATAACAACATTATATATATATATATATATATATATATATGTATATATATATATATATATATATATATATATATATATATATATATATATATATATATATATATATATATATATTATCAATATATTCTAATTTAACATGCATTATTTTATTGAATATCTGAAAATGTATATCATAATTTATTTTATCATCTCAAATAATTATTCAAATATATTATTAACACTTCGTTTTTTATTAATTAGTTTGTTGATAAACAGTGGGAGACCAGCTTTGGTCTGCATAAAACAGTGGTCTGCCTTACATGGAATTTAAATTTTGTTAATTATTTAGAAATGTATACATATATATATAAAATATATATATATATATATATATATATTAATTTGCTAAACATTACATTTCATCACAGCATCTTGTGAATTACATCACTGCATGGAATATCCATTACCGCAAATTAATTATATAAAGAAAACATGAAAAGAATTATTTTTGAATGATACCACAACATTAAACAAACAAGTGCTTAACTCAGCCTTGCCATTAAACCAATGGCTGCTATTAATAACAGTCATAACTTTTTAAAATATAAATTGAAATGAGTGTATCTAAATTGGTGACAATGGTCATGCAGAGGAGTCTATTAACATGCAAGCTGTCACAAAAACAATGTATTATGCATGCAAATATTCTCAGACAAAAACTGCAGGCAAATAAAAACGAAAACCTACCTGAAAACAAAACAAAAACAAGGCAAATGAACAGTACATGCTGCAAATTATTCTATAGGAATGTTTTGCAAACTGTTTTGCAAACTAGTGTTTCGGCTGGCTGACAAAAGACCACAAATGAATAGGACAACTGCAAAAAGAAGAAGCACCACAATCCACAACTTCACAACTGCTGGCAAATTACAACCTGTAACAATGACTGATATCATATTCAACTATGGCAGGCTCGTAAAGCCATATGGAAGCATGTAGTTTCATTCTACATTAATTTTTAAAGTCTCATGCAAAATTCTGTAGTACTATATGTACATATGCATGTACACTGATCCGAAGAAACAATTCTGTCTGCAGATTCTGGTGAGACCAATTTAATAGAAAACACTACGACTGTCTGAACGGAACCAATTGTTGCGATTAAGAGCAGTTGTCTATTTTAAGTACATTGGCTGACCATCAATAAATTTCTTACTCCCAGTTTGAATAATCCATGAAAATGTGTGAAACCCGTATCTTTTTTCAGTCAGTTTAACTCTCTTGCTGTTAGATTTTAGAAAACTTTAAGCAAACATCTGAAGTTGAATACTGTGGGAGTGACAACACAATAGTCCTCCCAGTGTGACTCACACACAACATCGACTGCAGTGTGCAGGACTACAGTGGCGGCATCTACTGGCTACCTACTGAAAGTGGTATTAAAGGTAAAACAACTGTAAAACAGTTTTTGGAGTAAACAATTTGAAGCATCCAGTCTGGTGAACCTCCGAAAAGTATGTAAACCTACACTCACTCTGCTCACCAGAAATGCTATATGCAATAACTACGTGCAATAACTGCCGACTAGTTGTGACCAGAAATAGTGAACAATCCTATTAATCCTATTCAACTGTTGCAGGCTGATCATGCCTTAGTGAAGCAAGCACCCTCCTAAGACATCTAGTGAACAAGCACCAAGCAACACTGGATAACATGCTATACGGAGAGCCCCTGATGGTGTACAACTGGTGCCAGATTCTAATTTTGCAAGATTCCACGCCAATCTTGTGACTTCTAAAACCTTACTTCACCATCTGTTTCATGGATAGTGTAAATCGTGGCACTATTCTCAGCCTTTAAGCGCACTTCATCGTCACCGAACGCGTACACGCTAATGACATCATCAGAAAAACGTTGCTCTCCTTCCTACAAGAATCGACCAGGAATTGGGTGAGAAATGAGGTGACAGGGGTGAGAGAACGTGGAAGAGAGGAGGAAGTGTAACTAATGTTACAACAGGGCCTACTTGTTGTCATAAGGAGCACATAATGAAAACATTTTCAACTCCAGGTAGGAAAACAACCATTGAACCCAGTGGCATTATAATACACCTAGAATAAAATGTGTCATTTTTCTTCACACTTCCAAAAGTTATGTGAACTGGTTATAAAATCTTGATAATACATCTTGATAATACATCTGTAAGAAAATGTGTAATTTTTCTTCACAGTTGCAGTGGTCATGTGAACTGGTAATGAAATCGGCCATCAGCCACCTTCAGTCCTGTAAATAAAAAATTCCTTTCGTATTTCAATATATATGAGTACAGCTGTACAGTGAGAAAGAAGAAATCGCCACAGCTGTCCATTGTGTTTGAGAATTAATATATGAGTTTTATGTTCATATTGCAGTTACAGTACAGCTGCTGGTATGAACCAAATACATAAATACAGTTGCATGACTAATTACAGGCTTCAAATTCTTCTGTGATCAAGGGACAGTGTGACACAGCGTCCCAACATTTGGCAACATGGAAATTAAACAATTTCTTGTACTTGGCTTGTACTCATCCCCACACTGTTTAAAAAGGTCAAGGCCATCTCGCTTTTGTCATTAAGTTTGTGCAGAATATTTGAAGCCTATAACTCTAATGCCATTATTAACTATATATCCGATTTGCCTCAGCCAGTAAACATATTAAAAATATCCAGTCTGTAGACTGCCTAACAGCTCTGAGTTTCTCAAGCACTGTAAAAGTAAAGTTGGTGCACGGGTGCTCGAAAGGTGCAAATTAAATGTAGATTGAAGGGTTATAAAATGCAGGTCGAAAGATTACGTCATGCAGTCCAACGTTAAAGAAACTTCAAATGAAGAAGCCCCATGCAGAAACCTCCACAGAAACCAAAGGCAGGCTTGTCGCTAACAGTACGCTTACTTCCTCTAGTTTTGCCTTTTGCCTGTCATGTATAAAAGCTTGGGCCTGTAAAACCTAAAATAGGAAACATGGCAGAACAAGCGGAAATGACTAGAGATCTGAAATTGAAACATCGCAAGGCAGATCAAACATTTTGTGATTCCAACAACCAGGATACTCGCTGGATTTAAATCATGTTGTCAACGATGATTAATTAATGTTAATAATGAGTCATTCGGGGCAACAATTGAGTTAGTGCTGTCAATAATGAGTCATTGCTGTTGAAAATGAGTCAAACCTTCAATGACTAAAGACAACATTAGGCTTGGCTTAACATACTGTGCTGTTCAGCCATGTGACCATGTGATTATTCCTATACTTCTTTGCTTCTTTACTTTTGGCTGGCCTTCCAGATTGCGTAAGATAATTCTTAGCCTTTAGCTAAAAATGACTAAACCTGAACGTGAACCTAGTATCTCCCAAAGTATGCTGGCCTTCCGAAGTATATTAATACCGAAGACTAACAAGGCAGCATTAATAACAAATTACAAACAAAATTACAAACGAATATTATCAGGCAGGAAACATTTAGAGGTGGTATTTATTTTTCTGTGCACCAATTCTTTTGCAAAACATGTTTAAAATGGTAGTTACCAGAGACTGTCCTATATGTTGTAGAACACTGCCCTCTCATTAGGCTCACTAGCTGGGCTGTTCATAAGCCATATACTTCCTATGACTAATCCGGTGTTTCTGCTATGAATGGCAATCTTGATTATTATATTTTGTTAAACGGTTTTAGTTAATAGTTAACAATAAGACACATTAGTATAGTTGTGATCACTCCCCAAATCCTTGTGCCAATCAATGTACAATATAGACACCTGTGTATATGAGCTAGTAACAATTTACCTTTACTCATACCAAGGGAAAATACCACCCTGAGGGTGAAAACAGCACTTCTTTCTCAATATTATCGAGACATTATCAAAATGTGTTATCGGTGTTATCTGGACCAGATGATGGAACTGTAATAGTCTTGGCTTAATAAGTTTTCATCTGGCTGTGCAAATACTAAATTACAGATTCCAGTTATGTATGTTGTTTACAAATATGTATTGTGTATAGGCTGTACACTAACAGCATATAAGTAAAAAAACTAACAGCGAGAAAACACCTTGAGTATTTATTATTTACTAACGCTAACAGGTCTAACACTAGGACTAATCCTAGAAAATTAAGCTACACAAAGATTCATTCCCACTACTAACATTATCTCTAAAACCATGCTGTCTTATCAAATTATAGTCGTTTTAATTATACATCCAAAAGAAAAAAACATGCTGGTTTTGAACATAAATATATATTTTAGGGTTATTTGTCGTTCTCCTCACAGCTGTTCTAGCTATAATTTAAATCTGTCTGACCTACTTCTGTAACCTACTTCTCTGACCTACTTCTCTGACCTACTTCTGTACACACAATCTCCACACGTTAGTGGAGGAAGAAGACACTCTTTCTACAAGTAGAACTAGTGTCACACAAGGCATCACTGCCTACTAGTTTACTTACGGGGACCGCCTGAAACTGTGAATAACAAATGTGTTAAACCCCATAGCATCATATCATCACTGTGGTTTTCATCAAAAAGACACTTAGCTTCAGTGAGATTGCCTGAGAGTTCTCTTGTTTGATTGGGCAATACACATACTTTCATAAGCATGTGTTAGGTGCAGCTCTGTGCTCAGTGCGCTTCAGTAAAGACAAAATGTCTCATAATTTTTACCATAAAATCATGTTAATAGTAGGCGAGATTGAATTAATTGAATACCAAACCTTGATGAACTTTGCCCAGAGATACTGGATAATTTTGACAGCTTTTAATGAATTTACTGAACAACATCATATTCATCAAAGGATAACACCACGTAGTATAAATGTGGTTCATTAGAATGTCTTAGGTGGTTGTGTACAAGTTTTCAAAGTCCCAAAATATATTCAGCAATATGCAGTTGGATTGGTCATCACACTGTGTCATGTGGAAATAAATTGCTACACTACCATCACCTAGTGTCACAAACAGACATTTATACACAGTGATGCTAACAGCCATTTTGTATTGTAAAAATCAAATGTTGCTGGAAGGGAGAGGTGTACCAGTAATAAATGCATAACATTTCATTGATCATATAAAACTCCATAGAATTAATATACCCTAGGGTAAGCCATATTATGTAAACATGACTTTTGTGATAAAAAGTATCAGATATTGTGCAGTTAACATCCCGTCTTACTAAGAGCCTTCCTGTCAACCGGCTAGCACTGTGTTTTACATCTGAGCCAAAACATTTGTGGTCGATAGGACCTTCAATTACAAAAGGCTTATGGTCTCAGACAAGTAATGGCATCCACATGAACACATAGATAGCATTTGCATTTGGAAGTATACATTTTTATATTTGTTGAACAAATTCCAGTAATTCAGCATCTTTTGAAAAGTGCCAATCCAACTGAAACAAAAACTGTTGGTTTCTGCAGTTCAGACTAGCAGCAATTTAACCTCTGCCTGCATCAAAAATTACTTGTGGATGACATATTTATGCAGAAAACATTAAAGGGAAGGTGCCAGCTCCAGAGAATTTCTCCACAGAATTGGTCGAGTAGCAATTTGTAATGGGAAACCTGCTGTCTAGAATTGGTCCCTAAAATTTGGGAAAGTTAAACATCAAAGGTATTGTGGCTAACTCTGCCCACTTCTGCATTGTTGCCAATCAATATTGTTTTGAAATTGGATGTTTTGTTTACCATTTAAACGTGTGGAGTCTTTCAAATTGCGAACATTGTTCTGAGTTAAAACGTAACTAAACACAAATTGGCAGGCAGTAAACCTGCAACCTATAAGAATGTAACTTTAAATGAACAAATAAAACCTAGGAGATGGCTCCCTCTCATTAAGAACAACATTGAAAGCATCTACAAGGGCGATCAAACTGCTATCAATGGGGTGTCATTAGTAGTGGGTGTCGTGTGTTGACACCTACCCTGTTCACCATCATCACGCGAGTCTTGAACTTTGTCCCGGAACTGTTCGCCACGGCCGACACGACCCGGTAGAACGGGTCAAACTGCTTCTCCTCTGGTGGCTTGTTGTCCCACTCCCTACACAGGTCCTGTGGGGCGAGGGCGAGGGTGAGTTCTTGTACCATAATAACCAGTTCACAGAAGTGCACGAAAAGCTTTACCCTTCACCCAATACTGCCAACATTCATTATACACATTCATTATACTGAAACTGTGGCACATATACAACCGACACAATAATTGTACTGAAACTGTAACACTCATTATACAGAAACTGTATCACTTTTATTATACTGAAAGTCACATTTTCATTATACTGAAACAGTCGCATTATCATTATACTGAATAGGTCACATTTTCATTTTACAGAAACAATCATACTTTCATTACCGATATACAGAATCAACTTTCATTAGACAACTCGGTGAGTCAACGCCAACACGCAATAAAAGTGAATAAAACACTGGCATAATGATTTAACTGAAACAGAAATAATGAAAGGAAGACAGTGCAGTTTGGTTGTACCTGCATCCTCCTCTCCTTCTGCTCCAGTCTCTTGTATTTCTTCTGCATAAGGATCAGTTCTGAGCGGATGTGGTCACAGCCCTCAGATGGATACTTCTTGCTCTTCTCCACCAGGGCAGCCGATGGCGACGTCAGCTTCTCCATCTGCCTCAGTTCCTGTAGAAGATGCCATTGTGACTTACCAACCAGAGAAAGTCGTCATTCAAGCACAGTCAGTAATCACAGTAACTTGTGTGAAAGTGGAATAGTTTGTCAAAATGCATGCGATTGTCAGGACGATTTACTGCATTCAGGAAAAAACGTTTTAGGTAAATAAAAAACTATTTTACAAAGTAATACTCTAACGATCGCTGGGTGACCTTAATTGCAAGACTGACTGTATTTGGCACTGCAATAGTAAGAATGTTTATTTTATAAAGCATATATATCCACAGCATTTGTAGTGCTTTATATAAAATATAATACACATTAATAATTATAATAAAAAAATTATTAAGTCAATAACAATAAGATAAAAAAGCTGTGTAAGCATCAGTGAAATTAAGACAAGTATCAAGATTAAGTACTTAAAATGTTCTTTCAGTAGTTAACTATGACTCTGAAATGTCCCTTACCCTGGTGGTCATCTTTGAGAGCTTGCTGTCGGCCATCTTGTCCTCTTGCACCCCGTACACGAGGAAGGTGATGCAGCCAGACTCGAAGAAGTCGAGATGTTCCTGCTCAATGCTGGGGAAGGAGAAGACCTTTGAGTGGTTGAACTCGGGCGTCAGTGTGCCTTTGATCATCTTGGTCTGCGTGTATTCCTGGTCCTTGTATACGCGGTACTTGATGTGGAGACCAAGTGAGAATCGTGCCTTGAATATTTCAGCACTGCGGATGGACACCTGAAATGGGAACATCGGAGAGCTCCGTGTCTGTTACTGTTTAAACAATGTCGAAAAACATTTATTTAAAAGAATACAAGTCAATTAGTCCAACATAACATGAAATTTTAGTGACTTTTGTGATGTTTAGATGTTAAAAAAAATTTATGACTTAATTTATTAATCTTTTTAATTCAAATATATTTGTATTGCTTTTTATAAGTGTTTATATATAAATTGTGAGCGCATTGATTAACGTTTGGTTAGAGACTGCACGACATAAGAACTTGTATTATTGTTATTATAATTATTATTAAACCTGTCTGTAGACGGATACAGGTGGGAAAAGGAAAGAATTAACCTATTGGTTAAAAAGATGAACCACTATGGTTAAACAGAAGTGTGCTAAAGGCTAAGTAATGTCCCAAGAGAATTATACCTGTCCTTGACCATAACCATGTTTTGTAACTTGGCCATTTGATCAGTAAACAAGCTCTGAGTAGCTCACATATCACTGAAGGTGAGAAAATACAATGAAGAACTCAAACTCAATGAAGCAAGTGGTGTGTCGGAATGGAAACATTAAAAAAACACAAGGTCACATTTTGTTGGATATAAATGGTGCAACTAGCTGAAATGGCATTAAAATACTCTTTTCACCAGGTTATTCACCAGAATGCAACCGTTGAAGTACATATGCAACGTGTTTAACTATATTTGTGTGTGTAAATCATCAGGTAATCATGAGCATTAGCTGTAATTAACTTTTTTTAACATTTGCAAAAGCAAAATATTGCTGTGTGCTTGCATTTATGCATGAGTTCTCTAAAGCATATCAATTATAGTAAGTAAGTAAAAACTTTATGTCTTGATGGTAACCATGTCATGTGGTATATAGTGATTTTCAAATGGGTCATCATCACTAAACACTCTTACATACATACATATGATAAAGCTTTAGATAAAATATATAGTTCACAATAATACTAATAAAATAATAATAATAAATGATTATAATATTAAAAAATATAAAATACATGACATTAATAATTTAATTTAAACAAGATCGGGTGTCACTATCTACCCACCTTGAAGTGGAACGGTTTATTGAGCAACTCTGTGGGGTCATCTACGAAGAAGTCTTCGTCCAGGAGTTTCCCCTTCTGTGTAGTTGGGGCGACATTTATCACTATGTACCCCTCTTCCTGCCCCTTGTAATCAGCCACGGCGACCCGGTCGTCAAAGTCAAGGGCATAAGCCAGGGACTGCAGAAAGACATTGGCTGTCCCAATGAGGACGTCCTCAGTCGGCTCCCAGAATGGGTCCTCTTCCTTCGGGATCTTGCTGATGTCTTCCCCATCCAACCATCTCTCGTACATGTCCTGGGAGAAGGCAACAGATGAGGTCATCCCACAACTTCCAGTCTTTTTAAATAACATTACAACTATTATACCTACATGTGGGTATGTGTATATATGAATGCAACCTCTATTGTGTGATTCAATGTTTATTTGAATAAAAAATGCAACACTGACGCATGACGAAGTTAAACGCGATTGTAGCAAACACCTGCAAAACTAGAAAGAGATAGTGACATAACTTTTGTAAGGTGCAACAAACACAATGTTAGATTCATGCTCGATTTTGTCTGCAAAACTACGACAAATATCTGTCACGCAGATCATGTGACAAAGTATTGCTAATACAACATTAGCAGTTGAGCATTTGTAAAACTGAGATGAATTTGGATCGTTTTGATTGAGTAGATGGTTTTGGTAAGACCTGTGGTGCCACCTACCTGCATGATGTAGCGGCGGTTCATGAACTTTGCCCTTTCCCACAGCCACGTGTTCTTTGTGAGTAGGTCCTTCATTTTCACCATTACCCTGGCAACAAAACGTGGTCGTGTACAGAACTAGTCCCGGGAGAGACTAAGGCTTCATAGGACTTCCTGTGTTATCTAAAGGCACTTATATTTTTACAGCAAGTTTCTCAGCAGCAGTTTTGTTGTTGATTGTCAAGTGGATGTTTTGTCAAACAGCCCAATGGTGGGACCTTGACTATATTTAAAAAAAGTTATTCTATGTTTTTGTTAGCTATGAAAGTAAACACAACTTTTCTGCACCACCAGAATCAATGTACAACATCTTCATACATTTGGTTTTATGTTAAATGTATGGACCATCAACTTTAGAAGTTATAAGTCCAAATGACCACCAACATTTCAGCCCAGGTTTAAAAAAAAATGATTCTGTAAGTCAGTATGTGAACATTTGAGTCAAATCACAAGCTGTAAAGAGTTGAAAGTCCGACAGACCACCAACTTTTCAGTGCACTGGTCAAGTCCGACAGACCACCTACTTTTCAGTGGACTGGTCAAATGTGTCGGTTCAGCCTCCTAATTATTTTTGATGTGGGGCTGAAAATTATATTTAGCCCCCTAACATTTCTATGATGGAGGTTTCTGGTAAACCCTAAGGTGGAGGCAGCTGGGGTGTTTGGGCAACCTCAAATGGGGTGCAATTAATGCAACAGTGCCAGATCCTAGGTTTGATTTCTTTCATTTAGTATTACGTTCTTATGACCTACATGCATTTTGAATGTTTACTGTCTGTCAATTTGTGTATAGTTACTTTATTAAGCTCGGAACAATGTTCACAATTTGAAAGATTCCACCTGCAATACATTTAAATAGTAAACAAAATATTTGGTCTCAAAACAGAATTAATTGGCAATAATGGTGAGGTGAGCAGAGTTAACCACAATATCTTTTGATGTTTAACTTTCCCACGTTCTAGACAGCAGAGTTTCCATTACAACTTACTGCTCGGCCTTTTGCAGAAGACCTTTAAAAGGTTCTGATAAACCTCAGGCCAAATATTCGTCACATTTTAGCACCTAAACTGGTGCTACCTACACTTGGTGCTGGTGATGAAACCTACTTGGTGCTGGTGATGAAACCTACTTGGTGCTGGTGATGAAACCTACTTGGTGCTGGTGATGAAACCTACTTGGTGCTGGTGATGAAACCTACTTGGTGCTGGTGATGAAACCTACTTGGTGCTGGTGATGATACCTACTTTTGGGTGCTGGTGATGATACCTACTTGGTGCTGGTGATGAAACCTACTTGGTGCTGGTGATGAAACCTACTTGGTGCTGGTGATGAAACCTACTTGGTGCTGGTGATGAAACCTACTTGGTGCTGGTGATGATACCTACTTGGTGCTGGTGATGATACCTACTTGGTGCTGGTGATGAAACCTACTTGGTGCTGGTGATGAAACCTACTTGGTGCTGGTGATGAAACCTACTTGGTGCTGGTGATGAAACCTACTTGGTGCTGGTGATGATACCTACTTGGTGCTGGTGATGAAACCTACTTGGTGCTGGTGATGAAACCTACTTGGTGCTGGTGATGAAACCTACTTGGTGCTGGTGATGAAACCTACTTGGTGCTGGTGATGAAACCTACTTGGTGCTGGTGATGAAACCTACTTGGTGCTGGTGATGATACCTACTTGGTGCTGGTGATGAAACCTACTTGGTGCTGGTGATGAAACCTACTTGGTGCTGGTGATGAAACCTACTTGGTGCTGGTGATGAAACCTACTTGGTGCTGGTGATGAAACCTACTTGGTGCTGGTGGTGATACCTACTTGGTTCCAGTGGTGCTGTTAAGACCACCCTCCTGCGCTGCCGCTGAGATGAGCACCACTTCAAACGTGCGATGTTTGTCAAGCTCCTCTGAGACAGCGTTCACCTCCGTGATGAGAGGCAGAATCTCCAACACCTCCTCCTGAGCTATCTGTTGGTCTGCAAGATAATCATAATAGTAACACTTTCATGACAGCAATATCTATGAGAATCTTAGCTCAAACGCAGAATACACAAAATCATTACACGCAGTCATGAATGAGGACAGGCAAGAGTCATTATTAGAGCGAGAGATGCCAAGAGTTTAGGGTGGGGATGCGATTTCAAACAAATATGTCTAGAATTTATTTAAACATGGCTACAGTTTGAGATGATTTTATAAGTGACAGGTTGATTCTAGAGTAAATTGCTGTTTGCACATAATTGAGCTTAGTTTTAGATGTAAATAGTTGTTGGGGAATGGATGATCTAAGGATGCTGGGATATCAGAAAAATGCTGGAGATTAACTAAATATACACATCTCACCATGTGTGAGAAGTTGGTTGATGAACACAATATTTCCCTATCCAGTTGCTACCTGTTGTTTTTGCAGCAACATGTAGCAACACACACACGCTCATGCCTGTGTGTACGCATGCATAGATTCCCACCTTTTGTCATGCCTGATGATCCAACTGCAAAGCCCTTTGCCTGAGCAATTTCCTTCTGGGCAAACTCCCAAGTGATCTCCGATGGAAGGGATGCTTCAGCCGACTTGACATTCTTTGGGTTCAGGAACACATACATGTGGTTCGACCCTGTTAAAAACAACACGATGCTATCAGCAGGGTTTATGGAAAGGAAATCCGATTGTTCACATTGCGCTTTCCCTCCCATCTTTCCCGATCTGTCCTTATACACATCCTAACGAACAGCCCGTAGTATTTATATCAAAATGCTTTGTCACTTCGCTGCACATTGAATTATTTTACATTTATCGCACATGCGCAAAAACGTCAATCAGAATGATTTGGGAAAATTAAGCGCGCTAGCGCCATTGACACTAGCAGAAATTAAAAGTTCACAGGAATTTTTTTATTTATGTTCAAGATACTGCATGTTGTTGGTTTTTGCTCCATCTCAATTTCTACCTCATTATGATTATATCGCTTATTTGTCGTATCAATACCAAAATAATAACTTTATTAATACACTAAAATTCAAAGTAGTCCTGTGTCCAGAATTGTTTACAATACCATGTTCAGTGACATCTATTAACTTACACAAAATTATTAAGTTATTTGTCTCAAATTAAAATGAGGCAAATAGATTTTTCTCAGTAATTTTGATAGTCAACTGGCAGACCAGTACTCCATATTGGTGATGGTGGTGTAAACCACCATACTATATCAAGTTATTGGATGAAATTATAAGCAACTATTCACCCTAACCACCACAGAAAAAGTTAACAAACAGCCGGTCTCGAGCTAGACATTGCACACTTTGCATTTTGTTGCAGTCATGATTTTGAACATGATGAGGCAGAAATTGAGTGCATTATCTTATCATCTGGGCCCATTTCACTAACGTTGTTAAGGGCTCTTAAACCCGATTTAGCATTTTAAAATCATTTTTCATTATCCTTAACAGTGAATGATCTTGAAGATCTGAAAACTGCCAACACCATGATGTGCTAACGGGACCCTGGCACTGGTGTGTCATGGAAATAGTGTCCTCAGTAATACCCGGTACAAAATGGATCTTTGCATTTTGATAAAAGTCATTTAACTTAACAACAAATTTAGTTTAAGGGTGCATTTTCCTTTAGAGCTCTATCTTAGTGAAATGGTCCCCTGGTGGCCAACTCACCAAAGAGGATGCGGTCCTTGTGACTGAGCACTGTGGGACCAGTGAGAGGTAGACCATTCAACTTCGTCTTTGCACCCTGGTCAGCCGGCTTCAGTTCAGCTTCTCCTTTGTCTGATACCGTCAGTATTGCGTGATGTTTGTTTATGCTGCAAACAAGAAAACAAACAGTGAATAAATAAATAACTTGGTGTCACTTATAGCTCCATCCTGTGAGGTGATTATAGAGGTTTGTTTGAAAAAGAACAAACCTTTGTCAAACTCTGTCAGATTATGTACGTCTCACGACACTAAATATCCAGGAGGAATGGTTGCATATATATATATATATATATATATATATATATATTATATATATATATATATATATATATATTATATATATAATATGGTGTACTAGGTATATATATATACATGTACAGGGCTCGACATTTGTCAAGTTACCCATTTGTCCGTGCAACAGTTGATTTGTCCTATGAATAATAAAATACACAAAATAAAAAGTAGAAAATAACAAAATAAGACGACACATAACAACAAAAATATGTCATTTCTGTTTGTTTTATGTGTGTATCACCAATTTCAGTATCAGTTTAATTTTGAATAGTTTGTATGATGTAGTATTATCTGATAAAATGGGTATCCTTATTTAATTTGTGATTCATTGTTTTTATGCATATCTATGCCCCGTTAGTCATGTGTTTAATGAGAGTTCGTTGCGAGATTTAGGTAAAAAAATGTGCTTGCCACCTATTGGATGGTCATTCGTCGGGTAAAATTCAAATTGCTGTGGTCGCTGCCTTCGTTTGCCTGGGTGGTCGTTTATACCGCATAGCTAGTGGTCGTTAATCAGGAGGGTCATTGATGAGGGGATCTACTGGATATACCGGTATATATATATATTATATATATATACATATATATATATATATATATACTGTATATATATATGTGTGTATTTGCAAATTTAATAAAAAAGATCTTGGAAAGATCTGAACATTTTTCAAAGGGCATATGCAAAAAAGTTAGGGATCTGGAAAGGGCAGGGATGAAAAACCGAAGGATGTAGGAAGGGATGAAAAAAACCCTGGAGGATCTGGAATGGGCAGGGATACACAACCAATGTTGGAATATGACTGTACACTGTACACAGACAGGGCAGAAGAGACTGTGGGCCTACCCCAAAAGGTATATAGCAAAGGAAAATAAGAACAAATTGCAAGCGTCTTGCCTTAGACCACTGAGGCAGACAGATGGGACTGGGTCCGCGTCCTTGCGTCCGACGGTGGTGTCCCCTTTCTGCAGGAAGTGGACGACAACCCCAGACAGGAGTGGGTCTTCATTGAGATTCATCAGGTGAAGTTCCGTTTTCTTGCGGCCCTCAGAGCCAGCCACAACTGATTCATCAGAGCGAGCCACAGCAAGCTGCCGACAGGAGCAACTGATGGTTATAATAAGGTATAATGATGTCTTATAAATAACACCATCCAAACATAAAGTACACCAGTCAAAGGGCTGTTTAAACAGAAAATATTCATCTGTTCCAAATATACACTAAAGTATGATCTTATGGTCATATGTTATCTGGTGAAGACTTCTTCGGCATTTTGGGGAACTGTTTTTATACAAACATGGGCGCCATTTTTTTCTCTTTAATTTTTGTCAAATCCACGAAGGTGACATTAAATTCTTTCTGTCTGCTACATCGTCTGAATTATGTCTATCTTGTCTGGTTGCGAATATATGTATGGCTAAGTTGATTTTGTTAGCAGCCATTTTGAATTGTTGTACCTTCTCCTCCCAGGACATTCCTGTTCCCTCAGCTCCAGCCAACATCTCCTGGTTGGCGAGGAGCTGGGCACGGATCTCCTCCTCCAAGTCTTTCTTCATCTTTTCCACCTCTGAACACACAATGACAGACGGCTGTGTCACTTCACCGTCCAAACACACTGACAGATGACATGTTACTCCTACACCACACACACACACACACACACACACACACACACACACACACCACCACCACACAACACACCCCACACCACACCCCACACAACACACCACACCACACCACACACACACACACACACACACACACACACACACACACACACACACACACACACACACACACACACACACACACACACACACACACACACACACACACACACACACACACACACACACACACACACACACACACACACACACACACACACACACACACACACACACACACACACACACACACACACACACACACACACACACACACACACACACACACACACACACACACACACACACACACACACACACACACACACACACACACACACACACACACACACACACACAACACACACACACACACACACACACACACAACAACACACACACACACACACACACACACACACACACACACACACACACACACACACACACACACACACACACACACACACACACACACACACACACACACACACACACACACACACACACACACACACACACACACACACACACACACACACACACACACACACACACACACACACACACACACACACACACACACACACACACACACACACACACACACACACACACACACACACACACACACACACACACACACACACACACACACACACACACACACACACACACACACACACACACACACACACACACACACACACCTAACAACAGGCTGTAACAGCTAGATGGCTATGTCACTTCTACCTCTGTATAAAAAAACAGTTTATCCTGATTCTCCTGGGAACTGACAAAGACCATCCGACATGTTTGCCTAATGATTCAAAGTCTTATTTGGATAGCACTTCATTATATCACAGCATTTTTTCTGTATGAGGCAAAACATGTCGACATGTACTGTATATAGAAAACACCTCATTGTCACTCTCTATTTGGTGACAAACATTACGTGGGGAGTGAGCACACCTTACTTACAGTGCCCGACACATTGCATCCACCTGGTGCCAAATTGAATAAAATATTTGCAAAAATGTCCATTGAGCTGATGGTGCAACATACAAACTGTCACGAAAATCGCTTTGCAGAGAATTTATCAATTCTATTGATAACTGACCTTCGGGTGACATTCCGGATGTTGTCTGCATTTGTACACCTCCGGCCATCATCGCCTGCTTCAACTTCTCATTCTCCTCCTGCATCATGTGACAAGTCATGTGATGTGTCATGTGACATATTATTAGCCTTACATGGTGGAAAACACCACCTTGAACCATCACTTTTCTCAGGCGATGTTTGGATAAACATCAAATTCCTGGCATCCAGATTGTTACAAATGTTATGTGCTCTCCTAGAAATTGTTAAATTGAAAATTCCGGAACATAAATGATCATAAAAAACTGTTCACATTGGCCAGAAATGTCACTAATTACATTTCTGAGAATCAACTATTAAACAAGACACATTAAAGTAAATTCTACAGATTTTAGATGTATGTTTTGCAATCACATATGGATGCAAACTGACATAAAATATGAACAGTTCATGTAATTGTAATACATAAATTTAATTGGTTCTGTAGATCTCTGGGAACCAAGACTCAAACATGTGACTAACAAACAAAAGTCATTATATCATGTGCAAAAACAACTGGTAGATTTATAGCATGGGACACCAAATATTGATAGCAGAAGTGTAACTTTGAACAAATGTGACATTTTAATTAAAAGTCGTTACATTTCACGATGATTTTATAGCAGAGACAGACTAGCTTCACTATATATCATGAACATACCTTCAGCTCCCGGATCAGTTTGTCCATCGGGTTTTCATTGACAACAGCTTTGTTTTTGATCTTCTTTGCCCTGTCAGCATATCGCAGCGTTGACAATGTCTCATCGTAATTGATGTCAGCAGGTGACAGGGCAGCGATCATCACTGTCTTACTGCAAGCAAATACAATGCGGGATGTCTTATGTAGTGATGTTGCTTTGTAGTTCAATTTATATTGAAAGTACAGTTAAGCTTGAAGCTTTCTTTTGTGCAAAATGTAAATGTTTCCGATTCACGAGTGTAAATGTTGAAAATCAATCAATCAATCAATTAATCAATCAATCTTTATTTGGAATTGTATAATTACATACAACATAAACAATATTTGGAATCAACAAAATAAAATACAATTCCAGGGTGACAGCGCAGCCAATTAAGGCTGTAACCAATTTGTTTAATTTTTCAATGTGAAGTACTAATAATTAAAACAAGTAAATTGGTCGCCGTCATCCTCAAAAACTATATTACTAACAAAAGAATTACAGTGTAAACAATGACTTTGTGTGTTGGTTCAATGTATAGAAATTTATAAAAGTTGTATAGCTACATAATATTGGTAACGATACACAATAAATCTTCACATTAGTATTCTTGAAAAAAAGGATGTGACAACAAAAATGAAAACTGAACGTTGACATTTATAAACTTACTGAGTATTGCCCCTTATGGAAGCCATAAGATTTTAGTGAACACCTATGGAAATATTTGTTTAAAAACATACTATGAATAAAGACTAAATATATGTTGTTATTGTCGGTAAATAAAACGGAGACTTGCAGGAAGAGCAGCAGTAGCGAAACATCATAACCACAGGAAGACTGAAAGACCACAGTCAACATGGGTCGAGTGTGTAGACCAATCTTAGATAGAAAAAGACATGAAAGTTCAGGGGAAATTGCTGCCTGCATGACCAGTGGAGGCAGCTACAGCTACAGCTACAGTTACAACTACAGCTACAGCTACAGCTACAGTTACAGCTACAGATACAGATACAGCCACAGCTACAGAAGTGCATAGAACAAGATCTGACTCGTGTAAAGGGAAGCAGAAGGTGGAGGAACGGAGTCTGTCTGTGGTTTAGTTACCTGTTTCCACCCAATGCGTTCTGGAGAAGCTTAGTGAGAGCGGAGTCCCTGTACGGCACCAACACCTTCTTCTTTCCCATCGACAGGTCGGCCAGCGCCTGCAGCAGACACCAGTCAATGTAAAAGTAACTTCTTATACAGCGCAATATCCTATCCTTGGGACAGCACAAAATGTTTTACACTACTGAATATTCCCTGCCAGATCTGTTCAATTGAGCACCATTTCAACTTCTTTTGGAAGCATTAAGCCATGCTTCAATTGCTGGGTAAATAATATTCGTTCACATGATTGTATCCACCACTGTCTATAGCCAGGTAACCCCTCATACAGGTGAGTGAACTGGAGCAATGCAGAGTGAACAAAACTGCCCAATCGTTGAGTCTCAACTGAGTCTGATGCTGTACTGGTACATTATCATGTCCCTGTAGTGTGTTGTAAGCACGATGTAGCTTTATAAATGTATGCAAGTATTCAGCCTGATTATGTTTACCATACAACGACCATTCATCCATATGTATCCACTACAGTCTATATGTATTCAATATATAGGATTCAAGCTGCGATCCTGTTAAGTTAGTCTGCCATTCTATGATTCTACCCACTGTGTTACTGAGCCTACCAACAGTGTCATGACCATCAAACTAATCAAGGTCAAGGCCATGAACTTCAAACTCTTAAAGATCTCACCGATATAACATTGCCGAGGGCTGATAGAGACTTGTTGATATTCGCTCCTTCTTTGAGACGGTCCCCTGTGGCTCCAGTGCTGTCCGCTCGCTCCGAACCTACGAACACAAAAACAATTCTCAGTTTTAAGAGAGTTAAAATAAAAATAAATTTAATCTTTGTTTAAATGGGTTTTCAATTTAGTTACACTCACCTCAAAAGAAACGTGCGTAAACAATTTACTGGGTTAGATGATTGAATTCTGCGATAAAATCATACCTGGGTAGTTAAGAGATCCATCCTTAATTAAATTTTTCATTTATCGAATTTCAGAAAATATTCCTGCAGTACTGAATCTCATTGTCATGTTTAATTTTCTGAATTAAAAATACTAAGGTTGAGCAATAAATCAAATATGTCAGTTTGTACCATTGCAGTATTTTTATTTTTCTGATGCATTTACAATGGCACCACTTGGTAAATTGATCACCAGAACTTATTTCGGACATAAGAAAGGCTCGGTAGAAAAGCATAGCACACAGCAAAAACCCATGAGTGTACATAATATTAAATCTAAATAAATGTCCATTGTCTTTTTAAATACATCCCCGGTAGATAGAGAGACCAGTTGAAGAAGGACGAGATTGAACAAGCGTGGTGGGAGTTTGCTTACAATGTGCCAAAGTTAGCATATTAATCCCTATATTCTAAACAGAAAAAACCCGATATAAGGACTCCTTGAAAACCTCTCTAAAAGGCTTCTCCATTAAATTGATCCTGCAAACCTGGAGTGCATCGCATCTAACCACTCCACATGGTGCAGCGGCATCCATGTTGTTCCAGTGATGTATAAGGACAGTCGAATTAGAAAGGTTATTCAGAAGCTTACAAAATGAAAGGCCAGAGCCAGTGCCTCTTCTACCCCTGTCCTGATGCCTACTTTCCATCCCAATACAGCCATTGGAGCTTCAAGACTCGAACTGGCTTATCGAGCCATTTCTGGACTCATTTTCAAGATGGAATTTCATGACATTATGGTCATTATCAGTCATACAGTAATATTTTAAACTTGCCAATAACAAATGACAAAACTAATCTAGATACACAACAACAAGGCTAATCATGATTTTGCAAATCACCCAGTTGAAGATGTACAAAAACAACCAACATAGTGCTTAACAGATTAATTACTCGGCAACAGACTGCATATAGTAACGGCCGCTCTGATTGGCCAAGTCTTGTTTATCTGCAGACCAGAACCATACGATACCTAACACCAATAATGTTCGCACTCATTTTAAGCCACCTGCACAAAACAACTATTCACACTTCGGTCATTTAAATCTCAACTGACATGTTTCGTGAGAGGCTAAATGAATCAATGAAAGTGTTTTACGTGAGTTAATTCCGCATGACTGCGTGATAATAAGTACTTTGTGGCGTTTCATTATTCACTGGTGTGAACTGGGTCAGTTTAAATATCGGCGAGTGTTCCCTGGTGTGTTACCTTACACTTGCGGCAATTAACCATTTATTGATTCATCTGAATTATTAAACAAGTACGCTGACGTTAACATAATAAACATTTCAGAATTGCGCAAAGTGGTTGAGTTGTTACGAATGTTAACATATACATAATCAATTTACAGTAGCATATTTTGAATGTTAAACTAGTTAGCACAGGGTGTACATAGAACCTTTAGTTGTTTAATGAGATATATCACAGATATTTAGCTGTTTAGAATAACATTTCATAAACCTTTTATAGCTGACATTTGTCATTCTTTACAATGGTGTATTACTGTACTATTTAGGCTTGTGTATCGTGTATTATTATGATTAACATTTGTATTCATTCACACTTATCTTAAAATGTGTTGTATGACTGATATAAATGATGTGTGTATGGCTAAGTCACAGAAAACAGTGTAAATAGTGAAAATAAAATTATCAATCTCATGAGCATTTAGCTGTTCAGAATGGTGTGCCATAACAACTTAACTAATGTAATTGAAAAGTGTATTGTGAACTTTGATGGCGTGATAATCCCATTAAAAAATCAATTTCCAGTCATCGTGGTTACTGCCCGCACACTGTTTTCATTTCCTTGCGGCCAGGTCAATCACCTCTTTTGCTTCCATCCCGTCTGATCATTGTGTTGTCAAAATCATATCCATAGGACTGCTTCATACACCCGTACGCCCATACAATTTGCAAGGTTTACGCATAAAACATACAACCTGACGCCTCTGATCATCGACCTAGTTCACAGCAGTTCAGAATGGATCTTTTACTCTTATGAATGGTGTTTATCGTATATTGATCAGGGGACGTGGTTGTAGAAATTGTTTCCTGCACAACTATTCTGGCCCAATCATTTCTTTGTCTCACTTAGCTTATGTTATAAATACAAACATAACTTTCGTGATTTTTTGTTGTTGTCCTAACACTGTCTGTGAAATACAAATTTAACTGCATCATATCACCAATATAGTGATCAACCCTTTGCCTGTCTTTTTGATTTAACCATTCTTACTTTCCATGTTGACCAACGCTATTATTAGTCAACCCTAGATTTGCCAATGTCTACATCTACAATTAACCATTCATCCACCAAATCAACAATGGTGGTTTAATTTGCAGTTTACCCTTTACCTGCCAAGTCAACAAGATTCATGACACTGCTCTTTTTCTTCTCCTCCCCTTCGACCTTGTAAATCTGGTCAAAGGTCAAGGTGACCACCGTGTGAGCACGACTGCTGGTTGCATTCATGTTTGTCGATGCCACAGTACGAGCCGCAGTTCCTGGTCAATGCAAAAGACGAAATTAGCCCCTATTGTTGTTTAATTTACATCAGGTTCCTTCATGAGCGTGTCAAGTTAAGATGTGTCATTTTCCTTTAAACAAACAATTAACAATGAGTGCTTTTTTAGGTAGGGTAGGGTAGGGTAGGGTAGGGTAGGGTAGGGTAGGGTAGGGTAGGGTAGGGTAGGGTAGGGTAGGGTAGGGTAGGGTAGGGTAGGGTATCATTGATAAGGTGTGGTGCGGGGAGGTGCAGTGTGATGTGGTATGGTATATTATGGTATCATTGGTACGGTACGGTACGGTACGGTACGGTACGGTACGGTACGGTACGGTACGGTACGGTACGGTACGGTACGGTACGGTACGGTACGGCACGGTACGGCATGCGATGCGATGCGATGCGATGCGATGCGATGCGATGCGATGCGATGCGATGCGATGCGATGCGATGCGATTGGTATGGTATGGTATGGTATGGTATGGTATGGTATGGTATGGTATGGTATGGTATGGTATGGTATGGTATGGTATGGTATGGTATGGTATGGTATGGTATGGTATGGTATGGTATGGTATGGTATGGTATGGTATATATGATATATATGATAGCCACATAACCAGTTACGCTCTCTGTATTTTGTGTTTAATAAATTCTCACTTTTATGGTTTGTGATGAGAAAATAACAGAAATATGAGCATATAACTGGAATATCCCTGAATGCACATCACAGTGTCTCTTGGCAGCGGGCTGCCAAACGTTTCTTGTACATTTCAATCATGACATTCTGCCCAGTCAACTACGTCACTTGAGTTGGCATTTATCATGTTTTATACCGAAATCCTTAAGTTGTAGTATTAACTTAAGTCAGTTGTCATGCATAGCATTAACATGGGGGAGCATTAATTAATCTGACCTCAAAATTACTGACTACTCTAACCGAAATTGTTGTTCAAATCATTCAAACAAACGTCGGAATTTTTTTAGACAAAAAAAGGAATTAATTCCACAATATCTTCTGTTTTGGAGTAATGAACGCATTTTACAGTAATTGTATGACATCTTGTAGTAAACGTTCTTCAACCATCTCCCGTACCTTGCTCTATCCGCTGTTCTATCTCCTTGTAGCTCCCCACTGGAACCTTTTTGAGATCTTGCACGTAGAAGATTCCCAATTTCGGGTTCTGGCGGATCGGCAGTCCGCCCTTAGGATTGTTCTTTGACAGAAGGTCCCGTACTTGTTCATTGTAGATTTCCAACATGGAGAAGGTGACTTCAAAGCGCTGAAGATTAATATTCCAATATCAATGTCATGGTGCATCTAGTGTCTCATAAGGGGCAGGGCTAAGGGAGCTCTTAGTTTTTTATACTACGATGTAACAACGCAACAGGTTGTATAAAAATTCAGAAGCTAATCGCAGAAATACACCACTGGGAGAAAGTATATTAATGTCTATGTCATGCAAAGGTTATCACACAGCAATTTTATGGTAAAATATGCAGGATGATTTGATTTATAATATGTTATTTTTTCAAAATATCATGGTGTGATGGAGAAATTATGCTTGTTCAAAGAATCTTGTAAAATTCTAGTTGTTCTGATGAAAGGACAAGTATTTTACACATCACACTGTACTTGCTATGTAAAATCCAGAAATATCTCCACTTTTCAGAAGAGAATTTATATATAAAATCAGAATATCATACTTAGAAAATAGAAAACATATCAGTGAATGTGATAACAGAAAACCTGATATACATTCCTTGTATTTACATTTTACCGATATAGACAGAGACATGACATGACGTACCTTTTCAGAATCTTTGTTTGTTTCGATGGTTTGAAAGAGTACATCACAAATGACAGGCACAATTCCCCTGTGGAAAACATTTCATGAAAATCATGAGAAAACGTGCTGTATAAACATGCTGCAAATATCTGCTAGGAGGCATCAAAGTTAACATTAACAGTTTTCGTTTGATTAAGCAGATATCATAAAATCTTTAACAAACCATACTGCATCTTCACACCTGGCATTCGAATATCTATATACAATAAAATGAAATAAATAAATGTACCATATATACCTTTGGGTATATATATATATATATATATATATATATATATATATATATATATATATATAATTGTATATATCTCTACAATTTTCTTTAAAATAATAAATTATCCATCAAAAGTTATTATTTTGATCTAATAAATAAATATATAAAATGTCCTTTAACATTTTAAATTATCTATTTAAAAATTATGATATTAATCTAATATCTAAATACATAAAAATCGTATGTCTAAAATGTCATTTAAAATAAAATAATTATATTTAAAATAATTTTGTTAAGCTAAAATGTCACAATAAAAAAGATTTTGTCACTTGTATAATGCATTTGTAAAAAGCTACAGTTAACTTACTTGTTGACACCATAGCCAACCATAGAGTAAGACTTTCCCGAGCCAGTCTGGCCGTAAGCGAACAAAGAACAATTGTATCCTGGAAAAGAAAACCATATCAACTGTTATGGAATATATTTTTCATGGCTCTAAGATTTGGTTATTTTGTAAAACATTCATTGACCTTGGAGCATAACTTGTGAAACATTTGACCCATCAGCTATGAGTGTTGGTCACATACTGGACACTCCCTGCCCACCGTCTACAGCCAAATTATCCTGCTAGAACCCAAGCCGTCTCACATGACACCAGTATGTGACCAGGACTGGTGGTCACGCGGTAGAGTGCCGGACTGTCAATCGAGGGGACAGTGGTTGAATCCCACCTGCCACCATTTCGAAACTTAGCCAATTTCGTTCACCTCACATTGCCTGTGTCTTTCGGAAGAGACATTAAAAGCCGGTGGTCCCTTCTATCTGAGGTCTATCCCAGGGGAAGTAAAAGATCCCACACAGTGGGTAAATGTGTAACCTGTAGTGGACTCACTAATTCTAGGACAACTCCTGAACCCAAGTTTGGGCTGTTTGGAGTAAACCACCTAAGACCTAACACTCATAGCTGATGGGTCGAAACGTTGTACATTTAACAAATTATGCTACAAAGTAAGTCAATTTCTTACAAAATATATCAACTGTTGGAATGTTAAATTGTACCTTTGCTCCTAGTTGCACTGCATCACGTAAGCAGTTGGTGTCTATGACTCATAAAATATTGTCACAGCTATCTGACAAAATGTCAATTTATCTAAACACCTGAATATGCGACACAATCACTGCCATTTACCTGTCTGCTCCATGTGCTTGCAGACATTAATCAATGAGAGTTACTGGCAAAACGTTTCTCCAGAAATACATTTTATTTGTTTATGTTTGCATTACCTACATCACCTCATATCACAGGACACGGCGAGTTGGCAATTTGTGATACTGACAGTGAGTGATGGTTCATCGTAATCTTGATGGTATTTCAAATATAAATTTGTAGGTTATCAATGTCATGGTGCCAGTTATTTCAAGTTCCCGTAGCAGTGCCGCAGTGAATCAATAGGAATCAATGTGCAGTCAATCATTAAACAGGATCAAACCATTTCGATCAAACGGATTATTTTACCACACGGAAATGCTTGCGATCTTCCCAGCTTGATAGTTACTATCAGATATTCATAAGAGATGTTTCTTTGACTAGATGAAATGAATAACCGATGAGGAAATGGGCTGACTACATTACAGGCCAATTATAAATCAAATATGTATTACAATCCAGATCCGGCAATTATCAATAACGTTAATCGATATTTTTGATTGTAATTAGTCATCCATTGTTATTTCTTATTAGTTCTCCATTGGTATTAAATTATTCTAAAGACTCTGTTGTTTAGGTCTAAGAGCCAATAGACAAATTAAATGGTGCCAAAATAAACATGTGATAAGACTAAAATGATGACCCCTAAGCACATGATAAGTTCCCATAATTAATGTAAGGTTCATGTGACAAGTTCAAATGAAAACAATATATGCAACAATTTCAAATGAAGGCATAAACATTTGACAAGTTCAAATGAGGGTAGCTATAATGTGCTAAGTTCAATGTCGGAGTCACATCCATGTGATCATTTCACACGAAGGCAGTTAAACAAGTGATAAGTTAAACTGAAGATAACTAAACACGTAGCAAGTTCATATGTGGACAGCTAAGTGTATGAACAGTTTAACTACTGAGGGGAAAGACAACAAAGCAACGAGATCAACTATGGAAAGCCGACCATTAAGTTCAACTAAGCACAGTAAAACATATGACGAGTACAACTAAGCACAGTAAAACATGTGACGTATTCATTGCTTAGCAATTAAGTGACAAATTCAACCAAGGACAGTCAATGATATGACCAGTCTAACTAAGGATAGTGACGCATAATAATAAGATATAATAATAAGTTATTATATGATATGGAAAAACCAGGTAAACTTTAATAAATTAGTCAACAATTAATTACTGGATATAATGAAATAGTTTTCTGTATTTTAAATCCGTACTCGTGGACTGCAGACATCACTGACCTTGAAAGGCATTGTCAAGGACACCCTTTCCGAGTTCATCAAAGACTTTCTGCTGACTGGCGTATGGTGACGATTTACTGTCAGGCTCCATGTAGCCATCACTGTTTGTCTTGAAACTGTCATGTGACCTGGTGGGAAACAAGACTGTCAACAATGCACTACATATAATAGTTACGTCATTATACACAGAGCATCATTATCCAGTCCAAAGAAGTGCTCAGAGTGCCTTACATTTTCCTGGTAGACTTGCTGGGAAGCATTCAGCAATGTTTAAATAAATGTGCAAAAACTATTCACACAATTTCGCTGACACAGTACAAGCTCTGATGTGGAAAGTCCATCATTAAACAGTGCATTTTTAAAAATGCCACTGCCATGTTACTAAGAACACTATTTCTGTGACACACCATAAAAATAATCCGAGCGCCATATCCTGGTCTTGAATATTTTTACTATGCATGGTCATTGTTAAGGAGCAAAATACATTTAAAAGCAAAGCTGGGTTTATGGGTTCATTTGAAAGTTGGTGAAACAGCCCATTTTCACTGGAAAATGGCCGTTGTTTTTTAAATTATGGGAAACATAAATGCGTACATGAAAACATTGATGGAGAATGAAAAATAGTGGATACGTACTTAGTTATGTAACGGAGAACAAAACATTTTAAAAATTTAATAAAAAAGAACCATGAAAAAGTCAGGAGAGTGTATCAATTGTGGCTTCAAAGTGTGATTTTGCAATGTAACGTTTTCAAACTGATTACAAGAAAAGAGAGGGAGAGGGAGAGGGAGAGGGAGAGGGAGAGGGAGAGGGAGAGGGAGAGGGAGAGGGAGAGGGAGGGAGAGGGAGAGGGAGAGGGAGAGGGAGAGGGAGAGGGAGAGGGAGAGGGAGAGGGAGAGGGAGAGAGAGAGAGGGAGAGGGAGAGAAATATCTACTTCAGATAAGAAAACAAAGCCATAATTGGCCTGCAATCTGCCATGACACAATTTGCTGTATATACGTGTTACCATGTTGACAAACTATTTCTGTTGAGACACTAAGCATTATTATTTCATCTTGGCACCAGGAATCAAGCTTATATATTGCCACAACTGGCTTGAGTATTGTATGGAATCCCCAGCAACAAATGACTTGGTAATATTTACTTGCCAACACTACTGATAATTGCATAATTGCTCCATTGGGAATGGAGCATGGAGGCTTGGCAAACAATATAGTAAGTAGGTCATAATGGCACCAGTGCTTAACACCATTCAGAGCAAATAGAGAGGTTCCTTGTTGACTAAGGCAAACATTTGCAACGATTCTGACCATTGCAGAGGTTTAACAATCAATGCATCAGAACTGTGTCGACATATCCAAGAGGTTTTCCACATCTCTGGGATTAAAAGTACTTAATCAAGTTTTCGCTGGTTTATCTCAACCTGACTGCAGTTTTTATGTACAAATATTTAATAATTATGTGAATAATATAAATAGTATTTTGAAGCTGGTGCAATAAAAATGCTTGTATAAATGGTTGAAAGAAGTGAATTGGGATGGTACATCTGGTAACTGACCAAAGCCGATTGCTGGGAAAATATTTTGCCTTCAACCCACTGAACTGATCTTGCGTGTCCATTTTGAGACAGCTGAGGAAAGTTAACAATAATTATATTAATTAACACGGAAACATGTGTATAGGTTTATCAAGTAATCATGTGACAGTTTCAAATTTGAATTGACGTCTGGTTTCAGAATTAAATAATAATTTATCTGACAATTTTACCAACCATTCCACAAATACGCTGACATTGTTGTGGATTCTTGTTAGCTTGTTTATTTGTAAAATTAATATAAAATGAGACATACCATTAATAATTCCATGTCAACAACAACAACAACAATAAAAACAACTCAAGATTTATCGTAACTGTTTCACTCACCAGTATGAATAATCGAAGGAGAACTGGAGGTGGCAATGGAAGAAACAACAACAGCAAATGGAAAGAGAAATCAATACATATCGTTAACCTGGTATTCGTACTAAGTGACATTCAGCAAACAGTTACACTTTCACAGTATTAGTCAATAGTTTTCAAGGGCATTAGTCAATTATTAAAGGCACAGAAAAGGTCTTGCCAAAATCTTTCTACCTAAACAGTAGCGGCCAAATAATGGTGCTAAAATAACGACAACAAAATCATTTTTCCAGGGAAATTCTGAACGTGTTGAAATAGAAGACATATACCATATACTGTTTGAAATGGAAATAAACCACTATTTAAAATTAAATATGTGCATATCAGCATGAAGTCGACCAATACTTTAATTCATCTGATTTCAGTTATAATCTGAACAAGCTTCACATAAACACTGAACTTATCATGATAAAGCCTAGATTGTATGGTACTGTCAACATAAACTGTGATTATTTATATGATGAAAATATAAAGACAATGCTGAATCCATTTCTTTACTTAAACATCCAAAATATATTTTTTTATGACAAATTAGTGCATTACAATTTGATAACCGACAGAGTTACCTATATGATATATGAAAAACACAATTGGGCAAATATTGAGAATCGATTGTAAGCACATACCTTCTTTGGTTCATCATCTGCAAAAAAGAAACAAAAATAGAATTATAACAAAGGATAAAAGGTCAAATCACCATTTAAAGTATTAATAACTGGATATCACAAATAAAAAATTGCAAATATAAAAACCATCTAGAAGGTGGAACGTATGTATGTTTGCGTATCGCTGTAATTTTGACTTTGAATACATTCACGAACAACGAGGTGGGGACCAGTTGTGCATGGTTTCATTACGTATCACTCAAAACGGGCCGGAAACGAGAATCACTTGCGTGCGCTACAATGATAATGTTAATAATACTAAAAATTTCATGTTTTCTTTTTGCTATGGCTACGACAACAACACACCAGTGATTACTGTCTGTGTACACAGCAGAGATGACTCCAGTGACAATGCAGTGAGATATTCCTGTGACAGACCATTTACGGTGTTTCGTGGAAATGCAATTTGTAAATTGAGCGCAGATGAAATGACAGCCAATAAACCACTATCAGTAGATTTCGTCACTGATAAACAAGAGTTGTTGTTGAAATATTTACCGGTTTCCAAAGACAATAATCAAGCCAACACAGTTATAAGCTACACAGCAAATTTACCTGCGACTTATGGGAAGAGTCAACAATTTAAGACAATATAAACAGCACTGATAGATAAACAGTTGCTGTGTTGAGTCATGTGACTTATGGTCCAAACATAGCCTTGTGACTGGTTGAGATCAACATAATTGTTCTATTACCAGTAGACGTTATTAAAGTAGTACAGCTGTATACGTAAATTTTATCATCTAGGATTCTGTCGTCGCTGTCCCTGGAATCATGCTGTTTTTACAATCCAAACTGGCTATTAGCATAAATTTGCATTGAATGTTTCACTTGCTAGGTAGCGTCCCTGTGGCAGTTACCTTTTCGTCAATATGTGTTATCAACCATGTCGCTCTTAATGTAATGAATATTTTTTTGATGTTTATGTAATTTCCCTAAATCTGTTTACCTCCCTCAAAACAGTTGTTTCTTTTTACATGAGAAAATGTACATTGATAAAATGTGGTGCAGCAATATAAAGATATAATCACTTACACACATACATGTACATCTAAGCGTTTACTTATCCACATCTGTTTCCCAAACGTATGCATGCATGCATCCATGCACACAAACCACTGGTCAGCATGTCCAGCTTGAAATAACATTAGCATGAGCTTCTTCACTCTAGATTATTTTAATTTTTTTAAACAACAACAACTATATTCTAAATAAACAAGTATAAGCACACATAAATATATTTTACACCGGTAGTTTTAGTTTCACTATATGTGCATATGCAGTTAAACATGCACATGCATTTAACTAGTATCTGTTATTACAATTAGCTATGTTTAAGAGGTTGTATTTAACTCTTACCTGTTATTACAATTCATTATATTTTTAAAAGTTCCCATAAAAGATTGTACAATAATTTTGCATATATAGTGTACATCTATTGCATAAATATTTATGCAAACCAAAATGGCGTCGTTTTGCACAGGCATTATCAATTTATCATAAACTGTAATATATAATGCTCATTATCATGATAATAATAATGAAATGTAATTAAGTGAACATAATTAATGATAAGGTCCACTTAAAACATGATTATGTATTATGGTCACAATGCACTGAATTGTAGCGCTTAATATTATGGTTCCTGTATCAAGTTGCAATGTCATGTCTCATTGACTTCTCTAAAAATGTCTGAGAGCTCATACAATTATTACAATATGGAAGTAAGGCCTCATTATAAGACACAATAATGGAATGTAGCATTGTGTCTGAACTCGACACGAAAAAGCTATGTAGTCTTGACACAGATTTGTGGGATAATTACTAGATCAAATCAGATGGCAAGCACTGCATTGCACATGAGCCATGTCATTAAAAGGAGTACATTTGCAGACATTTGTCTTACAATAGAAAGGATGGGCTCCTATATATTAGTCATTTTTGAAACATTCTCCTGACTTCCACTTAATTTCAGTTTGATTTGACGATATACTGTTCAGTTAATTTGATGAACTGTCTACTCAGTTAAATTAATTCACACAAGATTATGCAATACAATATCATGAGTTATTGCCTGCTGGTATAACCAAACTTTGTAATTTGGCAATAAAAGACAGGCAAACGGATCTTCACATTTTTCTCATCACTTCATGCCTTTTGTCACATGATTTTTAGTTTGTGAAATATCTGTTTTTATATAATTTCTGACAGACATGTGTTTGCTAGACCAATAAAGAGAAAGACATTATCACATATGATATATAAATGTATTAATTTAACAGGTAAGTCAAATAAGAATTACAAAATAAGAGAATTGCTACATGTTTATTATCTGAAACCTTGCAACAATTAATTATACTTCCTCTTAATTAAGACAGTAGATTCTGGGTAGTAGAAAATTAACAAAACTGCTACATTAAAAGAACCATTACATTCAGCTTAAAGTGTGACGAACAATAAAATGCATTCCATAGCACTCAAAACACCTCTGTACAAAATGTGTTATATATTTATAGTGCTTGTCATCAGGGTTTTGTAGTAATATACCATTGGGACTGACATTGACAGAGGCAGACATCCACAATAACAATGGTGTCACATGTCAATATATTATTCATTACCAGGTAGGTCTGAAACTGGGCAACACCAGTGTGTGTGTGTGTGTGTGTGTGTGTGTGTGTGTGTGTGTGTGTGTGTGTGTGTGTGTGTGTGTGTGTGTGTGTGTTTGTGTGTGTGTGTGTGTGTGTGTGTGTGTGTGTGTGTGTGTGTGTGTGTGTGTGTGTGTGTGTGTGTGTGTGTGTGTGTGTGTGTGTGTGTGTGTGTGTGTGTGTGTGTGTGTGTGTGTGTGTGTTATGGTGTAGATATATATATATATATATTATGTGTGTGTACATGAGTAAGTGAGTGAGTGAGTGAGTGAGTGAGAGTGAGTGAGTGAGTGAGTGAGTGAGTGAGTGAGTGAGTGAGTGAGTGAGTATTGTGTGTACTGGTGTATGTAAGCGTGTGTGGGTGTGTTTTCTATGTACTTTTATATGTGCATATAACTGAGTTTGTGTGATACACATCAAGGCACTGTAGTTGCTCCTTTCCGCGCCCACTCAGACACTTGTGGCAGGGGAAGTAAGACCCCCCGGGAAACAAAAAACCCAGTTGTCGACTCAGAACCAATGGTCTCAGTCTATAGAGCCTCATGATGAATAATGTGTCAGCAGAAGGCAAAAAACTTGCTCCGACAATGCAATGTAGACAGCTGCAAGTGGTGCAGTGCCTGCAGTCAGCTGTACACTTGGTGTTGTGAAAGAAGACATTGTCAGACACTTGTGTCACATTCTGACACTTGTGTCACATTCTGACAACTCGATTTGTCACTTACTTGGCGCGTTAGGGTTTCGTATTGTAGTCATGTTGCCGTCCATTCCGATAATGAGTTTTGACTGGCGATCATTCTCCCTGTGAAGTTATAAATAGTCAAACTATTAAATTATAATTCCACTGTATTATACTGATGTCAGAATGTGGCAGATATTGGGGGTAGGGTGGGGGATGGGGGGTCATGGCAGACTTGGAACTTCATTGCTGTTGGACGTGACATCGAAAAACTTCAAGGATTCAGTTGGTGACTTTTGTGGTTTCATGCGATATAATGTTGAAGATATGTTGCTCAACTTCCCTCATTCCCAGGGTAGCTCCCAACCCTCCTCATTCCCATCCCGACGGATCACCACTATGTTGTTTAAAAACACTTTTTACATTCTATTAGTTTGTTATTATATTTTACATTTAAAGTATCAAATGCCTTGATGAACCTGATTTGTGATAAGCTGAATCAACTGAATAGCTAATTAATTGTCAACAGACAAGTTAATGTAATTTAACATACAATAAAAAGAGTACCAAGAATATAATAGACTAGTTACATTTATTTAGTGGTCTAATCCTTCATTGTGGATTCCTGATGAATAGTAAATGTTTGTTTTTATCTATACAGTGTAAGCGTTAATGGGTTGTTGCTGTAATCCACTAAACCCAACAGTCTAGTCGGAGCATGTCGAGACATATTACATACTAATTGGTGTCCCACCCTACTGAATAGATCCTGTTACAGGGGAATGCTCTAATCATGAATATAGCATAGTCTGTATCATGGTCTCTCTGAATGCTTGGCCTCCAAGCCAGTACCGGTTCCTTTGTGTTCGAATGAAAGACCTTGTCAAGAACCATGCACCTTCTATTGTGTAAATCAAATTATTGATTTAAGTGAATATAGAGTAATTTGCCGTTGAGAAGTGCTAAAGGATTGGACACTGTACTACATAACTTATCTTACACTATGAACTTCCTGTTTAGAATAACCGAGCCAAGGATTTGTGATAATTTATTAGGATCGAGAGGCTGGGCTGGGAAATAATTACATGGTGGGATCAGCTTTCAGTGCACATTATTCAGGGGTGGATACACTTCAGCGCTGGGGATTTTGTGTGTCTAATACAGCTGTAATCACATTTTAGTTCACAAACTGTTGCCAATCATAATGTTACTAAGTACACAATGGTGGTCACGTTTCAGGGCAAACACAGAGATGTGAAACACAAATGCACAAAAAAAACAGTAAATACACAATTTTCCACAGTGTAATGACAGCAAATGAGGATCTGGTGCCTCTGAAACATTCCTATTTCCAAGTGTATATTAACTTAACATTTTTGATGTGAAATATTTGTTTGGCAAAGGATTTGGAGTACAAATGAGTAAATTAATTGGTTAACTTTTAAGTTATTTGGTAGTATATATTGACAGCATTAAACAGTGACGTTATCCTCAAAATAAAAGAAAAACATGAGTTCTACTAATTTCACTTGACCCTCTGCATATGACAGGTCAAGCAAGATTGAGTGGTGGGTTGGATTTCAAATGAGGATGTGTCCATTTATTGCCATGGACACTGATAAATAATGTCCACTTCCTAACAATTAATCCCCCCAAAGAACACAATTTCTAAAGTAGGTAAATTGCATTGGCTGTGAACTTTGCACAAACATAATTAGAAATAATGAGATAGACCCAATTCACGATTACTTCCTTCTAGACCCAATTAATGATTACTTCCTCCTTCTTTAATTCCCTAACACGACCTTCATTGATATAAACTGGCACCATACTTACTCCTTGGCAATCAAATATCCTGCGAGACGAAATGTAATTGAGAGCCAAGCAATTAATCAACAAACTCATGTTTGTTCTCATCAAAGAACACACCCTGCAATTCATTTGGTCATTCGCAAATTAAGATATTAATATAAAAAGCTGACTACCAGGTAATCATTTGCTATTTCTTCACTTAAAATAGATTCTAAATTGACTAAGTCGATACAAACATTTCTGGTATTCTTGAAGGGTTAGTTAATGATGTTAATGATCCATATTCTGATTTTATGCGGCCATCAATTTTGATTTTTTTGGTAGATCATGGACATAGCTTTGCTGTGCCAAACCACAGTATTGAGTGCAAGTTTACCAAATGCCAAAACACAATTTATGAGTTCCGTGAAATACACTGAATAAACTAACACTCCAGCATGTAAGCAGTGGCATCGCGCACACATGTAGGTAGACAGGTGTGGAGGTAAAGAGGCATTATAAATATTAATGATGCAGTTGCATGAATATGTTGAAAGGTATAATTGTCAGATCATATCTGATATATAAATAAAAATGTAATATCTGGAACCTTAGTATGCCACTGACAATTTATTGATTTTGGTGACCATCTGATTAAATCGTGTTAAAATCTGGAACTTCCAACTGGATTGATTGATGTACACCTTTATCGCATAACAGTACTGGTCAATTATATTTACTATTAATTTATTTGTTTCAGTTATCATTATTTATTTTTTTAAATCTTAACTTGTCCTTTTAATTAACACATAGTTTGTGCATATTAATAATTTTTTAAAGTATAACGTTTATTTATATAATTTATTTATTTTCTTTACTCGTACCTTAACCCACAACATGTATATGCGGAATGTTTACACATATTTTATATATGTACATGAACTTGGTCTGAAATAAACCATATAATAAATTATTATTTATACAAGGTCTGCGTCAATCCGATAGCAAACAATGCAATTCAATATTTCCTCAGCTGCATGGCTCGCGCCTAACGCATGTATGTATAAATAATCTCCCGTTATCCGCAATACCTCTATGTACTACGTCACGCCTCCAGTCCTAGCACAACGAAATGGGACGTCGCACAAAACTTAATTAATAATTAATTAAACTCACCTCCCGTTGAAGGGTCGCACCCGTACAGCGACTTTCACCCTGAAAACGACAAGCAAACATTTAGTTCAGCTGAATAAAAGTCAACATCTCGCATTAATACGAATCAAAGCTACAGAGAACCGCGACGATTACTTACGATTCACCCGACATGTTGACTTGGTTGGTCGGAGTGGCGCCCAGCCAGACGAGAGCACCTACGAAGGTCTCGTCACGCGTGCGGCAAGCGGGCGTCACACGCTGCTAGGCAACATCCAGTGTGTTGCATCCAACGGTTCCTAGTCGTCACGCCTGGCCGAACACCGCTTGAGTAGTGTCGCTCGCTGACAGAGCCCGTACACAAGTCGTCCGATTGAGCGTCATCGCTTTCCGTGTAAATAAAGCCGCGTGCGGATTAACGTCCTATCATTCGGGGGGTTGAATCAGGCCCCACTTCCTTTTTTTGTCGTCGTAAATTTATATGATAATATTATTGTTTATGCTTTGTGTTATTTTATACTTCAGTGCGTTAGTTCCACACAACTCTAAAGTATCTTTGGGAATGTTTAAAGAGTGGACAGAACATGTTGATAATCGGGGCTTCGTGACACGCACGCACGCACGCACGCACGCACGCACGCAAGCAAACTAGTCTCACATTACCTTCTCTCGCAGGGGGTGGAAGCTACGGAAGGAGGCGTACCAAGCATTGAAAAGTAGTTGCGATAGTGCTCCTAAGTGTGAAAGGATATGTAGGAATAAAGATGGGAGGATCATAAATGTATACAAGAAGAACAGGAGAGAGATAGGGAGCAAGAACCAGGGATTAAGAGGGCTGCAAATATGGAGGAGACACATGATTTGTTTACCTCTGTATGCACCTACAGATATTCTCCAAGCAATCATTCTACGAGAACTAAGTTGGTATTTCTCTACCTGAGTTAATTACTCTGCCACGGTGTATATTGAGATTGTTTGGATGTGCCTGTATTGGTGCAAGTGAATATGTATAAACTGTTGATATAAACTGTATAATATTATGTATTCATAACAATGGCACATACCTTTCACCAATGTAGCTTTGATTGAAAGTAACTTTCATTATAAGGACTCCTGATATTAAATTAAAAGGATCCATTTTAAAATCTCTGTTCATGTGTGGATTGTGCTGTGTATATTGTAATGTGAAAGATTACAACAACAATTTGACCAAGGCCCTCCCTGGCTGTGTGAGCCTTAAGGCTATGGTTGAGTTGCTATTTAAAAACAAGAAAAAATGAAACATGTCTTAACAATTTTATTTGTAAAACTTACACACAAACACACACTATGCCTAGCAGCTGATTTCTTGTTAACATGACAGACATATTTATTTGCAATTCTGACCATTAATTGTGAAATTATACTGCAAAGCTGATAAGCTAAACCAAACATGCTGCTAGCATCGTATTTTGTTTATACAACTTTGCAAACTCATTTGTAAGTACCATTTTGGTGCTGGCAAACTGTGAAAACAGGTCCATAATGCTGACACGTTACAACAAATTATATCATTGAGAGAACTAAATTCTACCGAGTATATTGCACGTAACAAATGATTACAATTCTTGTAATGCTTAATTGGTGAAAACATTACTTAACTACGAGTATATGACAACTAATTATGCAGTTTTTCTTAAAGCTTGCTCATATGCAAACACTCTGAAATAACACTTAACTGCAGCAACTGATTTTGAGAATGAGAGCAAACTGACTGATAACTTACATTAAGTCATAATAGTTATATACACTGTAATTCCATAAAACAAATTTTAATAACATCACAATGACAGTTATATTTAGTTTCCATGATACTAGGCACCATAACTGCAAAAACATAGGTTACATTGTCAGTGTAATAAATAAAAGCAGTCCAGTGGATATTTAGTAATGTTGACTTCTGCACATATTATACAAAAATGTGAAATAAATATACATAAATACAATGCAACAGTAAATGATTAGCATGTCATGTTCGACTCAACAATATATGAAATTGCCAAGCTAGATTACAGCTTGCCATTGGGATAGTCTCATAGATTTGCAAAAACCCAAAAACGTTTCATATTTTATAATAGCATTGGTTCAAACTGCATCCGCCTCCAACTAATATGGAGTGGTGATATCTGCGATTTTTATGATATAAAACAGCTCTCCCGCAGCATCAATTTGCAATAACACGTTTTAGTCACCCTTGTATCAAAATAGTTCCACCCCTTTGAGAATTTGCAAACTTACGCAACTGTCCAACACCCACAAATTGACTACAGCAACTGCCAAAACGGCATCCGTGCCTTGTGGACAGATATCTCTACTGATCACTGGCCACGTAAGAAAACGCTGCGGCTTTGCAGAAATATCACAGAACATATTACCTAGCCATGACTCAAGTCACATCAGATTACCCCCACACACTCTGGCTGCCTCGTCCATCCACGAGCTCATGGTTTTTATATTCATTTTGATGTTGTTACATTGATTTTCTGAATGGACATCGAGCACATACATTATTGCAGCTATTCAGTCATTGTCACACATAAACTACACACAGAAATGAACTGCACAATGCTCCAAGTATGAGACTTGGGGTCAAATACATCTGTAATTTTGTATTCTACAATTGTAGTTTTCTGATGCCTGGACTTTCATATTATTTTGGTGTATTTAATCAAATATCCACCAAATACAGGAATTTGTTTTTGAACTTATTGTTCTTAAATACTGATAGCTGCATACCTACCAAATGTAACCCTTTATGAAGTACTTTCTGCACATTCATATGTAAGTAATTGTAATATTTCTATAGCACCTATATCTTTCAAAATTCAAACTTAGAGGCACTATGCAGCTGTACAAGGCTAATAACTCGGTGTAGAAAATTCAAAATGAATTTTCAGTATCTAAAAGTCATATAAAAAATCCGCTCAAATGTGTTTAGTTTTTACAAAAAAACATGTATCTGAAATAAACGTATTTGATAAAGAAACATTTGATAAAGAAACATATCTGACCCCAAGTCTGGTTTGTATGCAGTGCAGAATCAAATCACTCCAGAATCAACTGAATCAGTCTTTAGTTTACACCACTTTCATGTCAGTCATGTGACCACACCATCTACATCTCCAGTCTAGTCATGTGACCACACCATCTACATCTCCTGTCTAGTCATGTGACCACACCATATATTCTCTAGTCATGTGACCAGCAGACAAGAAACAGCGCCAGCTGGTGGCTCGAGATGCAACAGTGCCTGCACTAAGCACCATACTTCACACACATTAAAAACCATGACAACCACATCACTTCATGAGACCAGGTTTGCTGCAACATCTTAGACGCAAACACCAACGACCTGCACTTTGTTTTGAGTTATATTGGCTGATAAATCACGACCAAATATGCTCCTGTCATGCGCCTGGTCTTCATTAGCTGAAGAGATTCTCCAATCAAGTATTTGGTGTACGCATACTTGGTGAACATCATTTAAAATTCCTTCCTCAATTGACTATGCACATCACAAATCATGTACAAGACAAAACTATGGTCTGTGAACAATTTAGGCGACATGTGCAGTTGGTTTATTGGTGCGTAGTTTTGTTAAAAAGAACTATCTTTGAATAGTTTATTACACAACTTGTCAAAGTATGAGCAGCCTAATGCTAGTTTGTTGCACACTTATAAATACATTTTACACATTTGTAACATTAATAGTGTATTTAATGATTCCAACAAATTTGTAAAAAAAAATGAGCGAGCAGTTCTTACTGGTTACAAGGTAAATTAAATTGTTTTGTAAATTATGGAAAACATTGGTAAATGTGTTTGTCTCATTTTCATCCATGATGGCTTTATGTCAATAACATTGTAATTCATAACAAACTATGAAACGCGCTGGACAGAATGTCAAGCATAATCTCCCTTTGAGCATTTTTAGGTTTTGAGAATATTCTTCGAGAATTTCAATCCACAGCTTAATATGGCACTTTGTGTCAAAACAAAAATGTTGAGGAAATACTTCGCTAGTGGCATTGACAAGACAAGTACATACAATTTACTGAATAACATGCATAAAATGGCGATATCTCACATCCACAACATCTTGTGACCATCGTGCACACAACCATGATGATATCTCGTAACCATGACGATATCTCACAACCATAAAACTAGATCTAAGATCACACACTGCAAAATACTTTCTACAAATCACATATTTGACAGTACACTGTATTGGGCATTGGGGCAAACAATTGCATTCCTATTTTTTTCACGTTACGTTTATAAGGAAAATGGAAATCGGTGCAACAAAACGGTGATATTGTTATGCGTCAATGGCAGTTGCTTTTATGAAGCTACATAACACTGACTGGTCCCTTTTCACAGAGTTATGTATCAAAATGTAAGAAGGCTTCTACCCATCTCTCGAAATCATGCAATATAGAGAGTTACATCAATAACATTTACAAATACGGACATAGAATTGCAGCATGTACATTGACACAAAACTTTGAACATTCTGTACAAGAAGCGTGTGAAATTCTGCCACATGTATAATGATGCATATTTCAACATTTTAAAGCGTTAACCACTTGGAAAGTTTTCACTTATCAACATTTGCAACAACAGTCATATTTTAGTTAATTTTTGAGCAGCGTGACAACACCACACATTGCCACTGAATTATCTTTTGAAACTGATAGCTTGAATTCTTTACGATGAAAAAAATCCCCTTAACTAATTTCTAATTAGTCAGGACAAACCGACAAATTTGTGGTCATGTCAATATATCAGCACCTGTCCATAAACATGTATTCATATTGATCTACAAAACAAAACTTAATTAAACACACAAATGTTAAAACTTATCAGATCCATGACTGCGAGGGTTATGCCACAATTTGCCCCTACTCAATGCTAGATGCCCCTCTCATCTGTCATGCAAAAGGTTGGTCTCATAAGTTTTGAAAGCCCAAAATCTGCAAACAAAATTGTCATTGGTTTGAACCCCCCCCACTAACACGTGGTGGATTTGTGATTTTGTGTGATCTAAATTGACATCGAAAATTAGAGCCCATACCCAAAGGATTCAACTGATGTTACAGGTTGCCAATAGGGTGCTGACTTGTATATTCACAAAAACACCAGTGTGCGTTAGTACATGTTTCACTCACATGGTGGTGCATTATGTCCATTTATACCCACAGTATGTGACCGACTCAACATCCACTTATATGCAATATTTTGTGTCTTTTGCGATTTTGTAAACTTATATGACCAACATTAAATGACATCCGAAAAGTCAATAAGTGTTCCGAGCCTAACCGAATATCTCCTAAATCAACCCATGCAACAAATCCACATGATTCTGTATCTACTGAACCTATGCAGGACATGGATTTGACTGTTAATGACAGTTATTGAGCTGATTACATGTAAAAAGGTTATCCCTAACAATGGACTAAACTTAAGCACGTCTGGTCGGTTTGTTTGTTTGTTTACACGATTCATCAGTAAGAAAAAAATCTAATTACCCTACACTTATTTCTATAACAAACTGATTAACAAACTTAACTGCAACGTTTCATTAATGAAATTAACAACCATCAGTAACTATGACCAGTTGATGGCGAATGATGTCGGTCCAAATGAGTTGTAAAATAAATGGCAATATCAGAACCAAATCTGTACGTAAACATTTCACATAGTGGCAGTCGAGTATTTGGTGGCAAGATGTGGCACTGATGAGCCGTTTGACGAGCCTTTTTTACAGGATGTGGTCAGCTTCAAAAGGCCACATTCAATAAGATGCAGATGTCTGACGATACGTTCAGGGGACCATTGAATCATGTGAATAACACAGAAGAGTGGAAAGATATCAGAACCTTGTTGGATACGTACCAGTGAATGGGCCAGACTTACTGTGACATCACACATGACATCACACATGACATCACGCATGACATCACACATGACATCACACATGACACCATGCATGACATCACGCATGACATCACACATGACATCACACATGACATCACGCATGACATCACACATGACATCACTCATGACATCATGCATGACATCACACATGACATCACGCATGACATCACACATGACATCACACATGACACCATGCATGACATCACGCATGACATCACATGACATCACACATGACATCACGCATGACATCACGCATGACATCACGCATGACATCACGCATGACATCACACATGACATCACACATGACATCACGCATGACATCACGCATGACATCACGCATGACATCACGCATGACATCACATGACATCACGCATGACATCACACATGACATCACACATGACATCACGCATGACATCACGCATGACATCACACATGACATCACGCATGACATCACGCATGACATCACGCATGACATCACAGCATGACATCACGCATGACATCACGCATGACATCACGCATGACATCACACATGACATCACACATGACATCACGCATGACATCACGCATGACATCACGCATGACATCACGCATGACATCACGCATGACATCACGCATGACATCACGCATGACATCACGCATGACATCACGCATGACATCACGCATGACATCACGCATGACATCACGCATGACATCACGCATGACATCACGCATGACATCACCATGACATCACCATGACATCACACATGACATCACGCATGACATCACGCATGACATCACGCATGACATCACGCATGACATCACGCATGACATCACGCATGACATCACGCATGACATCACGCATGACATCACACATGACATCACACATGACATCACACATGACATCACACATGACATCACGCATGACATCACGCATGACATCACACATGACATCACACATGACATCACGCATGACATCACCCATGACATCACACATGACATCACACATGACATCACACATGACATCACACATGACATCACGCATGACATCACGCATGACACCACACATGACACCACACATGTCATCACACATGACATCACGCATGACATCACGCATAACATCACACATGACATCACGCATGACACCACACATGTCATCACACATGACACCATGCATGACATCACGCATGACATCACATATGACAGCAATAAGGTGCACTAAATAGATAGAGGTTTATAAAGTGGAACTGGACACAAGATCCAGACTCCTGTAGTCTGTTGGCTGGTACATAGCAATATATTGGCCTGTCTTACAAGTACTTGAGATGATCCCATGTTGTGATCACTTTGTGATAATCACACATGAATAGGGCAATTAACATGTTGTGCTCACAATTAACCAGTGATTACTTCTTATATAATTTTATGAGTACTTGTTGGTGAGTTAACAGACCTTACGTGTACTTGTTGGTGATCTCACATTCATTGTAAAGACTTGTTGGTGATCTCACATTCATTTTAAGTACTTTTTGGTGATCTCACATTCATTGTAAGTACTTGTTGGTGATCTCACATTCATTTTAAGTACTTTTTGGTGATCTCACATTCATTGTAAGTACTTGTTGGTGATCTCACATTCATTGTAAGTACTTGTTGGTGAACTCACATTCATTGTAAGGACTTGTTGGTGATCTCACATTCATTGTAAGTACTTGTTGGTGAACTCACATTCATTTAAAGTACTTTTTGGTGATCTCACATTCATTGTAAGTACTTGTTGGTGATCTCACATTCATTGTAAGTACTTGTTGGTGATCTCACATTCATTGTAAGTACTTGTTGGTGATCTCACATTCATTGTAAGTACTTGTTGGTGAACTCACATTCATTGTAAGTACTTGTTGGTGAACTCACATTCATTGTAAGTACTTGTTGGTGATCTCACATTCATTGTAAGTACTTGTTGGTGAACTCACATTCATTGTAAGTACTTGACGATGATCTCACAGTCCTTGTGGGTATTTGTTGATGATCTCAAATCCTCACAAGTACTTGCTGAAGACCCCATAGTCCTTCTAAGTACTGCTGATGATCTCAATACGCCCACAAATACTTACTGGTGATCTCAGTACTCTCACAAGTCACTATCCTCATGAGCTGTCAGCACTAGTAAGAGTTTTAAAATGACCGCATTCTCCTCATGAGGACATGTTGACGCTTGACGACCTCACAACTACATGGTGATGACCTCACGAGTACATGGTGATGACCTCACAGCCGCCACCACGCACCATAATCACCCTCTCGAGGCCCTCTGTGAGTACCTCAAGGAACTCCATGTCTACAGTGAGGTCAAGGCACAAGTATGCAGTTGGTGATGACGTCAAAATAAAACACAACAATTAGTTTTTAATATGATGTAGTCTCTTCCGTAAACTTGAATTAGCAATGCTAATTATTAGCAGGAAGTTTGCTTAATCAATTCTACATTGGTAAATTTCATAACTTCTGCATTGCATTGATACAGTATGTTTATATGTGTATGCTTAATTTGTGCTACTAACATGCCCATCCTTGTGTCCGCCCATCTGCCAGCGCGTCTATCTGTTGGTCCGTCCGTCCATCCGTCCGTCCGTCCGTCCGTCCGTCCGTCCGTCCGTCCGTCCGTCCGTCCGTCCGTCCGTCCGTCCGTCCGTCCGTCCGTCCGTCCGTCCGTGTGTGTGTGTGTACATATGTGCACGTGTGTGTGTGCGTGCGTGCATGCGTGCATGCATGCATGCGTCTGCATATGTGTATGTGTGCGTGCATATGTGTGAGTGCGTGCGTGCGTGCATGTGTGCGTGCGTGTGTGTGTGCATGTGCGAGTGCGCATGTGTGTGTGTGCATGCGTGTGTGTGTGCATGTGTGCGGGTGTGCGTGCGTGTGTATGTGTGTGCGGGCATGTGTGTGCATGGCAGTGTCAAATATTGTAGTATTCTATTATTCTATACCTTTAACAAAAAATTACATTTTGCAATGATTGGCAACCACCTGGTCGTCAGTACTGACATCAAGTAAAAAGTGCATTATGGGAAGGATACAATTAAGGTCACCCGCTGTCGTCTTGGGTGGTCCAGGCAGGTTCAGTATTACGAGATTAGCCTCGTGTGACCTTTCAACTATGGCCTCATTTAGTCTGACGGCTGTGTGCATGCGCCTCACATTGTGGTCATCACTGAGTGGACAGACAGACAGACAGACACAGTTACACATCTGTACAGAGGATTGGTACAAAGAGGATTGGTACAAAGACTGTCACCTTCTGGCTCTAGTGTTGTGTGAGAAGAACAGGTCGTTGAGTGATACACCAACAAATCAATGTTATTTATATCAAACATATCGAACAATCAACTAAATCAACCAATTTGAATAAACCTTGTGTTACATTAAATGTGCCTGACACCGTGACACGGGGAGAATAGTAGCCTGACATGGTGACAGGAATACACCGACATGATGATAGTGGTACACTGACCCAGTTACAGTGCTACACCGACACAATGACAGCAGTATACCAACATGGTGACAATGATACATTGACACAGAAACAGTGATACACTAAAATGGTAACAATAGTACACCGACATGGTGACAATGACACTGACAGAGCGACACACCAATATGATGACAGTGACACACTGACGCAGTGAAATGCGAGCACTCACGGCTTGATCTCGAGTAGATTGGAGCCCTTGCTGAGTGGTGGGTTATTGGCAGTAAACGTGTACTGGTAGCTCTTGTCCGTTCCCGTTCCCAGGGAGTCCCCTGTGGTGAGATCGTCCACCTCGGGCTTGAAGGTCTCCTCCCTCTCCTCCGCTATTGGAGGCTCTATACAGATCTTCACATTCGACGGAGCCATCGGGGCTGACTTGGCTGCGTGGGCACGGTCAACTATCGACTGGGGCTGATGAACAGAAATAACTGTTGTCTAACAACATGTTACTTTACAAGTCTTTTCGTACTGTTGTCTAACAACATGTTACTTTAGAAGTCTTTTAGAAATTGAACAACATAGCAAGAAATATTTTGTAATGCGAACAACCATGACATTGAGGTATGGTTAGATTAGTTAGAGCCAGGCTCAGCTTTATTAATCTGACGCTGTTACAAAAGTTTGTAGTGGTAAATAAAAACAACATTCAATAAGTTATAATCTTATGGGAAGCTAAAATGAGTATTAATGATTTTGTATTTTTATTTTTGACCTGCAAGATTCTCTCAGGAAACAGCTGAGATGGGAGGATGACGGAAGATGGAGAACTACTCACCGACATTTCTTTCTTGCTGATCTTCATCTCTTTCAGCATCATTGTACGTTGCTCCATCATCAATGTGCGCTCGTATGTATACGCTGAGATGTCACTCTCCGTCTAAATGCCAAACAACAGTGTTAGTACAATCAGTCACCCCAGAGTTCACACCTAGTGGTTGTCCAATGTCCATTGTAATATAATTTTACAGTATCACCTATATCTGTTATAACATATTTTGTCAACAGTCTTGATAATGGTTAAATATGTCAATTACGTCACTATGTGACAAGACATTTATTACAGCTAATATTAGTGCATACGTGTGACACTGTTAACAACTTTCCCTTAGGCTTGTCATAAAGATAATCTTCAGAAACCAGAATTTCCCAAAAAATTACAATGAAACACATACGTTCAGGCAGCCATTTTGTCGACTGCTTGGTGGAGTTTGCTAAGAAACCTTGATACATCCATATCAACTCTCAACAAATCCACAAGGCTGTTATTGCTTGTGTATCGACAAACTCTTACCATTTCCACAACAGACACTTCTGCCGTCAGCCTCAGTTGGTACAGAAACATCTGCAGGTCTTTCTTCATTTGAATGCTATTATCCTCCATTTCTGCACTTTGTCAAGGTGTCTCTGTGAAACACAACTCAGTCTCTCCCTGCAATGTTTGTCATTCCAATGTGTGGCGTTCCACAAGTTCCATTAAACAAGTCAGATGTACTGACAAAGTCACTGTTTGGTAATGCTGATTTGATTGACCAATCAAACTTCTATTGTTTAAACCAGAATTGAGGAAACATGCATGAAGATACTAATTATTTTCATAAAATGGAGATAGATAGGTAATAAAATACGAAATAATAAAACACATTTATCTTAAAAACAAACAACAATTAAAAACATGAATCAACAAAAAAGTTGAAAGACAAGTAATTCTTAAAAACTAATTCACAAAAAATATGAATAAATAGAATTCATGAAACAATAAAGTATTCTTAAAAATGTATTCATTAAAGTGTGCAAGTTGTACACGACGGCACGGTGGCGCCACCTGGAAGGATACGAGCCACAGTGAAGATCCTCATGCTGCAGTTCTTCCACACCTTGTGCTGGGTGAGGAGGAAGGGAAGCAACATCAGCAGCCCTCCATCATCTGGGGGGGGGGTTAAGGACGGACACACAGACACTGCTCTCACTTCTTGGTGTATATTTTACCATTCACAATATCGAATCTCTTTTAATGTCTAGTTATTTGGGTGTTTACTATTATATTACTATATGATTTTAATAATTCTTTATTTAATAACGTGTTATTATAGGTATTATTTTGTTTAAATTGTGTGTGTGTGTGTGTGTGTGTGTGTGTGTGTGTGTGTGTTTGTGTGTGTGTGCGCGTGTGTGTCTGGGTGTGTGTGTCTGGGTGTGTATGTCTGTGCGTGTGTGTCTGTGTATGTGTGTATTTGAGCATGCGTATCACTATATGCATGTTCATGGTCTACAAAGTTTATAAATCTAAAATTCATTTCAGCAAACATTCATGTCTAACTTCAAACTTACTTCAAATAGACATATACTTGAAACACTTCAAACAGACATACTTCAAACTAACAAATGCGTGGATAAAAAGATCCATAAAACAATTGAGTGTAACTGAAGTTCTCTCTGTCACTGCCATCATGTCAACAGTTGTGAAGGATACGGACAATCCACCAGATGTCTATGGTGCCCTGCATGCGGTCAGCGTTCTCGGGGAATGTGTCAATGCCTTTAGGGATGACCACGGCCAGGAGACCAGCCGCAGCATTGCGGAGTGCATCTACAACAGAGAATCTCAGGAAACACACGGGCCCAAAAGGTAAGTAAAGGTAAGTTCTTATGTAATGCAGTATCCAAACCACAGAATCACTCAGTGCTTTACACTTTATTGCCTGGCAGACCTGTTCAAACAAACACCATCTCAGCTTCTCTGGGAAGTATCCATGTGGTGATTAATGCTTAAATGCATACATACATACCCACTAGTCTATAGCCAGGTACGTATTCATACAGCCGAGTGAAATGGTAAAATGTATAGTGAATGAACTCGCCCAAATTTGAAATAGGATTCGAACCCAGGTTCTCTTAGTTGAGGGTCCAAAGCTCTAGCCAATGTGTCACTGCACTACTACAACTGGAACTACCGGTGCACGGCTGGTCGCAGTGTCGTTGTTTAACAACACAGAACAATATTGCTATCCCCAGATGGCTAATGAATAACAAATCTCTGGCTCATGGAGCCTGACAGTTGTACAACAAGATAGCTACAGATCTATATCCTTTTGTGTATCATAGCTGAAATAACAAGACCAAACCTGGGTGCAGATGAGCTAGATGGTGTCAGAGGGCAGCCTAATGCAGCACCTATGCTTTCAACCCAAATAAAGCTTACTTACTTACTTATTTAACCCTACCAGATGTTTCACATCATACAACAAGACAGGGATGAAAACATGATGCACGGCTGATTTCAGACAAAATGTAGCAAATGTTGATGTATTCACATTTAGCAGCTCAACAATGATTGTTCACAACTGATCAGAACAAAAATCCTATTGCCATGTTAAACAACAAAACACAGGTACACCTGATTTTAAACTGAAATTCAAGTAACAAAATACTAATTTCACCCATTTTATGCTCTATTTCATGTACGCATGTATAAGGCATAAACTTAACATGTTTACATTCCACTCAGAGAAACTGCTGGGTGAGAATGCTGTCAGCTGTACCACGTCACTCAGGATGCTGTCAGCTGTACCATGTCACTCAGGACGCTGTCAGCTGTACCACGTCACTCAGAACGCTGTCATCTGTACCACGTCACTCAGAACGCTGTCAGCTGTACCACGTCACTCATGACGCTGTCAGCTGTACCACGTCACTCAGAATGCTGTCAGCTGTACCACGTCACTCAGAATGCTGTCAGCTGTACCACGTCACTCAGAATGCTGTCAGCTGTACCACGTCACTCAGAATGCTGTCAGCTGTACCGTGTCACTTACCAATGAAGATTTTGTAGGACTTGACAGTTTCCTGATGTCTCCAGCCGTATGGCCAGCCCAACAAGATGGCGTTGTGACGCAGTCCACCCACTCCTGACAGCTGGATACTGCAGAGTGATGACAACAATATAAATAATAGAACTTTATTTAGACACCATCAAATCCGGAACGGCTGTCCTGTTCACAGATGTGTACATACATGATAATTCTAAATAGCTAAACATTATGATAATAAGTATGCATATACTGATTAAATAATAATAATAGTACTAATAATAAATAGTAATGATACGCTGTGAAACATGATAAAAACCATATAAAATAAGCTATGTATAAATTATGTTAAGTATATATTATTTACAGATTGAACTATATTCTTCAAAAAGGATTATTAGACGTGAAATTAAGAACAAAACAGTAATATCAGCTATACTGCAATAATATTAATAAAAAAATATAATACATATATTAAATATACAATAAAAAGTGAGCTAAAATATAATGTCCGTTGACCTAAAATATAATGTCCTTAATAAGAGCACTCTTAAAGGGATGTAGCCAGCTCCTCTGCCCACAATTGGCTGAGTAGTAATTTGTAACAGGAAGTCTGCTGTCTAGAATGCGGGAAAGTTAAACACCAAAAGGTATTGCGGTTAATTCTGCTCACTTTGGCATTACTGTACTGCCAATCAATTTTGTTTTGAAACTAGACATTTTGTTTTCATTTGAACATGCTGCAGGTGAAATCTTTCAACTTGTGAACATAGGTCCGAGCTTAATAAAGTAACTAAACACAAATTGGCAGGACTAAACCTTAGTTATAAAAAACGTAATATTAAATGAACTGTTGATTACAGAGCCAAGGATCCAGACTAACCTACTTGAAAGGTGCTGATCAACAGATACAAATAAATAGATAATTAAATAGAGCAAATCAAATTCATATAGCACTAAGAGTCCATTCAATTTGGCAGTTAAGAACAACATACATGTTTAATCAGGCAAGTTTTAAAGAGTATTTTGAATGTATATCGAGTCATATTTCTGCATCTCACGTGGAAGACTGTCCCACAGGGAAAGTGAGATACAGCCACATTTACACACTTTAGCATTATTTAAGCATTTTGTGATAATATTGTACTTGTAGTTACTGTGACATGGTGCCCATGCATCACACCAAAACCTTTCAACTGTAATTTATAAATATATATTGTCACCACATTCATTTTCTAAATTGTAAATAATAAGCTTTAACAAATCAAGCAGTTTAATTTAAAGCCTTATATCCGGGCCTAGGAGTTTCTTTTTAAATTTACTTCTGTGTTGGAACATTTCCTTCCCAATGCATACACACAAAGGTGGCAGGGATCAATAGCTTTTAATGTCTCTTCCAAAAGTCACAATCAATGAGGGGTATCCCAGGGGCCTGACATTAATAATAATAATAATAATAATGTTATTTATATAATTATAGCCGGAATATACATCTACTCAGAGGCGCATAAAACACAACATTGGTAAAACATAAATATACAAAATGTATGTAATAAATTAAGCTGACACGGTAAATACAAAATGTTAAGTGTTAATTATGAATAAATAGAACAATAAATAATGCTTCTACTAATGTATAACTTAGTATTGCAGTCAACTCACAAATGATTGATGCCTTCTGTGATGTCTCTCGCAACAAGCGCATCGGCAAATCCTTTCACTTTCTCTTTCTTCATCAAGGCTGTGATCGACTATGTAACACACAACACACCTCAGTAACACACTTCAGAAACACATTTCAAAACCCATTCAACAAAAAATGGGCAAAACGGCCCTGAAGTCATTTGGACTACATAATGAGTTTGTAATTATGAATGAAATATATTTTGGCGAATCAGTCACAAGAAACTAAATAAAAAATGGTGAAGAAAATGAAGTGATGGAAAGATAAGCTAACAACGCCCTCACTTACCTGTTTAGCTGCTTGCATGTCTGCGTATTTGTTCACAAATTCCCCTTCTATGACTGACCCGACCAGAGTGAGACCTTTGCCTGGCAACATTTTCAGTGGACAGTAGCTTTTGTGGGTGAGTATTCATACACAGGTACGCTTAAGAAGATTAAACAAGATTATTCATGCAACATACTCCAGAAGGAATGTGGACAAAAACCACTAGATCACCAAGAGCCCAGTGGAAGCTCATTAAATCCTGGCATTGATATTTCAGAAACTTCTGGAAATCATGTCATCAGAACTAGATTACTAAATATTAAAATTCCCTATTACGCGCATGATTTGTTTACCTGTAAAACTGGCTAGGCTGGATTTATACATCAAACAATTTGGATTAAAGGTAAGTGAATTTCTCAATTTCTTTGAAACTTTGTATATACGTATTATAAGCTTAATACCTTCGTGAAGTAATATGCCAAATGTGAAGTATGTATTTAAATTTGTCACTGGATCTATACAGATTTGTTTAGTAGTGTTGGTTGGACATTAAACATCCATTATATCTGTACCTGATTAGTGATAACACAAATCCAAATATATTGTAGGATTAAACATCCATGATGTTTAAACAGCAGAAACTCAAAAACTATACATTAATCTTGCACCAACCCAATGGTATGTTTGTAGTTAAGATTACTATCTCTATGGTGAAAACAAGAAATATTAAATTCCGTTACTGCACTTTTGCATAGGGTCAGCGGCACAAATGTGAAATAATGAAACATCTTATTTTTCAAGTGAGTTACAAGCGAGAGTGAAACCTGTAACCACTTAGTGAGGTCATCACAGGCCTCGCCCCTGGCAGAAGACAGCGGAGTTCACCTGGTTCTCCATCTCAGTCTCAGTCTGACCTACCTGCTTTGAGCTGACTGGAGAAGGTGAGCATCTTGCGGTACTTGGGCATGAGGTCATCGTTCAGCTTCAACAGGATCAGGATCTGGGGCCTATAAACACAACAACGTTGGTGTTACATTGATTCAACAGGATCAGGATCTGAGGCATATAAATACAACAACGTTGGTGTTACATTGATTCAACAGGATCAGGATCTGAGGCCTATAAATACAATAACGTTGGTGTTACATTGATTCAACAGGATCAGGATCTGAAGCTTAGAAACACAACAACGTTGGTGTTACATTGATTCAACAGGATCAGGATCTGAGGCATATAAATACAATAACATTGGTGTTACATTGATTCAAAAGGATCAGGATCTGAGGCATATAAATACAATAACGTTGGTGTTACATTGATTCAAAAGGATCAGGATCTGAGGCATATAAATACAACAACGTTGGTGTTACATTGATTCAACAGGATCAGGATCTGAGGCATATAAATACAATAACATTGGTGTTACATTGATTCAAAAGGATCAGGATCTGAGGCATATAAATACAATAACGTTGGTGTTACATTGATTCAAAAGGATCAGGATCTGAGGCATATAAATACAACAACGTTGGTGTTATATTGATTCAACAGGATCAGGATCTGAGGCATATAAATACAATAACGCGGAGTTCACCTGGTTCTCCATCTCAGTCTCAGTCTGACCTACCTGCTTTGAGCTGACTGGAGAAGGTGAGCATCTTGCGGTACTTGGGCATGAGGTCATCGTTCAGCTTCAACAGGATCAGGATCTGGGGCCTATTAAAGTAACAATGTTGGTGTTACATTGATTCAACAGGATCAGGATCTGAGCTAAAAACAACAACGTTGGTGTTACATTGATTCAACAGGATCAGGATCTGAGGCCTATAAACACAACAACGTTAGTGTTACATTGATTCAACAGGATCTGGGGCCTACATGTGTATAAACACAATAATGTTGATGTCACATTGATTCACTGTCAACCTTGGTTTATAAAAACTCCTCCATCTGCGTGGCTCTTTTAGTGGTGGCCCAGTGGCTAGAGTCAAGAGAAACTGGGTTCGAAACCTCTGCTGCTGTATAAAACCTTGGACAACTTATTTCTCTCCACATTGCTCCAGCTCACTCAGCAGCATGAATGAATACCTGGCTATACAAAGTGGAGGATATTATTAAAGTTACTTTATCAGCCACATTTTTCCAGTTATTTTCTTTCCCACTACCACTAACACCAACAGTGTGTTTTGTAGTGTTAGGACACTGAGACCACCCTACAACAGAGACTGTGGGAGACAGCAAGGGGAGTCGACCCACCTCCAGTTTTTGACATGTGGAGGTCCCTCCTCCAGCCGTAGGAGGGCGTATCTGGCGGCCGACATGGCCAGACCTCTCAGTCCATCGCCCCACTCCTGCTCCGCCCTAGGGGACACAAATATCTCATGAATAAGGGGGCACATAACATGCAGAAATTGTTTTTTGCATGATTAGTTAAAGTTGTCCTACCACACATGTACAGTGTTTTTTCTTCTTAAGTTAATAGTAGTTTAGTTTTCAACAAATTGTTTAGTAATTTATGGAAAAACAAATATGTTTCAAACATTTGAAGATTTTATTAAAGTGTTGTAGATATGTTTAAGATGAACACTAAATTCTAAAACCACCTTTACATAGGATAATTACTTCTGGAACTTGCATAATAATTTCACATTCACAAACGACTTTTAGAATTCTTGTGATCCAATTTGTACAGACAATGCAGTGTAGCAGATTGGTTGAATTTTATTATTTGGAAAAAATGTAAAAATTTATTCTGCAATTAGCCACGAGCGATAAAAGAGGACATCACTCACCCTTTGTATTCAATGTATTTGTACACGAAGGCAGCTATAGCAATGGCAATGAGAGCGTAGTACCAGCTCGAGATGAACATGAGAGCCAGACAGAGAGACACCCCAAACAACGACAATGTCCTACAAACAGATTCACTTAAACAGTAATTGGAAAAATCCTGAAGCCAATAGCATTTAAATAGCATTCATTAACATTCATCTTTTATCAATCTGCATTTACGATGACACCGAAACAAGGCATCTATTAACTAGCACTCACGAACATTCCAAAACAAAGCTTGGATTTCAAAACATTCATGATCATATGTTAAATCAGGACTCTTAACAACCAGCTTTCATGAACATTCTGAAACCATGGCACTATTTCATTAACATTGTTAAGAGCTCTTAAACCCGGCCTTGCACTTTAAAATGAATTTAGAAAAATGTCAACACCATAACATGCCAGCACGACATTGTCATTGGTGTCTCATGGAAATAGTGTCCATGGTAATACAGCAATGGATATTTGCATTTTGAGGAAAAAAACCAATTGAATTTAACAATGGATTTTGTTTAATGATGAATTTTCCTTAAGAGCTCTGTATCTTAGTGAATGTTCCCCATGTCTCAGTTATATAATAGTCATCCTAACACATGACATTTGTCAAGAACATTACTTCTACTTAAAACTGAAGCGTTCAACAACAACGTGAAAGTTAGTCTCTTCCACACAGTGTTCCTCTTAATATCAGGTCTGTTCAAATGTTAACGGTGCTTGCTTTCCTAGTAATGTATGGCAGTATTCCATTTTAGTGTGAATGCACGCTAGTGTCTGACAGAGGTAAATGTCATCAGTCAACAGAAACCAACTACATCAGGTTTGTATAGCAGTTGTAATGCCGTATGCTGCCTGTGGGAACAACCAACGATAGACTGTGACAGGTGGTATTTATTGATGTATTCATCTGTCTATCTGTGACAGTCTCTGTGTCTGTCTGTGTCTGTCTGTTTGTCTGTATTTGCTGTCTCTATATCTATATGTCTGTCTGTCCGTCCATTCGTCTGTCTATGACTGTTTGAGTGCCTGTTAGATGGTGTTTGTCATTGTCCGTCCGTCCGTCCGTCCGTCCGTCCGTCCGTCCGTCCGTCCGTCCGTCCGTCCGTCCGTCCGTCCGTCCGTCGCGCCGTCCGTCCGTCCGTCCGTCCGTCCGTCCGCCCCCCCCGCCGTCCACCCGTCCGCCCGTCCGCCCTTCCTCACACATTTGCAACTCACCAGTGGTAGAACCTGAAGCGGGGCCGCCATGACGGTGTTTTGAGTAGAGTCTGCAGGGCACACGCCAGATTCACAAAGCCATAGCACATGAGGAAGAACCTACAAAAAATGACCACTAGATGGCAGTGTCTACTCCCACAATGCAGTGGGAAAATCACATCATAATTACAACACAATTAACATCTCAGTAAATCTGTTGGCAATACAATTCAAAATAACTGCTATAAGCTATTAGCTTACATACATCTTAAAGTAAAATCAGTATAAAATACAGTCACAATTGTATCACCATGGTTATAATGGTGCCATTATGAGCCTTAAATTCCTTAAGAACTCTTAACCAATATTAAATTTTAAAATGTTACCTTTCTTGCACTAATCATTGATTAACCACTGAAAGTTTGGCTGCGGAGGTGTAGATACTGTGAGGTAGACCAATTAACACTCTCCTCCCACATACGTATGGCAACTCAAGTACGGTAAAAAGTAAAAGTGTACATACATGGTGATGATTGGGGCGATGTAGTCGAGGCTCGCGATGAGAACACCGATGAGTGAGATTGCAGCTGTGAGAATGAGCGCTCTCATTGGCTCGCCCTTCTTTGTTGTCACCGAGAAGAGGTTGAGGAACGGAATTACCCCATCCGAGGCAATGGCCTGCAACAGTCGCGGGGCACCTGGTGGGGCAGACACAACAGGGTATACAGACAGTAACAAAGTCCCCTTAGTTTCACATATAAGGAGCTGATATTTTGTACGCAAGGCCAGAAGCGCAATACGTTCACCACATAGCCCGGGAAGCTGAACTATGTAAAAGAGTTACTGCAATTGTTTTAAAAATGTATTTAAAATTCATTTTAACGCAATCAATAAATAAAGAAATTAAAAAACAGTCCAACACTATATACAATTACAGAAAACTATTTTTTTTCTGCATCAAGTGGCAGAAATACATGTTTTTCAGTGTTTTCAAAATCTAAAATGTTGTTAATGTTTGTGCAGACTAAATATATACATCTTGAGATAATGTTTTTTATGATGACTGACACTAGCCACCGTGCAATGTACAACTTCATCCTGTGATCTACAGTCACAGGTATCCCCACTGCTCTGTGAATTGTTATTATGTGAATTGTTATTGAAACAGTGAAACACACTGGCATGATCTGGGTCAAAAGGTCACCAACCTGTGAGACTCTGTAGCCCCGCCCCAACTGTCGACAGCAGGGAACCAATGAGGATGATCCAGGGGGTTGGCCAGGCGACGAGGGCACATATCAACCCTCCCCCTACACTGTCACCAAACCTACAACACCAAGCACATATCAACCCTCCCCTACACTGTCGCCAAACCTACAACACCAAGCACATATCAACCCTCCCCCTACACTGTCACCAAACCTACAACACCAAGCACATATCAACTCTCCCCCTACACTGTCGCCAAACCTACAACACCAAGCACATATCAACCCTCCCCCTACACTGTCACCAAACCTACAACACCAAGCACATATCAACCCCCCCCTACACTGTCGCCAAACCTACAACACCAAGCACATTCAACCCTTCCCCTACACTGTCGCCAAACCTACAACACCAAGCACATGTCAACCCTCCCCCTACACTGTCGCCAAACCTACACACCAAGCACATACCAACCCTCCCCCAACACTGTCGCCAAACCTACAACACCAAGCACATATCAACCCTCCCCCTACACTGTCGCCAAACCTACAACACCAAGCACATATCAACCCTCCCCCTACACTGTCGCCAAACCTACAACACCAAGCACATGTCAACCCTCCCCTACACTGTCGCCAAACCTACAACACCAAGCACATATCAACCCTCCCCTACACTGTCGCCAAACCTACAACACCAAGCACATATCAACCCTCCCCCTACACTGTCGCCAAACCTACAACACCAAGCACATATAACCCTCCCCCTACACTGTTGCCAAACCTACAACACCAAGCACATGTCAACCCTCCCCCTACACTGTTGCCAAACCTACAACACCAAGCACATATCAACCATCCCCCTACACTGTCGCCAAACCTACAACACCAAGCACATATCAACCCTCCCCCTACACTGCGCCAAACCTACAACCCCAAGCACATATAAACCCTTTCCCCCCTCCCTGTCGCCAAACCTATAGCACAAAGCACATATCAACCTTCCCCCACACTGTCGAAACCTACAGCCCCAAAGCACATATAAACCCCCCCCCAATGTCCCCAAAACCACAACCCCAAGCACATATCAACCCTCCCCCTACACTGTCACCAAACCTACAACACCAAGCACATATCAACCCTCCCCCTACACTGTCGCCAAACCTACAACACCAAGCACATATCAACCCTCCCCTACACTGTCGCCAAACCTACAACACCAAGCACATTCAACCCTCCCCCTACACTGTCGCCAAACCTACAACACCAAGCACTTTCAACCTTCCCCTACACTGTCGCCAAATACAACACCAAGCACATTCAACCCTCCCCCTACACTGTCCCAAAACCTACAACACCAAGCACATATAAACCCCCCCCCCTACACTGTCGCCAAACCTACAGCACCAAGCACATACCAACCCTCCCCCAACACTGTCGCCAAACCTACAACACCAAGCACATGTCAACCCTCCCCAACACTGTCGCCAAACCTACAACACCAAGCACTTTCAACCCCCCCCTACACTGTCGCCAAACCTACAGCACCAAGCACATGTCAACCCTCCCCCTACACTGTCGCCAAACCTACAGCACCAAGCACATATCAACCCTCCCCTACACTGTCGCCAAACCTACAACACCAAGCACATATCAACCCTCCCCCTACACTGTCACCAAACCTACAACACCAAGCACATATCAACCCTCCCCCTACACTGTCACCAAACCTACAACACCAAGCACATATCAACCCTCCCCTACACTGTCGCCAAACCTACAGCACCAAGCACATATCAACCCTCCCCCTACACTGTCACCAAACCTACAGCACCAAGCACATATCAACCTTCCCCCTACACTGTTGCCAAACCTACAACACCAAGCACATATCAACCCTCCCCCTACACTGTCACCAAACCTACAACACCAAGCACATATCAACCCTCCCCTACACTGTCGCCAAACCTACAGCACCAAGCACATATCAACCCTCCCCTACACTGCCCCAAACCTAAAACACAAGCACATATCAACCCTCCCCTACACTTTCAAAAACACATATCAACCCTCCCCTACACTGTCACCAAACCTACAGCACCAACACATTCAACCCTCCCCTACACTGTCCCAAACCTACAACACCAAACATATCAACCCCCCCCCTCCCTTTCCCCAAAATAAGCCCAACCCAAATCAACCCTTACACGTGAAATACAACACCAAGCACATATCAACCCCCCCCCTACACTGTCCCAAACCTACAGCACCAAGCACATATCAACCCTCCCCTACACTGTCCCAAACCTACACACCAAACATATAAACCCCTCCCCCTACACTGTCCCAAACCTACAACACCAAGCACATATAAACCCCTCCCCTACACTGTCACCAAACCTACAACACCAAGCCCCTTCAACCCTCCCCCTACCTGTCCCAAACCTACAGCACCAAGCAATTCAACCCTCCCCACACTGTGCCAAACCTACAGCCCCGCCATTCAACCCCCCCCCTAATTGCCAACCACAGCACCAAGCACTTTCAACCCCCCCCCCTTTTTGCCAAACCTACAGCACCAAACACATATCAACCCCCCCCCTACACTGTCGCCAAACCTACAACACCAAGCACATCAACACTCCCCCTACACTGTCCCCAAGCCTACAACACCAAGCACATGTCAACCCTCCCCCTACACTGTCGCCAAACCTACAACACCAAGCACATGTCAACCCTCCCCTACACTGTCGCCAAACCTACAACACCAAGCACATATCAACCCTCCCCCTACACTGTCGCCAAACCTACAACACCAAGCACATGTCAACCCTCCCCCTACACTGTCCAAACCCTACAACACCAAGCACATTCAACCCTCCCCTACACTGTGCCAAACCAAAACACCAAGCACATATAAACCCCTCCCCCACACTGTCCCAAACCTACAACACCAAGCACATTAAACCCTCCCCTACACTGTGAACCTACAACACCAAGCACTGTAAACCCTTCACCCCAAACCTACAACACCAAGCACATTCACCCTCCCCCTACACTGTCGCCAAACCTACAACACCAAGCACATATCAACCCTCCCCCTACACTGTCGCCAAACCTACAACACCAAGCACATATCAACCTTCCCCCTACACTGTCGCCAAACCTATAGCACAAAGCACATATCAACCTTCCCCCTACACTGTCGCCAAACCCCACCAAAGCACATATCAACCCCCCCCCTACACTGTCGAAAAACCCAAAACACCAAGCACATTTAACCCTCCCCTACACTGTGCCAAACCTACAGACCAACACATATCAACCCTCCCCCTACACTGTCGCCAAACCTACAACACCAAGCACATATCAACCCTCCCCTACACTGTCCCAAACCTACACACCAAGCACATATCAACCCTCCCCCTACACTGTCGCCAAACCTACAGCACCAAGCACATATCAACCCTCCCCCTACACTGTCGCCAAACCTACAACACCAAGAAATATCAACCTTCCCCCTACACTGTCGCCAAACCTACAGCACCAAGCACATATCAACCCTCCCCTACACTGTCGCCAAACCTACAACACCAAGCACATGTCAACCCTCCCCCTACACTGTTCCCAAACCTAAACACCGCACATGTCAACCCTCCCCCTACACTGTTGCCAAACCTACAACACCAAGCACATATCAACCCTCCCCCTACACTGTCGCCAAACCTACAGCACCAAGCACATATCAACCCTCCCCCTAAACTGTCGCCAAACCTACAACACCAAGCACATGTCAACCTCCCCTACACTGTCGCCAAACCTACAACCCCAAAACACTATCAACCCTCCCCTACACTGTCGCCAAACCTACAGCACCAAGCACATATAAATCCCTACACTGTCGCCAAACCTATAGCACAAAGCACATATCAACCCTCCCCCAACACTGTCGCCACACCTACAGCACCAAGCACATATCAACCCTCCCCTACACTGTCGCCAAACCTACAGCACCAAGCACATATCAACCCTCCCCCTACACTGTCGCCAAACCTACAGCACCAAGCACATATCAACCCTCCCCCTACACTGTCGCCAAACCTATAGCACAAAGCACATATCAACCCTCCCCCTACACTGTCGCCAACCTACAGCACCAAGCACATATCAACCCTCCCCTACACTGTCGCCAAACCTATAGCACAAAGCACATATCAACCCCCCCCTACACTGTCGCCAAACCTACAGCACCAAGCACATATCAACCCTCCCCCTACACTGTCGCCAAACCTACAGCACCAAGCACATATCAACTCTCCCCCTACACTGTTGCCAAACCTACAAACCAAGCACATATCAACCCTCCCCCACACTGTTGCCAAACCTACAGCACCAAGCACATATCAACCCTCCCCCTACACTGTCGCCAAACCTACAGCACCAAGCACATATCAACTCTCTCCCTACACTGTCGCCAAACCTACAAACCAAGCACATATCAACCCTCCCCTACACTGTCGCCACACCTACAGCACCAAGCACATATCAACCTCCCCCTACACTGTCGCCAAACCTACAGCACCAAGCACATATCAACCTCCCCCTACACTGTCGCCAAACCTACAGCACCAAGCACATATCAACCCTCCCCTACACTGTCGCCAAACCTACAACACCAAGCACATATCAACCCTCCCCCTACACTGTCGCCAAACCTACAACACCAAGCACATATCAACCCTCCCCCTACACTGTCGCCAAACCTACAGCACCAAGCACATATCAACTCTCCCCTACACTGTCGCCAAACCTACAGCACCAAGCAATATCCTCCCCCCCTACACTGTCGCCAAACCTACAGCACCAAGCACATATCAACTTCCCCCTACACTGTCGCCACCCTACAGCACCAAGCACTTTAAAACCCCTCCCCTACACTGTCGCCAAACCTACAGACCAAGCACATATCAACCCTCCCCCTACACTGTTGCCAAACCTACAGCACCAAGCACATATCAACCCTCCCCCACACGTAGCCAAACCACAACACCAAGCACTTTAAAACCCCTCCCCCTACACTGAGCCAAACCTACCACCAAGCACATATAAACCCCTCCCCCTAAAATGTCGCCAAACCTAAACACCGCAATATAAACCCCTCCCCCTACACTGTGCCAAACCTACAACTCCAAGCACATATAAACCCCTCCCCTACACTGTCGCCAAACCTACAACACCAAGCACATATCAACCCTCCCCTACAATGTCGCCAAACCTACAACAAAAAGCACAAAACCCCCTTCCCCTACACGTCGCCAAACCTACAGCACCAAGCACATATAAACCCCCTCCCCCTAACTTAAACCTAAAACCCAAGCACATATAAACCCCCCCCTTCACTGTCGCCAAACCTACAACCCCAAGCACATATCAACCCTCCCCTACATGTCCCAAACCTAAAACACCAACACATATCAACCTCCCCCACACTGTCGCCAAACCTACAACACCAAGCACATATAAACCCCTCCCCCTACACTGTCGCCAAACCTACAACACCAAGCACATATCAACCCCCCCCCACACTGTCGCCAAACCTACAGCACCAAGCACATATCAACCCTCCCCCTACACTGTCGCCAAACCTACAGCACCAAGCACATATCAACCCTCCCCACACTGTCGCCAAACCTACAGCACCAAGCACATATCAACCCTCCCCCTACACTGTCGCCAAACCACAACACCAAGCACATTTAACCCTCCCCTACACTGTCGCCAAACCTACAGTACCAAGCACATATCAACCCTCCCCCTACACTGTCGCCAAACCTACAACACCAAGCACATATCAACCCTTCCCCTACACTGTCGCCAAACCTACAGCACCAAGCACATATCAACCCTCCCCTACACTGTCGCCAAACCTACAACACCAAGCACATATCAACCCCCCCCTAAAATGCGCCAAACCTACAACACCAAGCACATATCAACCCTCCCCCCCCTGTCGCCAAACCTACAACACCAAGCAAATTTCAACCCTCCCCCTACACTGTCGCCAAACCTACAACACCAAGCACATATCAACCCTCCCCCTACACTGTCGCCAAACCTACAACACCAAGCACATATCAACCCTCCCCCTACACTGTCGCCAAACTTACAGCACCAAGCACATATCAACTATCCCCTACATTGCCAAACCTACAGCACCAAGCACATATCAACCTTTCCCCTCATTATGGCCAAACCTACAGCACCAAGCACATATCAACCCTCCCCCTACACTGTCGCCAAACCTACAACACCAAGCACATATCAACCCTCCCCTACACTGTCGCCAAACCTACAACACCAAGCACATATCAACCCTCCCCCTACACTGTCGCCAAACCTACAGCACCAAGCACATATCAACCCTCCCCTACACTGTCGCCAAACCTACAGCACCAAGCACATATCAACCTTCCTCCTCATTATGGCCAAACCTACAGCACCAAGCACATATCAACCCTCCCCCTACACTGTCGCCAAACCTACAGCACCAAGCACATATCAACCCTCCCCCTACACTGTCGCCAAACCTACAGCACCAAGCACATATCAACCCCCCCCTCCTTGTCAAACCTATAGCACAAAGCACATATCAACCCTCCCCCTACACTGTCGCCAAACCTAACACAAAGCACATATCAACCCTCCCCCTACACTGTCGCCAAACCTACAGCACCAAGCACATATCAACCCTCCCCTACACTGTCGCCAAACCTACAACACCAAGCACTTTCAACCCCCCCCCTACACTGTCGCCAAACCTACAACACCAAGCACATATCAACCCCTCCCCCTGTCGCCAAACCTACAACACCAAGCACATGTCAACCCTCCCCCTACACTGTGGCCAAACCTACAGCACCAAGCACATATCAACCCTCCCCCTACACTGCCGCCAAATCATGCAGATCACAATATTACATGTCTTTTCAAAGTTGTTATTTGACATTATTATTGTTTTTATTTTTAAAAGTATAATATAGGCTTAGATAGTAGTAATAGTAAAGTAATATCTCATATTTATAGTTACATGGTTCCTTTGATCCATCCAAAATGTTCCCATGTTCAAATGTACACAAACGCTTGCCAACGAAAGTGTCATATTTGAAAATTTGAAAGAGCATTAACTTTATTTATTGTAATTATACACTCATTTCTTAAGTATAACTCTTTGATTAATAGCTGTACTGAAATGTATGCAGTAAAATAATACGTGTATAACATTCACAAAGGCTATAAGTATTACAATTACTGTATCATACTGCAAATAATTAATCAATCTAAAAATAATAAATATATATACAGTACAATTAAAATTATAATAATGCATATAAAGTTGCTAAGATAAAGCTGCTAAACAATCAATATCTAAAGGTATAAGACAATACTACAACTAAAATAATATACTTATAAACATTATGATATGATAAAGTCATAAATTATGTTAAGTTGTATGAGTACTGGCTTTGTGAATTCTCCTTGTGTTTGTAATCCTGACCAGGCATACTGGTGAGAGCTAATTCTGTGTACCAGGTACTTACAGTGGACAGCTTTATTAGTGCTGTTGACAGCTTGACCAGTGTCAGTATTCACACAGTGGACACTTACTTGTCTCTAAGGAGGGCGCCGTGTATTGCCCCACCAAACAGGATGACACTGGACAGATCTGACCACAGTCAAAGAACAAACAGACATAGACTAAGGGACTTTGTCATTACATAAAATTCCAATAATAAAAAAGTTTGATATGGGCGGGAGAAAGGTCTATTTGGAATAACACATTCTGTTAGAAAAGGGAGTTTCGTACTCTCCAGGGAACACAAAATGAGGACACATTCTGCTGTTTATTTACATCTCCAGCTGTGCCAGTAAATGTATGGTTATTTATTGATATCATAAACCAGTTGCAATTTACTGATGTGTAATATGTTCTAACCATACTTTTCAATAGAAAGAATTCGGATCCTGTCTGCACATACACTGTGTAATTATTTTAGCAATTCTGCCATTTAAAGAAACACATACATTTCAATGTATCTCTGCAATTTATTGGCCGTTTCAATTTATTATTTATGTTTGATGAGGGGTGGATAGCATCGATCTGATGTAATTTGTCGTATTTGAATTTTATTATATTTCTAAAGCACCTATGATAAGAATAAACTTGGTTTTGTGAGAATTATATATATTTATTGCAAATATGATATATATATATATATACATATATATATATATATATATATATATATATATATATATATATATATATATATTATGTGTTCATGATGAATAACAGATAGTGCAGTAAAATGCATGTTACAACATTATTTTATTTATTACACATATTACAACATTGACGTAAATCAACCATATAGAACTTTGCAAATGTGTAAAAAGTAAAATAATTCTGGCATCGTCAAGTCACATCTGTGGGTACATTTAAACAGTTATTTACTCTTCATCATCAGCTCAGGAACACCATGGCCTTATCTATATCACCATCACTACAGCAACTACGTAGGCAACTGTTTGTATATACAAGGTTTCTGAGTAGCCCTAGAGCAGATTTGCTTAGCATTAACTGGACTTTCACAGACATTAAGGTTCTGATAATTAATTTTCAATTCATACTTCTACTTACTTACATGTTGAGTTATTTGTCTATGGATCTAAATATGTCCGTCCGTCAATATTTTAACTCCGTGTGCATGTATGTGTGTATGTGCATGACGTTTTGTGCATGCATGCGTGAGTGCGTAAGTGACAGCGCCAAGGATACAGACAGCAGACGTAGTGAGGATTGCGGCCACTGTTCCTATTGGGATAGACTTCTGTGCGTCCGCCAAGTCGCCCGACCTGTTGGATCCTGCCATGATACCTACAGACACAGTCACTTCAGTTATAACACGGGGCACAGTGCACCAGTGGGTCCATACTAACACATTTAAAAGGAATTTCACACACACACACACCCATACACATACACACCCACACACATATTATTTTATATATATATATATATATATATATATATATATATATATATATATCAGTAGATATTATTCTTACTTCCATTATATTTTAATATACTACATGTTGAGCACAGTAACTGCATCTCCTCCTGGGTGCAGAGCTGCATTCATTGCTACATCTTCAGCACAATATCTGCAATTAGTGGTGTATTTAAGAAAACACAGCAATAGCTATTTGGATTAACCACTGCAAACCTAATGTTACAAATTCACTTTCTTCTTCAGCCCCTACCTAGAAAACCAACATGAAACTGAAGGAAAGAAACATATATTTTGTCCACCAACCATAAACAACATGTCAAGAAAATATGACTCGGATTTGAGCCTAACACCATTTTTATGCACTGACCGGTGCATGATGGGAAGAAGATGGCAAGCAGAATGATGAATGATGTCGTGATGTCCCCAGTGATTTCCCCTCTATCTTTGTCTCCGGGTTCATCGCTGCCAATCAGGTTGCCTTTCTCTGTGTAATTTGCATATGCATTTGCTGAAAAATAATTACAATGTTGAGTAAATAATCTGAGAAATGGGTTAATAATTATTTTATTTGTTGAATATTTTCCTAGTTTAAATATGTTTGCATTATGACAATGTTGAAATGTTATTAATTTAAGCATTTGTAAAGTACTAATACGGGGGTAGTAAGTTTATATATTTCCAGAAATATTTGGTGATGAAAATATGATACAATGTAGTTCAGTTTGCATAATGTTGAATGTTAATCGGTTACAGCCTAGCTAACATTATCTTGCTTAAGGATGCTCTAAAGATTTCCACAAGTAGCTTGGTGAAAACTGCATGGAAATTGGTTGAGTAGATCGGAAATAATCATGATATTAAATTATGCTTATTTAATTAGGCAACCTTTGTCTTATAGGAGGTTTTTTAAATGCAATTTTTTTGGTATTTATATAAGTATTTGAATTGTGATTTTCCGTATTTGTGTAGATGGATAATGTGATATAAATTAAGTGTAAAAAAATTATTTTCAGTTTGTTTTCGAAAATTACTCAAATCTAGTGGTGATACATGACCTTAAAGACATTGTACTGGCAAGACGAAGATATGTTTGACTCCAAAGAATCACAGTTGTGAACCGTGTATAATCACTGAACATACGATACACACGCAGCAGCACGCACGCACGCACGCACGCACGCACGCACGCACGCACGCACTAACAGGCATGCACACACACATACATACACTGACATGCACACACACACACACAGCACATTACCTGAGAACATGCCGCTACCAAGGCCAGGAATTCCAAGCACTATTTTGGGTTGATGGTCCTTGAAATATTGGCAGGCAATTATATGTTCCGGCTGTGACGCCTTCCCTGTTGAGTTGCCACAGTACATATTGTAGATGGGTCCTGTTGTATTGCCGTTACACTGCACTACACCCCACTCATCTGTGATAGCTTCCAGTTTCATCAAGCGTTCACCAACGAGACATATCCTGCAAGACAGAAGGAACTTTCAGGAAGGGTACAATGCCCGCAAAGGCACAGTTAATAGTCATTTCACAGTGCACAAGTTTCACCCACAGAAATGTCAGTAACTCAGTAAGGCATGACAAAATAACCCAGATGTCGGTTAGATTCAAACTTGGAAAAGCAGTGTGAGTAGTTCAGCACGTTGGTTGATCCAGATATCTGTAACATTCATTTTGTGAAAATAATACAGTTTGATTTTATTTTCGGGTTCTTGCTCACCATGTTATTAATTTTATATGTTTATCACCTACAGGCGACAATATACCAGTCACATCATTTTACAAATTGCATTTACCAAAAAAAACAATATTTTTGAAAGTCCAGCTTAATTAAAACCTGCAAAATCAGCCAACCACAGATGGAATACCAAACTGTGCCCAGTAAAGTAAAATGGTGGTCTGCACTCAGTAGAGTAAAATGGTGGTCTGTGCCCGATAAAATAAAATAGTGGTCTGAGCTGAGTAAAGTACTGTAAAATGGTAGTCTATGCCTAGTAGAGAAAAATGTTGGTCTGTGCCCAGTAAAATAAAATGATGGCCTGCACCCTGGAAAGTAAAATGGTAAAGTAAAATGGTGGTTTGCGCCCAGTACTCACTCTGTGTCGTGAGGGACGAAGATGCCGATGTAGATACAGAGGATGGAGATGATGACACAGAGGAGGGCGACGGGTGAGAACATGCTGACAAACTTGACGCCCAGGAACACCCAGGTGGCCATGATGAGCAGCAGGATGGAGCCGTACAGGCGGTAGTTGTTCAGGTCGATTGCTGGCGCCCCGGGGTTGAACACCGCAAACACTGGCGCTATGTAGTTCTGTACGGGCAATACACCGTGGTCAATATAATAATGGTAATGTGCTTTAAGTATTTTTATGTTAATTAATTTATTTTTAAAGCTAATTGTCACTCGGTGGATCATTGCAGTGTATAGAGAAGAGTCTATAAACATTAATGTGACTGACATAACTTGTGGAGTACACAAATAACTAATTATATAAATTATATATATATGTTATGTATGTGTATATATATATATATATATAATATATATATATATATATATATATATATATATATATATATATATATATATACTATACATACATACAACATCATCATCATGCATGCATGCATGCATCATATGCATACATACATGATCATATCATACATACATACATACATACATACATACATACATACATACATACATACATACATACATACATACATACATACATACATACATACATACATACATACATACATACACACACTAGGATCTGTTTGTGTTTTAAATGTTCTCGTTGATACACTATGTATTTATAAAGACCCCCAACTGAAGCCAACTGCCAACAGTGGCTGTCACCTACCAGCAGTATCTCTATGGCACCAACTATGTACATAGACGATGCAACACTGGTTCCAAGGTAGAAGAGAACACCAACAGCACCGCCAAACTCAGGCCCAAGGGCGCGGGAGATCATGAAGTATGACCCCCCGCCTGCCACCACCCCATTGGTTGCTATGGCGCTCATTGAGATGGCAGTGGTGAGGGTCTGAAAACAACAGGAACCCGGTCAGAACAGCAACAGATGAAGATGATGAAGAAGCTGACAGATACTCACACAACCGCAACATATGAAGAAGCTGACAGATACACAACAGCAACAGACAAAGATGAAGAAGAAGCTGACAGAAACTCACACAACAGCAACAGATGAAGACGATGAAGCTGACAGATACACACACAACAGCAACAGGTGAAGATGATAAAGAAGCTGACAGATACTCACACAACAGTAACAGATGAAGATGAAGAAGCTGACAGATGCACACACAACAGCAACAGGTGAAGATGATAAAGAAGCTGACAGATACTCACACAACAGTAACAGATGAAGATGAAGAAGCTGACAGATACTCACACAACCGCAACAGATGAAGATGATGAAGAAGCTGACAGATATTCACATGACAGCAACAGGTGAAGATGATGAAGAAGCTGACAGATACACACACACAACAGCAACAGATGATGATGATGAAGAAGCTGACAGATACACAACCGCAACATATGAAGAAGCTGACAGATACACAATAGCAACAGACAAAGATGAAGAAGCTGACAGATACACATACAACAGCAACAGATGAAGATAATGAAGAAGCTGACAGATATTCACATGACAGCAACAGATGAAGATGATGAAGAAGCTGACAGATACTCACACAACAATAACAGATGAAGATGAAGAGGCTGACAGATACACATACAACAGCAACAGATGAAGATGATGAAGAAGCTGACAGATACTCACACAACAGCAAGAGATGAAGATGATGAAGAAGCTGACAGATACTCACACAACAGCAACAGATGAAGATGATGAAGACGCTGACAGATACTCACACAACAGCAACAGATGAAGATGATGAAGACGCTGACAGATACTCATACAACCGCAACAGATGAAGATGATGAAGAAGCTGACAGATACACATACAACAGCAACCGATGAAGATGATGAATAAGCTGACAGATACTCACACAACAGCAACCGATGCAGATGATGAAGAAGCTGATAGATACACACACAACAGCAACATATGAAGATGATGAAGCAGCTGACAGATACTCACACAACAGCAACAGCAACAGATGAAGAAGCTGACAGATACTCACACAACAGCAACAGATGAAGATGATGAAGCAGCTGACAGATACACACACAACAGCAACATATGAAGATGATGAAGAAGCTGACAGATACTCACACAACAGCAACAGCAACAGATGAAGAAGCTGACAGATACTCACACAACAGCAACAGATGAAGATGAAGAAGCTGATAGATACTCACACAACAGCAACAGATGAAGATGATGAAGAAGCCTTCAACAATGCCGGCCATGCCGACTATCCAGACGAGACGAATAAAGAGGATCACCCCAAAGATGTTCTGGATGCAGGGGAAGTAGACACCCAGTATCGTGCCCAGCTTCTGTTGACAAAAACATTAGAATTAGTCACAGGTGTGGTGTGTGTGTGTGTGTGTGTGTGTGTGTGTGTGTGTGTGTGTGTGTGTGTGTGTGTGTGTGTGTGTGTGTGTGTGTGTGTGTGTGGCATGGGTGTTTGCTAGTAATTAGTAACGAGGACACATACACATTTTCTACTGACACAGAGACAAACGCTATTAAATAAAGCAAATGTCTTAGTTCATTTTGAATGAAATTTGATTGATTTAATCATTCTTCCAACCTGATAAACCTTATCATGAACAAACTATTACAGGGGTACCATAAAAAATCTGTCCCCAGCAGACTACAGTTGACGTATCCCGTACATCGTGGTTTGCTTACGTCACAATAAAAATTACATAAAAAACATCCATCAAGCTTTTCTTTTGCCAATAATGTTGATGACAGCTACATATAAAAAATACTACTGCAACATGACATCTAGAGTAGACATTATTGCATACATTTGACACATGACATTAACAACTTTCCCACAGGTTTTGTCATAAAGATAATTTGAAACCAACATTTCAACAAAATATACAAATACAAATTTTGTTCAGGCAGCCATATTGTTTATCACTTGACTGAGTTTGCCAAACAACCAGGACACATAAATTCTGGGCTGTGTGTGAATTACGAATCACGGTCCCGCTACGGAGCATTGGTTATACAGACATTCACTAGATGGCGCCATCGTCTCAGTAATGGCCACTTGCCTTCCCTAGATGGTGTCTCTGTGTACTTTTACTACTTATGCAGTTTTGCTGTGTCCCCAATTATCAATGGCTTACATAAGCATACATTAAGTTGGTAAAACCAATTACTGCTCCCTGGAGTATGCAGGCTGAAACCAAGGCATGCAAGGAATGTATGTTTACACAGCTGACATGGGCCCAGTTTATCTCCAGGGATAATCAATACTTTGGTGACCAGAAGCTCTCCACTGTGTTGTGTGAATCACCGACGTATCAGAGGTTTTCTACAAATGTTTGGTCTGCAATCTGTTGTCCAGAGTCCTCGCTGCTGTGAGCAGTTACTGAGCAATAATAATAATAATAATAATAATATAATAATAATTGTCACACTTCTAGAGTGCCTATATCGTTGAAAAGTCAAGCTCGGAACAAACACAATCATTTAGCATGATCATAAACGGGGACAGGCAAATGTTGTCAATGCAGCATGGAACCGCTGAACAGTTGTGATGGAAAAGCAGTTTCAAACAAATATGATTTGAGTGTTTACGAAAGGTGGCTATGGTTTCAGAAGATTTAATTGTAATAGGGAGTTGATTCCAGATGGTTGGCGCAGCCACAGAGAAAGCACATTTGTTAATATTGGGCTACGTTTTAAGAACAAAATCTAGTTTGGAAACGGATGTTCTAAGGGTCCTAGAGGTATCAGAGAAATGTAGCAGAGTAACTAAGTAGAAGGCAGCCTAAAACCACCCTTAATAGACAGGTGGCTGTTATGGAGAGGTATCCATATTATATGTTCACAGTAGACATATATCTACTATGGAAAGGTGTTTGTTATAAACGTGAAGAGGTGTCCATTGTAAGCAGGTATCCCTATGGAGAGGTGTCCATAACTGATGTGTCCATCTTAGCAGGTGTCCACAATAGACAGGTGTATGTCACAACAACTTTCAGTGTACGTAGCAGATTACAACACCTGCTCATAGTGAATGTCATACATGTTTGGCTGGGCCAGATGGCCAGTTTGGACTGGTAGTGGGCACTCAGAGTGGTCACTTGGGACATTCAACAGTTTTTATTATAGAAATGTACAAGTGTCCACTGAATGTTTTATTGTATTGCCACCCAAAACTCAATTAACCTGTTGACTATTCAAAGTCAACTGCATTGGGATGAACGGAAACGGCTGCATTGACTTGAAAGGCTGCATCGACTGGGCAGTTAACTACATCAACCACTGTTGACTCAATAACCTGTAACTTACAATAGACAACAGCCAAACGACAAATGGAATTCAAGCAACCAACGAACCACCTTCCACATGTGGATAAAACCATATTAATCTGCTAAGATGTTCAGTTAAAACAATATGATGTAAGACCACAATAAGGTGCTCGTCCATCATTACCCGACCAAAGAGTACCCTTTAAAAGCAGCATTATGCAGGTTGTCTGAATTTCTGTGAGCACATATGTAGTGTGGAGTGATTAGAAATGATGTTTTCGTGCAGCGTGGCATCAGAGCTGTCAAATTATGACAGTTGTCAGTCGGTGGATTTCTGCGTATTAATACAGTTGTCATTTTGCTTGGTGATGTAATCAGGGGCAATACGTGGGTGGTTCAAGCAGAAATGGAGGGGTGTAAGCTTTGAAAGAAGTTTATAGGAGCCTGAGGTATTAGAAGTTCACAAAATTTTCTCAGAATTTCTGTCTATGGACGGTAAATATGCTGTGAAATTGTCAATAACAGAGCTCTTCAAGATTAGTAGGAAATGAAGGAAACGCATCAGCTCCTAAATACCTAAAACAATGTGATTTAGCATCAGCTCCTAAATACCTAAGACAATGTGATTTAGCAACATAATAACAGGATTAAGATATATTATATATTATATACATATAAAATATATATACATATATAATATATATATATATATATATATATATATATATATATACATATATATATATAACATATATTATATACATATATATATATATATATAATATATATATATATATATATATATATATATATATATATATATATATATATACATATATATATATATATATATATATATATATATATAATACATACATACATACATACATACATACATACATACATACACACATACATACACACATACACACATACACACACAATAAATACTTTCCAGAGAGGACAACAACAAAAGAATGGCATACATAATTTTGGAAATCTGTACGTCTTGTGACTGACCAAATCCAATTGACCTATCAACATATTGGATCAAATCATACCCAAAGATTCCAGTTTAATGGATAACTTGAATTGATTCTTGATCAAGAATGAAATAAACCAACGATTAGTATAATGATTTTACACCTACAGCTACATAAGAAACTTACAGAAACAAACCTGAATGTCGTAGAAGATCGTTTTGTTTCTCTTCAAACTGAATTTTAAACGTGACAAAAACGAAAACAAAGTGAGGAAACAAACTTAAACTGACCTTTTTTTGTTTGATCACCTTCTTCTTCCCTCCGTGCCCGTCGTCTTCCCCTTCCTCTTGCTCCATGTTGGGGATCGTGCCCCCCTCATAGCTTATCATCCGGTTGAGTATGCGTGAGATCATGGGCCTTTGTTGGAACTCATCCTACAACACACAAGATGATGTCAGATGTGGCAACTCTCATGGAAGGAGGTACATTTCTCCATTTCCGTAGAGTGCAGTGGCACAGTGGCTAGAGCTTCAGACTCTCGACCAAGAGAACCCGGGTTCGATTCCTGTGCTGCTGTGTCAAACCTGGCAAGTTTGTTCACTCTATATTGCTCCAGTTCACTCAGCTGTATGAGTACCTAGCTATAGACAGTGGTGGATAGTTGTAGCAGCCATTAACTGCAGTGTGGCTGGATGCTTCCCGGAGAAGTTGAGATGGTGTTTGATTGAACAGGTCTGCCAGGGAAGTAAAGTGTAAAGTGCTTTTGAGCAGCCCTGAGGCATCGATAATGTGTAAAAGTTAGCTTTTTTCTACACCTACAAAATCAGTTAGGGTTAGGACACCTGTGCATGCTAGAAATAATGTGTCATCTAAATAAACTCCATGTGTTCCTGTACCCAAGAGTTTGACACCCCCCTGTATTCCCCAAATACTTAACCTCACCTGCCCTTCAAAGGTTTACAGTAAGCATTTATTCTGGACCTCTCCCAGTGTAACTAATACATTTATTGTGCACTGAATGGAGACAGACCTTGCACTGAGGAGGGCGCATCAACACATAATATTTAAATCACATGAATATATATGTACACAATAAAATCGAGCATGTAGACAGTGGCTGTTAATAGTGCCCAGCAGCAAAATAAATAAAATAATATAATAAAAGACTGGAAAAAATATATTAAAATAATATATTATTTTATATTATAAGACAGACAAATAAATATACAAAAACAACTTGGCAATGTTATGAGAACATTTATAATAAAAACCAATATGGAGTGGACCGTGATAAGTCATAAGACCCTTTTATGCAGTCACTATGCATGCAGTAAGTATCTGGTGTGACCCTGCATGCAATCAGGATGTGGTCTGGACTCTTCCCTTCTATGCAGTATCTGGTCTGACCTTCTTTATCCATGAAGTATCTCTTCTAACCCCCTTGTATGTAGCAAGTGTTATTATATAGCATTATATTACTCTGTATGCAGTAAGTTTCTATGTGTACCTTGTGTATGCAGTTATAACCATGCATTGCATATATTGTATGCATTAATCTAGAATCCCTATTGTACACTCGGTGTGCCATCATTCACAACTCTCCCCCTTCATACATGCACCATCTATACGTTAACAATTGTCTCGAGGCTGCAGACAATCGATCTTTTATTTTAACATTAATTTATGCATATCTTCTCCATTTGCAGATTTAAGCGATTATTCCACCAGACAATACTGATCGATGAATAATGCTGAAAATCTATGAATGTACTTCAGTGATTGTGACTTTTAAAGAGATGATTTTCAATCATTATGATTACATTTAATATATCTTGTTAAAGTTGAAAAAAGGAAAGTTATAATTTGAAATATTCAAACGAAAAAGCTGACGTTGGTTTCCAAAAACATTAATTTATCGTAAGCAAATAGTCATGAACAGCTCAGTAAACACACACCGAGTGGCTGTGGAATTTTTGATGTTGCTAGTGTGTATCCAGAAATGTGTTTCTCTGTAAATAATCTTCATTAGAGGATAAGAAGAATAAAGACAGCAGGGAGAAGAAAGATAAATGAAATGACGGACGGACGGACGGACGGACGGACGGACGGACGGACGGACGGACGGACGGACGGACGGACGGACGGACGGACGGACGGACGGACGGACGGACGGACGGACGGACGGACGGACGGACGGACGGACGGACGGACGGACGGACGGACGGACGGACGGACGGACGGACGGACGGACGGACGGACGGACGGACAAAGTGATCCAGCAGTATTCAAACTGACCCTCACCTTGTACAAGAGGGACGAAGGAGGAGCTCACACAGTACGGTGTTTGCTTGTAACAAAGATCTGCCACTTAGTGAGAAATAATTGCATGAGGCTCAGAACAATCATGCCAGTAGTGGATTCGCTGAGATGACATCACAGCAGCGATTGTGTAGCGATTAGCTCAGGCACTCCATCAAGGACCTTGGAGTGAAGCTGCCCTTAAGCAGGTCTCTCTGGCTCAGTGGTACGTCTAGCATCCTGTAGTTTTAATGACTCCGCAGAGGACAGGTTGCCACGAGAGAGAGAGGGAGGGAGGGAGGGAGGGAGGGAGGGAGAGAGAGAGAGAGAGAGAGAGGGAGGGAGAGGAGAGAGGGAGAGAGGGAGAGAGGGAGAGAGGGAGAGAGGGAGAGAGGAGAGAGGAGGGAGGGAGGGAGGGAGGGAGGGAGGGAGGGAGGGAGGGAGGAGGGAGGGAGGGAGGGAGGGAGGGAGGAGGGAGGGAGGGAGGGAGGGAGGGAGGGAGGGAGAGTTGTGGTTTGTATTGGTCCTGGGGGAGGAATGTAGTAAAAGCTCCATTATCCTACTCAAATCCATACATTTTTAATTGATTAATAAACAAACGGCCAATTTGATAGCATTTCTATTGCATGGATCGAATGTCACGATGTGGGTGACTGAATAATGAATATATACTTCTGGGCAAATCTACAGTACTTTCTTTCAAAAATATACTATTAGCTTATCATAAGACTGTTTACTTGTGTGGTGAATACAAGGACATGTACATAATTTAATCATTGGAAGGAGGTCCATTTTAAAATGACTGAGAATCTCTGAGATACAGCCATATTATTCCAAAATTTTAAATATACATACTACAAGATATCCACACTGTCTACACTATATCCACACTGTCTATAAGATATCCACACCGTCTACAATATATCCACACTGTCTAAAAGATATCCACACCGTCTACAAGATATCCACACTGTCTACAAAATATCCACACCGTCTGCAAGATAACACCGTCTACAACATATCCACATTGTCTACAAGATATCCCCACTGTCTACAAGATATCCACACTGTCTGCAAGATAACACCGTCTACAACATATCCACATTGTCTACAAGATATCCCCACTGTCTACAAGATATCCCCACTGTCTACAAGATATCCACACTGTCTGCAAGATAACACTGTCTACAAGATATCCACACTGTCTACAAGATATCCACACCGTCTGCAAGATAACACCGTCTACAAGATATCCACGTTGTCTACAAGATATCACCACTGTATATAAGATATCCACACTGTCTACAAGATTTCCACACAAACTCAGTTGTCTAAATAATGTTTTTTTCATAAATTTTGTGAGATTCATTAGGGTAAGCACCTAATTACATGACGGCTACATGCCACAGAACAAAAACGTCCTTGAGGCTAAATCACAAATTTTTAACACAAATGGCTACTAACTAATTGTTTTCTATGTTCTGTGAATGAGATGAGTGCAGCAATTGGATTCAGGATGGATCTGTCAAAAGCCCATAGATTCCACCCTGGATATCGATTAATCATATCAGACAAAACTATGAAATGTCATCTAATCAAACTATGACAACCGTGTTCCCTGAGTTGTCTTTCCTGTGGGGCAGAAGCCATTTTGGATCAGCCATCAATAATGCAGACTCCTCAAATATCACACTGGGCTGAAACATATCGACTTACTTAAAAGGTTCAACATCTATATATGTCACAGACTTACATGCCGGTAGGGACAAGTGTTTGTTTCCATCCAAACACTAATAGGATTATTTTGGACAGAGACACATTTCGGGTACAAAGCGTGTTTTCTTCCAAGAATCCTGGGTCTCCAGTGGTCAATTACTCCGGTCGCATGTCAATTTGTGGCGAGTCTGTACTTCGGCATTTTTTTCTGGTAACTTCTGACTTTTTATTGCTAATCAAGAGGCAGGGATAATCAATACGTGTGGCTCTTTGCAGACTTAATGGAAAACAAGGCCGACGAAAGTAACGATGGCAAGGTAATTAGGATGTCTTACAAATAGACACCAGTGGAATACCAGTTGGAGTACAGTGTGTACTGACTCAGCAGGAGACAGAAAGAGTGACTTGTTGGTCAGTTTTCATCACAGAAATTTACATCCGGGGTGATTCTACTAAAGCAATGTGCATATTGACCTGAGACTCCACTTAAAATATTGTATCTATATAAATACAACATAAGTGATTAGGAGTTTGGGCAAATACACTGATTATTAGCATATTCTTAAATGTACAATATATAAATGATGACAGAAAGTGTATTACATTATTCCTATACACAAATTCAATGGTGGCTACTCTATTATACCGCCATACTTGGTATATAAATTGAATTGCAGGTCAGATTTCTATATAAATTCCTTATCTAGTTTAACCACAAATAAAATAACAGTCAGTACACCAAATTATATAGTATGTACCAAAGTTTTATCTAATCGAAAAAACTTAGCAATGGGGAGTAAAATTCTATAGAGAGATAACTTTTCTATTACAGAAAAACAACATGGAGGTAAATTTTCAAGGTGATCACTCTACTGTCTCCAACTAGGATTTTTCTGATAGTGTCAATTTTATGGATGACATAAGTATATGTAAGATCATATCTACATGACGAGTGGTTATACATATTCTTTTGTTCACTTCTATATTGTATACTCATATGTGAAATGTGCAAGCATGTGACCATAAGGTTGGTCGTCCCTGACATTTCCCAGAATTCCTCATCCATGAAAGTTCAGTCTAGCAGAAGTCTGCCAGACAATCGTCATATGACACACAGCTGTCGTCAAGAGTGCCTAAAATGTGATTGCGATATTGTCAAACTTGGTGCCACACGTCAACATTTGCAGTCCCTGGGCATTAAATCGATAACAATGTCATGCTTGGCTTATCTCATAAGGATAGAGAAACGTTTGATTGGATACAGTGATTTACCACTAAGCTTATTCTAGAACTGAGAGACCTTATTTATGAAAATCGCCTGATGAATGTAGTTTGATAAGACTATGGTCAGACCAAACAGAAGTAAAACTGAACTTACACATTGAAATAGGATAAGATATTCACTACTAAATAATAGATGAAGGGATCAAATTATTCAGCCATGGAAAGTCCTTGTGATAAGTACAAACAAAAACTAATCTGTACAGTACAGATCCAACCCCCTCCCACCAAAATGTGATGTGGGATTTGTATACTCTAAAATAAGCATCAATCTGCATTAACATGTTTTACTCACTAGATGGTGCCACTGTATCAATGTATTTCTTCTTCGATGTGGTGATGAAATAGCTACCCCCAAATGTAATGTTTACCAGAGCAAGATTTTGTGAACTTAAAAAACAAAATTAGAGTGACACATATCATGATTTCACATTCCGTAAATGTTGGCTACGTAAAACTTAAACTATTATTGTATTCTTTATATACCAATGTGCTCCTTTTTCATGTGTCATCATCTAAAGTTCATTGTTTAGAGTTTCAATCTTGATAAGCCAAGAAGCTAAATGTGGCCAGCATATATTATATTTTATATATATATATATATATATATATATATATATGCATATATACATATACACACACACAGTGCACACCTGTCAAGTTGTACCACAGACACACACAAAGCTCTGAAAGGTGACTGTGAAAGTCGAGTAATGGGCACTTTCTGAAGCAACGTAATTAAATAAGAGCCAAGTGGCCTGCATTTGCAGAGGAAATATTGACTGGAACATATTTATTGTTTATCTCACTGGCCGAGGCTGCATGCAGTGATAAACAGCCAATCTTGATGATCAATATCTAGCTGACTAGTGGAATTCCTGAGTCCAACCATGACATACAACCATGGCGACAGGAACGGCAGCAGGGGTGTGTGTATGAGTTGTTTAATCTATCCCATTCTTGTCAGTAATAACACACTTAACAGGTTTGGTCTTGCAGAATGAACGTGGTTGTTGACCAGATGCAAAATCATGTAATAATTGTAATTGTAAATATAATTTTAAATGATATTTTAGTCCTCTTATAATGTATGTTTACTAATTAAAATTATATTTTTAGAAGATAATTTATATATATTTTAAACAATTTTACAGGACATTATATATATATATATATATATATATATATATATATATATATATATATATATATATTTATTTATTTATTTATTTATTTATTAACTAGTTTACACCACAATTATTGTTAAATAGATAATATATTATTTTAATTTTGTTTTTATTTATTTATTATATTAAAAACATTTTAAAGAACAAATTATGTACAATGTATATCTTATATCTATATCTTATATTTATTAGAGACAGAAAGAGAGAGACAGAGAGAGACAGAGAGACAGAGAGACAGAGTAAGTGAAAGGGAAAGAGAAAGAAAGAGAAAGAGAAAGAGAAAGAGAAAGAGAAAGAGAGAGAGAAAGCAGTCTCACCTCATACAGTGCCATCTGGCCATTGGTGGCCACTTTGCCGAGCTTCACGAGTTTGTCGCTCTCATATGACATCTTGTTATCTCCTACAACACAGCAACATCACAGTTAACATCTCACGGAACATCACATCACATCACATCACATCACATCACACACCTCCATGTTATGTTTGAAGACCTTCAGTCAGGAGATCTACACAAGATCTACATTGCTGTTTTCATATTATGACATTTTGCTTTCCTTAAACTGCATTTCCAAATGGATATTATTAGCTTTTCTCTTTTTCCTGTTCTGAACATTGTATTTCTTGCAGGATATCTGCATAAATAAGAACAGTCAGAGTTGCAAGTCTTGCAGAGAGGGAACTAATTTGAATTGAAACAATTCACACAAAGATACAAATTGTATTACTAACTGTACAACACAATGGTGAGTGCCGTGGGATGTTGATCTACTTACTACATCTAATATAAAACTGTACAAGTTGCTCTTAACCAATATCGTAGTTTTGAGATGATGTACTTGTTCATTAAATCACACAAGTATACTAAGTATAACAAGTAGTTAATTCTATTGCATTTATTGATAACAATCATCATCGTTATTAAAGATATACAAATATTAGTGTTGAGTTGTTAGATTATCATTTGTTATTGCTGCTATGTCAGACAGGTTTCTAACCCTAACTGGCACAATACCGCTTGCAGCGACATTAATAATGTTAGTAAATGCACACAGGCCAGAGATGTAGAGACAGAAGAGAACAGTCTCGTTGCTGTGTCTCTGAAACTTCCGTATACACAAGTCACACAACCAACAGAGACCATTCACCTCTCTACAGAAAATACTGCCGCACTCCTGCGAGACCTGTAGACCACTGCCCAGCAAGACCACGTGTGGCTCTCAGTGACAAGTACTGATTCATATAAATCACCACCAGGAGAAACCTGTCTCAGTGCTAGATATTGCTGCATTGCTACGACTTCTGCAGACCACCCAGAGACCATTCACATCTCAATAGGATGTATTGCGACACTAGTCTACCTCTGCCTGTCGTTGACAGCTTAACATTAGTCGTCTGGTTTTTGCTATAGACATAATGAACACGTAGCTTTACCAAGGCTACAGATGTAGATTTATGAAGCAGCAAGTTTGAAGCACATACATTAGGTGACAGATTAGCTCCATGCCTTTTTGCACCTGCTATGGTGAAAAATGTGATATGACACAGTGGGGAGGGGGGGACATGGGGTTTTGGTGCTGGGGGAGGCACTTAAAATAAAAGAGAGCCAGGAACCTAATGCAGTTTACTAGATGGTAAATATCATGGTGGAGACCAGGTTTCCCCCTTACACTGCAAAGCATGCACATTGCCAATGGTGTAACTACATTTTCTTGTTTAAATAAAAATCATCAAACTACTGACACCTTGATCAATTACAATAAATGTCTCAGTTCAGACATGCAAAACATAAGGGTTGGTTGTTCCCCAGAACTTGTCAAGCATTGCACCTGGGGCAGTGATTCGTTTATCCCACATATCGCAGAGAAAATACATTGCTATGGTGGCACCATCTAGGGAGTGAAACCTATTAATCTAAATTCACGCTAACAGCAATTTTTATTGTAACACTGCAAGTGCTAAACCATGTATCATTGATGTGTGGTTAAAACCAATGTCAAATGCAGAACGTTGGATTTCGTGAACTTATGAGCCAACCCTTACTAGGGACTTGTTTTGGTCATCCGGGCTCCATTCCCCTCTCTGCTCCAATGATTACCCACCTACAGACAATGATGTCATTACACGAGCAAATAACACGAGCACACTGACTAATTCCTACAACAGGAAGGGTGGTCCACACTTCTTGTGCCGGCGGATGGACCAAGCACCCCGTAGGTGAACAAGTTACACTCCTCTCAAGGACAGCATACAGACTGTAAACGTACAACCACGAGACATATCCAGGGGTCCCACTGCATGCTCTATTGCAGCCAGACTGTGCCTACACCGCTCATAGGTAATCGGAGCCTTACAAATCTACAGTTGCAGATGCTATTAGCATTGATTGCGGCACTGTCATTGGTGTATAATTGAGTGATCTGCACAAGGAAGTCAATGTCGGATTAGTGTCGACATCATGAAGGTCACGACGACGACGACAACACTTTCAAAATGTTCTAAGTCACCGAGATGTCCTCGCAATTCATGGTCACAACTGTACTGTGACACGTTTTTGTCTTCTTCATTCATATAGACGCCATTTGTAAAGGCACAGTTTGGGCTACTGTAGAATCTCAGAGCCAGACTCATGTGCTGTGCCCAGTTATTGTTTATTACATCAACATTCACGTCAGGTATAAAAAATTCAGGAGTACTTGTAGTCCTGTGGCAAGTTGGCCGTAATAAACATATTAGACCTGTGGCTGGGTGGTGGTGGTGGGGGGGGGGTGGTGCAAATTCACCACCTGATGAGATAGAACAGCTCTGCTTGAGGGAAAAGCTATTTGTTTGGATATAAACGTATACAGGGAAGGTGTGTTGGTGGATTATTGAGCAAAGGTTGGGTGAAAGTGATTAACTATATTGTCGTATCAAAAGCAGCTGAAACCGTACATAATTTTTTAAAATATTTATAATAAAAATCATGGAACTCATTTACAGAAGCCTGAGGATGATTAGCACATAACATCACATACCAGTGGCTGCAATTCATAAAATAATCCACTCTTCCACACACAGACTGAATGAAGAAATAACTTGTCCATACAGCATTTCTGTCACACAGAAAAACAAACTTCCAAAAGTACGGACCACATAATTAGATGGGTTAATAATTGTTATTAGTTCACACCTGCAAATAGCCCAGTTGTCTCTGGAACACCAGTAGAAACAGACGCACTTGCCCGATGGTTAATTCACATGAGTGGACATGTAGGCATTTCAAACTTAATGTTCAGTTAATTAATGATATTTTTCCGGGCCATATACCCCTTTTCTTCCAATCTCACTCATGCCTTCAGCAATGTGCTGGCTACCAGATAGTTTGATGAGGATCTCAGACAGATCAATAGTGACACTAAGACACCAATATTAGTAGCCAGTTGACAATACCAGTGCTAGAATTAAAGACGTTGATGCTAAACTTGACACTAGTTGGTGCCAATCATTTATAGTTTTATTAAAATCTGTATGATGAAGTGTCTGACAGGAGACAGTGAGTGACGGATGGAGAAACTAGAAGAAATGCAAGTGTTGTGTGACAGGAAGTAGTGAAATTGAAAGGGGGGATCTATAAAACAGTAGTCAGACCAGCCATGCTATACGGATGGAGCAGACCTGTGAGGACAAGTGGTCGCGTGGTAGAGCACCGGACTGTCAATCGAGGGGACGGTGGTTCAATCCCACCTACAGCCATTTCGAAACTTAGGCAATTTCATTCACCCCGCATTTGCCTGTGGCTTTCGGAAGAGACACCAAAAGCCGGTGGTCCCTTCTATCTGGTGTCTATGCCAGCGAAAGTAAAAGATCCCACACAGGGGGTAAATGTGAACCTGTAGTGGAATCACCAATTCTACAGAAGGACAACTTCTGCGTTAGCCCAAGTTTGGGCTGTTTGGAGGAAACCACCTGAGACCTACGACCTGGACAACAACAAAAGGACATGCAGCAAGCATAGACATGAATGAGACGAGGACATTGAGATGTGGGGAGTAACAAAGAGAGATAAGACCAGAAACAAATTATGTCACAGGAACAACCGGAGTAACACAAGCATCCAAAAAGATAAGAGAGAAACAACTGAAATGGTCTGGGCATGTAACGAGAAGGGACGAATAGCACATAGTGAAGAGAGTACTGATGACACACACCTGGCGGAGAAGAAATGACGACCAAAGACCAGGTGGAAAGATGTCTGTAAGAGACATGAACACCGCAGGTCTCTACACAGTCGAGGCGAAAAACGGGGCAACATGGAGGCAGAAAATCAACATCCAACCAAGTGACCCACATGAAAGGGAAAACCAAGAAGATGATGAAGTGTCTGACAGATGACACTGTCTGACAAAAGGAACAATCATCCTATGTCACATAATACGTGACAACAGTCTCGTGTCCGGCAGGGTGCTTTGGCTGTAAGTCCCTACCAGTAGGTCGGACACAGATACCACTAGTGATCACGTTTACACTGGCAGGGTGACACAACACATTGGAACACCTTATTTTGTGACAACTACATTTTATCCTAATCTATTTCCATTTTACTTTAAATAATTGTTGACACGCTCAATAATATGTAGATAAGATTGCTTTATGTCAAGCCCATTTATCAGTTGAACTATTGTTGTGGAATAGTCTGCACTTTGGTGGCTTCGTGTCAATTCTGTATGCAAATTACAGCGACAGCTGGTTCTTAGTTCAGCAATATTCCAGGTCGTTTATCAGAATCCCAGGATTTCCAGGCATCTGTACAAAACATGTTCATGACAGCTTCGTCTGACATGCGTGCTGGCTGCTGTCATTATAAACAGTGCTTTTGAAATCAGCTTTGATTTTATCAGAGAAGCTAAATGAAATAAACGCGTACAGACACAATACACACGACAGTAATGTAAACTGGCTAAGTTGGCAGAATGGTTTAACAAAATATGCTTTACATTCTGATTACAAAAACCGAATAAAAATGGTTGTGTGCCGAAAACAACCTTACCTGGAATAGGAAACTCGACATTTTGCACCATGGTGCTGTCTTGTTGCCGACAGTAGAACACTAGAAATCCACCTGATTCGGGAATCCACGAGTGAACTTATACAACCTAACTTGTTGCCAACGTACACAAGCTATGTGTGCTCCGCTGGCATTATGAGGGAAATCTAACGCGTAATTTCATTACGGCTCGCTCAGTCAATGGGACACATGTGATAGGCTGAAGACACAGTGTCACTTCGACTGGCCGCCTTACATTTATTACCCATAAGTTCAAAGTAAAAAGCAATATCTACGCTGCAATATATATGTTAAGAAAACGGTTTCACTGTCAAGTGTTTTCTCAAGAATCTCCTGAGACTGTTATTGGATTCTGATTAGGTTTTAGCACATACAATGGGAGTCAGTAGCAGTAGTTGGATTTTGCTGTCATTCAATCGATATGACATCTGTCTCACTGTCCATGTAATTAGACAGGAAATGGCACAAACCACCCGAAGCAACATGTGAGATGTATATAATCGAATGAACGTGTTACCATGTTTCCATGAATGTAAGTCGCAAACAAAAGTCCATCAAACGTTGACATACTTGATTAATGGTAAACTCGCAATAGGGCACACATCAACGTGTCACTTGGAATAACAGAGAAGTGACTGTAGAGCAAGAAGGAGAGGGAAAACAGGGGTTTTAGCCACCACAGAAGGCTTAAATTACCTGAACTGTCAACGAGTTGTCACAGTCCTAGGCTGGAGGAAAACACATTCAAGTTATAGAAATATGATAAAACATGATATACCAGGTAGTTATGCATACATGACAGACTGCAATGGTTCAAATATAACATACATATAACAAAATTGAGAAAAAAAATTACCTTCACAATTATCTTTGTTTGCATTTTGGGAAACCATAACCAACCCGCTATCACTGCGAATAATGCAACATAGAATTATTATAAGTGAAAGTGTTTTGATGAAGTTTGAACTGAATGGTGTATGACTGAAAACAGAAATTCAGTGCTTTTGTCTCAGCATTTGAGTTTATCAGGTGGGTCAGTTCAATCAGCCATAACTTTGCGACAAACTGACCTACACAGATGACCCTAGTGTCACTGTAAAACTGAAACGTCGCTTTTTAATGTAATGTTCATAACGACATACATACAAAAATGTATTAATTTTGTATGGTGTTCATGGTTATTATATAGACTGACATAAATGGGATATCATTGTTGAAACATGGAGTTTAACTTGTCTGCTCCTGCTGAAGCATAGCTCAATATTTTGCAGATAAATCCATCATGTCGGATTCAACATGTTTTTAAACTGGCATAATTGAAGCTGGCACGCTACGAACTCATTCACCTTTTTAATGATGAACCAGCTGACGTAAATGCACTGTGTGATGAGTAACTTTTACAGCGATAAATAATTAAGTGCAACGAAGACACCTCTGTTAAAAAGCAAACTATCACTGCACACGTCAACACGACATGTCCAATTACTCTTCACCCCTTACTTGTTAGTTCAGTTTATGTTCACTCTCAGTGTACTATTTTTAAACCATGTCCATTTCTGAATAACCAGAATAACAATAAATATCATTCGGTTCAACCGATTTCGGATTTAAAACGTGCTATTTCATTTCATTGTTTAAAAAAGTATTGACATATAAAACAATAGTTAAACAAGTTGCATTTATAAGGATCTGGATCGAATTAAACGTTTTAGCAACAACATTCAAACATCATATAACCTATTTAACATGCACAATTATGTTATTTTTTCACATTTCTAATGACAATTTATTGACTGCTTTGAAGCCATTTTGTTTGCACTGCTGGTAACCTACAGACGCTAATCTGCACCTTGGCTAATCTGCAGCTGGTCTGCTGTGCTGGTAAGATGGTTTATCCCCGAGGTGTCTACATATTCCTCCCCTGGATCATGTCCGCATAAATCCGAGCTTACAAGACGAGGAGCAATGTCATGAATATAGATGGACACGCCCGCCATCTTTCTTTCTTACCGTCGCATTATTTTGAGACCTGTCGCATTTACTGCTACAATATGTGTTATATTGGTCCCCTCTGGGCCAGGCTAACGAACTTATAAAATGGGTATTTTCGGAAATGCCGGTACAGGCTTTAATGTCACTTTGGTAGCGGAGATGTTTTCGTCATAGCCTCGATAGGCTCAGATTGGTGCAGGCAATTTGACATGGTTATCAACTGATGGGCTAACACTGATAAAGCTTTCTTCTAGTAGCCACTAATTAATAAGCAATGTATCAAATTTTCCATAGCCGCGATTTATATAATTGAATCTACATATAGATAACCACATCAGCTTCAGTCTAAAATCATGTGCAATGGAATGGATTATATGTGGAGTGTAAAAATATTTTGTGATACAAACAAAAAGCATGATTTATGTAAAGTCGAAAAAGGAGCAGATCTGACATCCAGGGCATCAGTGTGACATCTGACATCCAGGGCATCAGTGTGACGTCTGACATCCAGGGATCAGTGTGACGTCATGAATGTAGGACATGACGGTGACACCTTGTGAATGTTATGCCGGAAAACAGGGGGATTACGACACAGGGTGACATGCTGGAGTGACCTCTCTGGAGTATGCCGTCAGTGTGACTGTGACAGTGTGAGATGGTGTTATTGCCTCTCAGGGTATGCCTGCTATGCCATCAGTTTGACTGTGATATTGTGAGTTGCTGGTATTGCCTCCTGTAATATTCCATCAGAGTGACTGTGACACAATGAGATGTTGGGATTGCCTCCCAGAATATGCTCTCAGGATGACTGTGACACTGTGTGTGTGCGCGTGCATGCGTGCGTGCGCGTGTATGTGAGGGTGTGTGTGTGTGTGTGTGTGTGTGTGTGTGTGTGTGTGTGTGTGTGTGTGTGTGTGTGTGTGTGTGTGTGTGTGTGTGTGTGTGTGTGTGTGTGTGTGTGTGTGTGTGTGTGTGTGTGTGTGTGTGTGTGTGTGTGTGTGTGTGTGTGTGTGTGTGTGTGTGTGTGTGTGTGTGAGGTGTTTGGATTGCCTCATGGAATATGCTCTCAATATGACTGTGACATGATGCACATGAGGTGTTGATACTTGAGACTGCCTCATGGCCTTGACATGACCGTGACGCTGTGGAAGGTGTTGGTATTGCCTCATGGAATATTCCCTCAGTATGACTGTGAAACAGTGTGAGGTGTAGGAATTCCCTCCTGGAATATGCCATCACTGTAACAGTGTCAACATGTGCGATATTGTTATTGCCTCATGGTGTACACCTTTGATGTGACTGTGATATTGTGATATGCTGGCATTACCTACCTCCCGGTGTATGCCTTCGTTATGACTGTAACACAACGTGACATGTAGGGACTGCCTTGTGGAATATGCCCTCAATATGAGTACGACACTGACACTGTGTGTGGTGCTGTGATTGCCTCCCGGAGCATGCTGTCCATGTGACTGTGACACGTGTGAGCCAGAGAGTCAGGTCAGCCTTACCTTGTTGTGGTGACTCCTCAGTGACATCGCCACTGCCGACATCACTACCGTCGACACCACTACCGTCGACACCACTTGGAATGTCAGAGCCTGCTTAGGAACACCCCGGATGTTGACCAGAACAAGAAATTCATCTGTCTTTATGGTGATCATCTCAAACTGATCTTGTTAGCATCATACAGGTTTTTTAATGTGTAGCATATTAAAATTGCATACTAATACAAAATAATGACAGCGTTGAAAAAATCTAAGGCCGAGATAACATTATCTGTTAATTAATACATTGATGAATACGATAAGTCGAAGCAGTAATTATATGAGTTAACTGACTATTGTTATGGTTTATAACATCAACATTCTCTGAACCATCTAGTGAAGTTTGCTACAATGAGAAGTATTTCAAACTGTATGCTCTGAAAATAGTAATCAGCATACGACCAAACATACTACACATACCTGTTGGCGTTTGGTCTACCAATTAACCTGTTAACCACCTAAACTCTCTGACCTCTATAGATTTTTATACAACAGGTACCGTAATTAGTGTTACTTTAGGGTATTGATTACTGGGACCTAAAACGTAATCACTTTGGTATATATAATTCAATGGGTACATTGTCCTAGCTGACATCCGAACATGTCGGCGAGTTCACTAAGAAAGCTCTAAGTTGTTACTGTACTTCTCCACTGTACTGAGGATCTAGTGCTGACTGTGACAACTGTTAGAGCCTGCTACCTACACACTACACAGCTCCTGTCTGTCTGTGGCCTTGTTATCCTGGTCCCGGGAAAGTGTAATCTGACTACTATGCTATGTGTGTTTCAAGTAAAATTCCGCCTGCTTCCATTGCCTATACATGGAAGTACACCACACATTCTTCCCATGTGCAACATCTACATGTGGGTGCAGACCGCTATTTTTATTCTCTAGTGGGTGTTTCTTGTTATATATTCTTTGATTCCATTCCTTCCCATAGAAACACAACCCACACTCTTCTGATGTACTGGCCATTACTTTTTTGTATAAAATATATATTATACATTAAATTATGTATATATATATATATATATTATTATAAATTATATATAATTTTGCTGCTTAAATTTCATTATTACATTTTGTATGTTATATATTATATTTATATATATATATATATATAAGTATATATATATATATATATATATATATATATATGTATATATATACATTATATATATATATATATATATATATATATATATATATATATATATATATGCAATGTTTTGATAATAAAATGTATTACAAAGTCATATATTAATAGTAGAAATTATTCTAAACAAGAAATAAATGGTGGTCTGCACCCACGTACACCTCGCCCCAGGGAATGACACGGCAACAAAAAAATCAAAAACGTGATTTAATGTACCAGTACTAACAGTGCCCACAGAAAGTGTTACACAATTTCACAGCTAATAGTGTTTCACATTTTAACTGTTCACATCAAAAAGTTCCGCAATTTGAAGCTAACCCATTAAATTACTCCAATGTAATACCAATATTGCATTTGTTAGCAAACAAATTAGTTTTTAGGCAGAGTTCCTCAAACGATGGTGTTGTTAGACAATTAGGATGAGTCACAGTGACAACTCTCTCTCACGAACGACAGACACATTCTCGCAACAGTAAGGCTGACAATACCTATTTATATTGGCAAAAAACATGTGCATGAAAATACATTATTTGTGCACATGAATAGGCGAATAGCTGTTTTATTCTACCGTGCCAGCGTGTCACATGGTTCAAATGGTGGTAGCAGTGGCCTGTGTTACACGTGTCACAAGTGTGTCATTGCTATGTCTGTTGTCAACCCGTGGTGGTCTACACATGGGCTAACCTCCCATCTCCTCCTAGTTTATGGGCTAACCTTCCATCTCCTCCTAGTTTATGGGCTAACATCCCATCTCCTCCTAGTTTATGGGCTAACCTTCCATCTCCTCCTAGTTTATGGGCTAACCTTCCATCTCCTCCTAGTTTATGGGCTAACCTTCCATCTCCTCCTAGGTTATGGGCTAACCTTCCACCTCCTCCTAGTTTATGGGCTAACCTTCCATCTCCTCCTAGTTTATGGGCTAACCTTCCATCTCCTCCTAGTTTATGGGCTAACCTTCCATCTCCTCCTAGGTTATGGGCTAACCTTCCACCTCTCCTAGTTTATGGCTAACTTCCACTCCTCCTAGTTTATGGGCTAACCTTCCCTCTCGTCCTAGTTTATGAGCTAACATCCCATCTCCTCCTAGTTTATGGGCTAACCTTCCATCTCCTCCTAGTTTATGGGCTAATCTTCCATATCCTCCTAGTTTATGGGCTAACCTTCCATCTCCTCCTAGGTTATGGGCTAACCTTCCATCTCCTCCTAGTTTATGGGCTAACCTTCCATCTCCTCCTAGTTTATGGGCTAACCTTCCATCTCCTCCTAGTTTATGGGCTAACATCCCATCTCCTCCTAGTTTATGGGCTAAAATCCCATCTCCTCCTAGTTTATGGGCTAACTTCCCATCTCCTCCTAGTTTATGGGCTGACATCCAATCTCTTCTTAATGTATGGGCTAACACCCCATCTCCTCCTAGTTTATAGGCTAACCTCCCATCTCCTCCTAGTTTATAGGCTAACCTCCCATCTCCTCCTAGTTTATGGGCTAACCTCCCATCTCCTCCTAGTTTATAGGCTAACCTCCCATCTCCTCCTAGTTTATGGCTAATCTCACATCTCCTCCTAAGTTTATGGGCTAACCTCCCATCTCCTCCTAAGTTTATGGGCTAATCTCTGGTCTCCTCCAAGTTTATGGGCTAATCTCCCATATGTGATCCATGTCATGTGCTAACCATCTGTCTCTGACCTATTTAATGGGCCAGCCTCCAATGAGTCCCATCTCCTCCTATTTTTAAAGACGCACCTCCAATCCTCAACCTTTTTCATGTGCCAACCTCCCACATCCCACCTGTTTTGGGGCCACCTCTCTCCTCTCACTCCCTACCTCCCACGTATGTACAACTATTTAACACCAAGCTTCCACTCCCAGTTCCTCTGTGACCACTCCCATATTATCACCTGTATGTTGACTAACAAAACATGTTGACTTGTTGACAAATCATCCACGTATTCCTGCTAAATGTTGTGCGATAAGCCGGTTTTAACACAATATACAAACATTAACGCACCATCTAAATACACCCCCATCAGCACCGATGGCTAGGCAGTTGTGGCATCACCTTTTTACAACCACACATGTGACCATCACATGACCTGCCGTCTGGCAATGGCCGTCGAAAGAAAGAGTTGAGCAGAGCAAGGCACAAGCAGCATAGCATATTAGTGACCAATCCATTCCGCACGCCATTACAAACAGAAACCACCAGTTTATTTATCCGTCTAAGCACACAGCAAAGCCCCATTAGTGTGAGAGGTGTCGATGAAACTGTGGAACAAGTTCTCATTTAATAATAATGACCGCAGACCGAGAGAATGGATGCTTATGTTAGCCTTATTAGTAGTGTGAAAATCAACGTTGTTTTGAAAGCTTGGTTCCACAGTCTATCGTGCCTCGGTGCAATCAAAACAGCCACAGCAGCATCAGCAGCAGCTATTGAGGAAGCAATCCAGAAAGCTGGGACAACGTTACCAGGAATGATGACGTAACTGCCTATTCAGCACACGAGTTGGATCATTCAAGTCATCATGAAAAAGAAAGTAATAATTAGCAACGTTGGTCAGAACAGAACAAAAAATGGGACATTTCAAGAAAGAAATAACAACGTTTGTGATCACAAGTTGACCACTTGCGTTAGGTTGGGCGTAGCGCTGGTGTTTCAGTCACCATCTTGTAGCTATCAGCTGAAAAGAGGCTAAAAGCAACTTAAAAACCAAACAGATAACCATACTCAAAATCAGGTATCATGAAAATTACATTTCAATAACGTTCATGTTGCAAAGATAAAAAGTCAAGTCCAACTGAAATAATATTAAAAAGTAGAATTCAAATAATACAGTTCTACATGCAAGTTTTAAAATCATGACAGACCATGACATTCATTGCACAATAATAATAATTCATGCAGTTCCAACAAACAAAATCATAATGCACAAATGAAATCATGAACCAATATAATTTACACAAGTGAAACATCACAAACACAAGAACGTCAATAAATCTGAACAGCCACATATATAATAGTTACACATTAGTAATTCTTTTACAAATTTACACCCTAATATTGTGAACTGGTCAACAAGGTTGGGTTCATATCAATGATCTCTAACGTTACATCACTTTGTGTGACAATTAAACAAAATTTATTTTGTTTTTAAATAAAATAAAACAACATTATGATTATTACATAGTTGGAGACAATGATTGCAGGGAAACACTAGTATAAAATAAATGAGCAGTAGATATGTGTAATTATTACCTATGGTTATTTACTTTAAAAAACTGTCACACAGAGACAGAAAGACAATAACACAAACAGAAAATCTACAAACAACTTACAACATAGCTGAACACATAACAACATAAACAAACAAACAAACAAATAAATAAATAAACATACAATCTAATAAACAAAGACACATAATAAACAAACAAACAAACACTCAAAACCAATACACATGCACACACTCTAAACTATGAAGTATTATATATATATATATATATATATATATATAGTGTATATATTAAAAAATTAAATGCCAGGGATAAAAAAATTATATATATATACACCTTGTATATATGAATTGACTTCAAGTACCGGACTACCAGTCTATTGTGATTTCTGCATCACATCCTTCTAACTACTCCTAAATGGGTTATTACGTCCTCTGGTCTAATGATAATCATAATTATAATTATTAATTAAAACAAACCTGTTATACTTAATTTGCATTGTTACTGCATTAGTTATGTAAGCGATCTCGATATCAGAACATTTGATTTAATATTAAGATACATAGAACTTTGTAGATGACTGCAAGTGTTGTTTGTTAGTATTAGTTATATAATGTCAAGAGTTGTAATGTCAACACTTTGCTAATGATTCAGCAGGCACGTCTAAATGACACATAACGTTTACAAAAACAACACAAAGCACTATTCAACATGTTGTCAATAAAGCTGTATTACAGTTACTTATGCTTACTGGTCAAGAGAATTGGACAACGGACGGTTGGTTGGTGACTGCTAGTTCCCTGAATAGTACCACACACTGGAATGTCTAGACATCTACCATTCCTGAAGTCTTGTGAACCTTTCTAGACATCTACCATTCCTGAAGTCTTGTGAACCTTTCTAGACATCTACCATTCCTGAAGTCTTGTGAACCTTTCTAGACATCTACCATTCCTGAAGTCTTGTGAACCTTTCTAGACATCTACCATTCCTGACGTCTTGTGACCCTTTCTAGACATCTACCATTCCTGAAGTCTTGTGAACCTTTCTAGGCATCTACCATTCCTGAAGTCTTGTGAACCTTTCTAGACATCTACCATTCCTGACGTCTTGTGAACCTTTCTAGGCATCTACCATTCCTGACGTCTTGTGACCCTTTCTAGACATCTACCATTCCTGACGTCTTGTGAACCTTTCTAGGCATCTACCATTCCTGAAGTCTTGTGACCCTTTCTAGACATCTACCATTCCTGACGTCTTGTGACCCTTTCTAGACATCTACCATTCCTGACGTCTTGTGACCCTTTCTAGACATCTACCATTCCTGAAGTCTTGTGAACCTTTCTAGGCATCTACCATTCCTGAAGTCTTGTGAACCTTTCTAGGCATCTACCATTCCTGACGTCTTGTGAACCTTTCTAGGCATCTACCATTCCTGACGTCTTGTGAACCTTTCTAGGCATCTACCATTCCTGAAGTCTTGTGACCCTTTCTAGACATCTACCATTCCTGACGTCTTGTGACCCTTTCTAGACATCTACCATTCCTGACGTCTTGTGACCCTTTCTAGACATCTACCATTCCTGAAGTCTTGTGAACCTTTCTAGGCATCTACCATTCCTGAAGTCTTGTGAACCTTTCTAGGCATCTACCATTCCTGACGTCTTGTGAACCTTTCTAGGCATCTACCATTCCTGACGTCTTGTGACCCTTTCTAGACATCTACAATTCCTGACGTCTTGTGACCCTTTCTAGACATCTACCATTCCTGACGTCTTGTGAACCTTTCTAGACATCTACCATTCCTGAACTCTTGTTAACCTTTCTAGGCATCTACCATTCCTGAAGTCTTGTGAACCTTTCTAGGCATCTACCATTCCTGACGTCTTGTGAACCTTTCTAGACATCTACCATTCCTGACGTCTTGTGACCCTTTCTAGACATCTACCATTCCTGACGTCTTGTGAACCTTTCTAGACATCTACCATTCCTGACGTCTTGTGACCCTTTCTAGACATCTACCATTCCTGACGTCTTGTGACCCTTTCTAGACATCTACCATTCCTGACGTCTTGTGACCCTTTCTAGACATCTACCATTCCTGACGTCTTGTGAACCTTTCTAGACATCTACCATTCCTGACGTCTTGTGACCCTTCCTAGACATCTACCATTCTTGAAGTCTCGTGAACCTTTCTAGACATCTACCATTCCTGACGTCTCGTGAACCTTTCTAGACATCTACCATTCCTGACGTCTCGTGAACCTTTCTAGACATCTACCATTCCTGACGTCTTGTGAACCTTTTTAGACATCTACCATTCCTGACGTCTTGTGAACCTTTCTAGACATCTACCATTCCTGGCATCTTGTGAACTTTTCTAGACATTCCTGGAGTCAGTGGAGTCTTGTGACCTTTTCAAAATACCTCAATGTCTGTCTCATGTTTGGCCTTTTCAAAATATAGACAGTGCCAGAAGCCCGAGGTGACATGACCTTTTCCCTAAATGTCTAATGGCTGATTGCACAAGTCTGCTAATTCACAAAATCTGTTAATTACACATTTCTCCGATGCTTTGGTCATCAACACTTACTGTGGTGGAAATAAACTGCTATAGAAGCGCCACCTATCAGGTGAAACAAGTTAATGCAACCTGGCGCTATGGTTAAATTGATACCAACTGCACATGTTTTTGACTTTGTAAAGTGAGATTTATAATCCCTAATTATGGTATGTAATCTACACATCTGTGTTTCCAAAGTAATGAAGACATTTTTTATACTTGTCACTGATAGATGTTGAGATCTTTTACTTTTAAATGTGAGTTGGGCAGTACGACAAGATATTAACTTCCCTTCTATTGAAAGAGCTGTACAGTAAACCACAGTAATTGCAATTCAAAGCATCACTGGCTGCAAAACTGTAATAACTGTGAAAGTTACAGGTGCATTTTGCTCAGGACGGTGGCCACACAAACACTGTTATAAAATGACACAATCTTCACTAGATGTCTTCACTTTGATGACCTTCAGACATATGCATAAACACAGCTGTCATGTTATACACTTAATATGTGAAACAAACAACCTGACTGGTGTAGCTAGTGGTGACAGTACACCTGGAGTACTTAATGTATCTCATGAAGTGTTTACTAATAGTACTACTTTACACTGTACAAACACTTGGCACCAATCAACAAATAGTTGAAAGTCATCTGTAAGTTACAACAGTCATGGATACAACTATATGGTAACTTGCTGCCATAATGATATCACTTTATATGATGCAATATGAACCATGAGACATCTGCAATGGTGTCCCTATTACCATGACACATTTACCACCTGACATATGGAGCCGCATGTCCAATAGTGTTTATATATTTTGGGTGGCTGTGATACTTAAATAATTAACGTTTTCTGCAGCAACAACAACAATTAATATAATCTGTTTGAAGCAAGTATAACATCCTTCTTTCTAAAAGTTCTTAAGTTCTTTGTATGCTAACTAGTGTCTCTAGTTCAGGATTAATAACAATAAGGTTAAACTTAAAGGCCAGCTGAAAGTGCAATGCAAAGATCTTTGGTGTCAGTTCCGAAGACTTAGAGGCATCGCTTTATGCAGAGACCCGTCAACCCATCATTTGGACGGGTACAAACCGTTGTGGATGGGTAGAAATATGGGTGGACAGATAAAAAAATGAAGGTGCCAAAAAAGGTGTTCCAAAAGCCAAAGGTGTTATGCTTTACAAGTGAGTGTAAATGGTGTCACATGTGTGTTTGTAGTCCATTTCAGGCCATCAGACACATTTTAAAGTCTGTAAATTGGCTTAAAATTAACATCCTTGTGTCCACTAAACATATGTGACTGGCAATGAAGTGGTCCTGCAGAAAGCCCTGCTGAGAGGGAGTGACCAAAGATTGCACTGCTGGCATCAGATGGTACAGAGTGGCACTGGACATGCAGATGGACAGAGACACCGGCATGTGACGGAGAAGAGGATGTGTCACAAACAGCAAGATGTACCATCACCTTGTTTCATCTGGACCATAAGGACTGTCACTTCTAAATGTGCCTGCACAGCCACAGCGGGCACTACTGATGACACAGAGGTTGACACTGACAATGGACAACACATCACCATGCATGACTGTCACCTCTTGTCTGTTCCATCTGCCACCAGTACTAGCATCAACAGTCTGAACACTGAGGACACTGAGAGGACATGCAACACGAGTAGGGCAACAAATGACCAAACCACACATGCTCCAAACTCTACATGCCACAATGCTCATCTTGCTGTCATTTCCCTGTTTTGCCGGAGTAATTAGCTCAATCAGAAACAGCACACAGGTGGAGACAAGAGCCGAAGGCCACCTACTATCAGATCACACCATCTCAAACATAAGTTCTGTCTGTGGAAATGGAATCATTGCGAAGCATGTTGTGGTTACAGGTATGGGACAAGGATGCTATTCCTGGGATTTGGGCAGTCTGAGTGTGATATCAGTGACACAGAATGTGTTCTTCTGACAGCAACTATCAACACCAGTTTGATGGTAGCAGCAGCCGGGATGGAGGTGCTACCTAGTACCTTCGCCAACACATGGGGACAGATCATATTGTTTTTCCATCGGCAGCAATGTTACAAGTTGTATACTCAGGAACACATCAATATTATGATTCCATTTTTATTCAGTGATTATCATAACTTTCATTTTTATTATTACTGTACACGTATACTAATATTAGTGAAAAATATACACTGTATATACATTGTCCTTGGTTTTATCTGGTGACAAGTCACAATTATATATTTATGTTTCCATTGGCAACAATGGGTAAATTTTGCTCAAGTTCCTCAACTGGCGATGATTTTACACAGGAAATAGATTACTATTATTTTCAATTTTTCCAATAGAGACAACAATACAATTTGTCATGTCTCTTTGCAATTTTGACATGTCAAATTGTGTAATCTTCAGATTACAGAAAAATCAATACATAATTTTATGATATAGTATGTTCCCCATCAAACACCATCTAAAAGAATTACACCATGTTTACATGGCTGTGTTTTAAAGAACTGTTGTGTTTTCACATAGAAGCACACATACCACAAGCTATCCAATAAGAAATGTTACTCTTGATACGTTGGAAATGTTGCAATTGTTGAAATAATTATCCTGGGACCAACAAATCACTAAAGCTAAAGGACCTTCCCTCCAGACTCCACCTGTGCTTCAGTCTTATGTCACGACCACAGCAGTAAATGACTGATCTGTCCCAACTTGAGGCATTATGTCTCACCAACTGAGAATCAACTCATCGTTCCCTGTCACATTGAATGTGTGCAACGGGAACAGAGCGCCGAGCGGGAAGGCTCCAGCCATCACTGCCCCAGGATGTGACTGTCTCAGTTGCAATCAATACACGTTAAATATTAAAGTGACAGCCCCATGTGAGTGCAGACACTAGATGGATATGCTGACTCAACGCATCCACATACAACACAAGTCAATCTGTGTAATGATATTGTCTACATTACAATGCACACAGGTAACTTGTGTGTAGCAGGAGAAAAGAAGGCAGAAGAGGGCGGCAGAAGCAGATTAGAAAGCAGAAGAGGGTGGCAGAAGCACATTAAAAAGCAGAAGAGGGTGTCAGAAGCAGATTAGAAAGCAGAAGAGGGCGGCAGAAGCACATTAAAAAGCAGAAGAGGGTGTCAGAAGCAGATTAGAAAGCAGAAGAGGGTGTCAGAAGCAGATTAGAAAGCAGAAGAGAGTGTCAGAAGCAGATTAGAAAGCAGAAGAGGGTGGTAGAAGCAGATTAGAAAGCAGAAGAGGGTGGTAGAAGCACATTAAAAAGCAGAAGAGGGTGGTAGAAGCAGATTTGAAAGCAGAAGAGAGTGGTAGAAGCAGATTAGAAAGCAGAAGAGGGTGGTAGAAGCAGATTAGAAAGCAGAAGAGGGTGTCAGAAGCAGATTAGAAAGCAGAAGAGGGTGGTAGAAGCAGATTAGAAAGCAGAAGAGGGTGGTAGAAGCACATTAAAAAGCAGAAGAGGGTGTCAGAAGCAGATTAGAAAGCAGAAGAGAGTGGTAGAAGCAGATTAGAAAGCAGAAGAGGGTGGTAGAAGCAGTCAAGCAGATTAGAAAGCAGAAGAGGGTGGCAGAAGCAGATTAGAAAGCAGAAGAGGGTGGTAGAAGCAGATTAGAAAGCAGAAGAGGGTGGTAGAAGCAGATTAGAAAACAGAAGAGGGTGGTAGAAGCAGATTAGAAAGCAGAAGAGGGTGGTAGAAGCAGATTAGAAAACAGAAGAGGGTGGTAGAAGCAGATTAGAAAGCAGAAGAGGGTGTCAGAAGCAGATTAGAAAGCAGAAGAGGACAACAGTAGACAGAAGAGGATGGAAAGAGGAGAAATGATGATCAAAATTAAAGTGCAGCTGTGGACTGGGAGCATCTTAGTGTTGATCTTTAACCATTGTAATTTTTGGTATTATTCATAATTAACTGGAATATTAACAAATAGTTTAAATATAATGTTTTATATTCTGATATACGTATGTTTAGGTAATAATTTTTTTGAACACTTATAATCTTAGTACTTTGTTGCTAGGTCAATCAATCAGTTATATCCTACATTATGTCAAGAATACTTGACATTTCAGTGACCTTTATTCAGTGTAAATTTACACACAAACACCTTAAGTTAAATATCAGTCTTCACAAGTTTATTTTGGTGGCCTTTTAGCAGAATGTTATGACATTGTACCACTGTATTTTATAAGAATGTTTTATATTCCATTATAACACAGGACCAACCTGTGTATACATCCCGTGTTATCTTTACAAGAATGTAAGAAACCTTTCAGATGTGGCTGTACAATGGTATCCTATGTAGGTAGCCTGGCAGAGGTCACTATTAATAATACTCTCAAAATAGCTGCATCCACTCTGACTGGATAAAACATTACTCGGCCTATATCAGTTCTCTGTTACATCGGACTCATGTTGGTTATTGCATCAATGTGTCCCTGTGTGTAAAGCTGCACAGAAGTGCCCATGTCATGAGGGAGTACTTCTCTTTCTTCCATTTCCAAAATTGTAGGTTCTTATTCAACAGACACCAGTCGGTCCACGTGTGCTTGCACACTTGCATGCATGCATGCTCGTGTGTTGAATTTGGAGCGAGAGTGGTGATGGAAAAGTAAATTATAGATGAATACATCGAAGTGTGGCATCACGCCTGGCATCACTTAATCGTAGTACACTGTCTAACTCACACATTTATTAATGATGCGATGTACAAATGGTGCACATTAACATCTTCACCGCTGCATTGATTGGAATGAATCGTTAAGTGTGGAGGCACTCCGCTCGCTTGAATGTTAACTAAGTGAGGACGATACACACCACATCAATCTCAGTTGGCCAGTCTCATGGGTGAGGTAACACTGCTAAAAAGATCTTTTAATGTTAAAGTTTCTATAGAACCTAAGCGTGCATGTGGTCATATATGTATATAAATTTTGTTTGTGTGTGTGTGTGTGGCGTGCGTGTGGTGCGTGCATGTGTGCGTGTGTCTGTGTGTGTGTGTGGCAACACTGTACATGCGTCCGCGCGCATGTGCCTCAGCAGTATTGTCAATCAACTTTGTTTTAAAACTGGATATTTTGTTTATCATTTGAACATGAAGCAGATGGAGTCTTTCAAATTGTGAACATTATTCTGAACTTAATAAAGTAACTAAACACAAATTGGCAGTCAGTAAGTCTTCAACATGCATGTTTTGTAGTCATAATATTAAATTAAAAAACTACCCCCCCCCCCGGGTAGGAGATGGCACCCTCACTTTGACGAAGTCATTAACTGTCTCTCATGTGGGGGGAGGTTCTGTCTTGATACAGTGTACAGCATACCACCTTTCACCTTAACACTAATGAGTCACACACACTCTGCGTCAGTGTAGGACATCTGAAATGAGACGTCAACATAAGCATGACTCATTACTTCCTAGTTTCTTTTATTCATATCAAATGAACCACTGTTTAGCCCAGTCAAGGCTTTACAATTTGTGATTTCGTGCCAATAAAATGGTCCATTTTTTAGTATCCTAGTGAAACCTACAGATGAATCATCGCAATCCAACTGATGGATTTTTGGCAAATGCTGACATATTAGACAACTGTCGGTGAATGATTGTGAGCTGCAGACAAATATAAGTCCGCAGTTGATAAATGAACACTGCTGAGAGCATATCATGGCAACCCAGCACATGGAAGATCAAGTCAGCTGACAGCCTGATCAGCTCTCTATCATAACAGTAGACGGGGCTCCAGAATGAGTGGATTTGCAAGTGGCAGTAAGGGACCAACGTACAATCCTAGTGGCATACCTGAGCCGAATACAAACACCTTCATTTTACATTCACAACATTAGTTATTCACCAATACGCACACCTAGCTATGAATGATCCCACTCTATTTTATGGTCCGCATGACATCTCTAGTGATGACCGACCAGTTGTCCAAATGTTGTAAGAAGTCACCTTTGTGACATCTGTGGCCTGCTGGCTGAGTCTCCGCAGCAACAGAAGGTGTGCCCCAGCACTAGTGGAACATGTTAGACTTGACACAGACTCTGTCCTTCCATCAGCACAGACAGAAGCAAGCCAACAATCATAATTATACAAGTGAGATGAAGTGTGAGTGATTACCAACTGCAATCCCTGCCCAATTACTCAGCCATGATTACCAGTAGTATTGCTAATGTCAAATTAATGCATACTAATTCTACAGACTAGTCACTACACAGACTCATGCCAGAGACATGGCTATTATGTTGCCTGTTTGTGGTGACACATTGGCCGGACGTAAGACGGCAGGGAGGGGTCCCGGGCAGTGATTGGTTGGGTCTCGTGTGTCATTCCATGTCTCACAACTTCCTCTTAACTAACATGTACACCAAGTACTTCACAGTCACAACATAATATTTGTTTTTGGGGAAAATCATTGCAGGTGCTTCTGGACAATGTCCCCATTCCTCCTGTCCTAAATATGGTATTATATAACCTCTCCAGACAGAGCCCCTGGGGCTTCTTACAGCTGACAAGACATCTGAGCAAAGCTTCCTCAGTCTGCACCATCTGCTATCTCCATCCACCTTGCTCCTTCAAAGAGGACAGAGACCCCCTCAGTCGGTCTGTTCCACTCTCCTCATGATATGCCTCCTCCTGTTACGGTCTTCTGCGCTCCCGGCTATTCAATATGGCTCTCTCTTGACACTGTCTCTCCTAAATTAAGATTTTCCTCTTCATTGATCAGCCTCTTCTATTCTCCAGGCTCTCTTTGTCCATCTCTCTTTAGACACCCATCCATCTCCACATATCCTGCCCATCTTCATCTTCTTGCAACTGCTACGTGTTTCTCCGTTCTAATCTCTTCTCTCAATCCCCAGATACCCTCCAGCAATACACAGCACGGACCACATAACAAAGGGCAAGCACACGCCTTCTGTTGCCACGCGAGCACATGACAAATGAATCGTGCTATTTAGGCTTGACCAATAATCCGACAAAATCCCACCCAGGTCAGTGGCTTTGTGTGGATTATAGATCGGACTTAAGACATGACGGATTCCAATTAAAGAAGTCACGACTGCTGCCAATTAATGACCAACCACTCTGGCTGTTTTTCTGTTAACTATAAATCATGACAAATCACAGTGAGTCATTTAGAGAAGAATACTAGTACAACTGCAGTCACTAATCCTACGTAAAGTAAATACACTAACTATATAATGATAACTATCAGTATCATAACCAGTACAGCTGAATGAGCCTATTCGTGGTACTATGCATAGATTAGTAAAATTATTTGGCTGACTGACTTGTGTGACAAATTAATCTCATGGATGAATCAGACTTAAAATTAAACTGTTTGGTTTAACAATGCATGAACTAATTTTATGTCACACAGTTTTTAGAAGAATAACACGTCATCAATCATCTCAAATCATTTATAATTATCATGATTGACAACTGTAATTAATATATATATATACCTAGTGCTGTCACTTGGTAAATTTGTAATGAGGATTCTATTTTAAACTGTAAACATGAACATATCATTAGTATTACCATCATAAAATAACACTTGGTTCTTGTTATATTTATCTGAATGACACACACAAAATTCTATATGAAAACCCAAAATATAGGAATAAACTAGCAGAGTCACTGACACAATTACCGACATTACCAGTAAGGCACATTCCGAAAGTGTGCTATCTTCTATGAAGCTGCAATGCGTAAAACAACGACTAGTTGATACCTCAGGAAAATCAATGCACGACACGACACACACCCCTATCGCCTTCCAACACATCTCATCACCAACCTGTCTGTGTGAATGCTCTCTCACTTCCCATCAGAAAATCTCACAATATTCTACGTATAAACAACAATGCACTGGACGGGAGCAAGGAGTTGTACAGTGGCTATGTCAGGTGTACACAAGGATGACCAGGTAAGACACTGACCACCTGACCGGTCCAATAGGGACGCCCACATAATAGTATTACTGGTGTCTCTTCAAGCAACTACAAATTAACTTCGTTTTGAAGTCAATAATAGCAATCACCCAGAAATATGCTCATTACACGAGCACAAGCTGGAGGACCTACTCACATATTAGAAGCAGCCTTTTGTATCTGTGCTGTATCAACTCTGTTGACTAAAACATACTTAATTGTTATAGGTAAGGACAGTATTTACCAGTTGACTATCTATTGTCATTCAGTGTGGCGATTGTGGTGGTGGTGATTGTGGTGGTGGCTGTGGTGGTGGTGGTGGTGGTGGTTGTGGTGATGGTGGTTGTGGTGGTTGTAGTGTGGTGGTTGTGGTGGTGGTGGTGGTGGTGATGGTGGTGGTGGTGGTGGTGGTGGTGGTGGTGGTCGTGGTCTGTGTGTGTATGTATGTGTGGGTCTATGTGTATGTATGTGTGTATGATGTTAGTGTGCACGTGTGTGTGTGTGTGTGTGTGTGTGTGTGTGTGTGTGTGTGTGTGTGTGTGTGTGTGTGTGTGTGTGTGTGTGTGTGTGTGTGTGTGTGTGTGTGTGTGTGTGTTGTCTGTGTTGTCTTTGTGTGTTGTGTGTGTGTGTGTGTGCGTGCGTGTGTGTGTGCATGCGTGTGTGCATGCGTATGTGTGTGTTTGCATGGTGTAAGGAAGAAAAGTTTGGGGAAAAAATTGAACTTATTTTGCAAATAAATTTGTTCTGTTAAATTAACAAACTGCTCACTTACGAACAAATTTCTAAGATGAAAACCACCCATTGTGCAACATAAACCATGATTGTTTACTAATACAAGACTTGTTTCTTTTTATAATATATCCACATCACTACTCATTGTTCATGTCACTCAAATTGATGGAATCACACATTTTCTTTCACTGTAGCCTGCAGTATGACCATCAATTAGCCACTGGACCCAGTTTACTGATGCTGGGTTGTGAAGCTGATTGTAATTACCTGGGTTTGATTGAGTCTGCTGTTTGCTGGGTCTGGGTTCTAAACATCTCACTGCCCCCTCCAGTGGGGACATGCAGCCATTTCATACTTTTAGGCACATGTACAGAATCTGGGTCTACCTTGATTTTGCATTTATAAGTAAATATGAGCCTAAATGTGATACCTCTGTGTTTTAGTTCCATCGTTCCACATAAACTCAGGTATATGTGTGTTTCAGACACATTTCTGAGAACCAAACAGCGAGCTGGTTTGTGCTAGCTGTAAGATTTTTTTAAGGTAAACAGATCCCTGGGATGATGTGGAACGATGGATTTACTGCACTAAGGTATCAAATCTAGGCAAAAATGTACTGACAATGGTGGAGTTGATGTGAATAGAAAAATGCCTGTCTTTACTTATGCATGCACGAAAACATGTATGCTTGCATAGTTTTGCAGATATTTATGCATTCATGCATGTACACTTAGGAACAACAGAAAATCAACTAGCTAAATTACAGTGCCAACCTAACTTCTTCAGCAAACCAATTGTATTTGCTTAGATGGCAATATTGTAACAACACAGTATCTACAAAGGTCTGCCTCTGACATGCCAGTTGGTCTTCAAGGTTCTGCGCATTTATGAAGATGTTTCTGGTTGATTGCTATTATTGACTTCAAACGAAGTTAATTTGTAGTTGCTTGAATGGACACCAGTAATATGGGCGTCCTTATTGGACTGGTCAACTGGTCAGTGTCTTACCTGGTCAGTCCGTGTGTGCACCTGATGTGAAGTTCATCGTTCTTGTCCAGCACAGTATTGTGTATATGTAGAATGCTGTCATATTTCCCCGTGGGAGGCCAGAGACCACACACAGAGACCACACACACACAGTCACACACAGGTGGGTGACTTGATAGGTCAGAAGGAGAGAGACACTAGGTCGGCGTGTTATGTCATTGATTTTGCTTAGAATAGTTGTGGTTGTAAGAGTCATATTTCAATCGAGAAGACAGACTAAGTTTCAAGACAAACCAGAGCATTAAGCCAATCTTTAATCAATTGTTTTTGCAATCTCTTTGTCAAATTTATAAAATAACGCTATAGTAAACTGATTTTTTTTCCACATTTTGCATTCATAATGTAGTGCATTAATGTTCAAAACAAAGTGTAACTATTATACAAGTATTATACTTTTTAATTTTTCAACAAATTGTTTTAATCATTACTATGTACTATGTTGTATATGTTGCTATTGGAAATTCAATATTAACTAATTATAATAGTACTTCCATGCATAAGCTGAGACAGAGAGTGGGGAGAGAAACAGACGGCAGTACAATGAAGCCTTGAGGTGCCCTTAGAAACACAATTATAGTCAACTACACATTTTTTGTACTAGTACTACCTATGTATGTATACTAAGTTATACCTATGCAAAATTAAAAAAAAAGTTATAGAAGCTTTGAAATACATTTTTAATCAGATTTTTACCCTTCCGAATGATCAAATAAAAAATTCTTGTTCATAGTGACAGAGCTATAAGATATGTGTATAATACATGACAAATTATAAAAAATAAATCCTTGACAGTTTCTGAGATATGGGAGCACGGCGGACACAGGGTGATGCCATAAGTCCAAAAAAAGTTTTAAAAACTTGTTTGCTAGGAAAACAAGTCGTTATAAGGCCGATGATACTAACTCTACACTTCACATTATCTACCCCTTCACAAAGGCTGTTGGAACACCACCAGTTCAATGTTGTCTTTCCAGTTCCCACATGCAGAGTCATCAGTAGCAATCATCTGCAGATGACCAGCTCATGGACAGAGAGCCGACATGCTGGGTCTAATCAGGAGGTTGTCTCAAGGACAACAGATACAGTCTCTAATCAGTTCTAGTAAACATGGTACCTGGTACTCTATCTCTGCTACAATTCACTGATTCACAACACAGATGTAAGATGTTATTTATAGGACAGTTCCTGTCGTGAGCTGATTGTGAACTTGAATACTGACTCCTCGCAATTTCAACTGAAGTTGTATCATTTGAGAAGTTCACTTTTAATTACACATTTAATTTATAAATTTTTGACGAGGTGCTAAAACACAAATAATTGTTATACAAGTTAAGGGCCAGCTGAGGTGTTTTTGGTCATAAAGGAGAAGGATGTTTGAAGAAACAAAAACACAAATATATTATATTTCAAAATGCATGTGTGCGCATGTGTGTATTGCTTTGACTGTATGCATCAATATTTATGTGTGCGTGTAATATGTGGTATGCATGTAAACAGAGTAATAATTAGTATAAATTTTAATTGATCTAATTTTATTCATTTATAGTGTTTAACTAACAGTTTAAATATGAATAATTTAACATGTTCTACTTCTACATTTTTTTCTTAATGTTATTTTTACAGTTTTTGTTTCACACATTGAGTAGTTTGATTTTTATTGAACAGCGCTTTGGGCATAGTGGACACTTTATAAATATTACATATTATTATTATCAATTCACTTCTTTATGCTACTACTTCAAGCTTAGACACAAAATCAGTTTTATATAATTAAAGGCTGTATACAAAGACAAGTGTGTGGTTTACTGACCTACATTATTATTGTTATGTTACGCAATTATAAGTAACAACTTAGAATTTATATAATCAGAATATCTAACTGGTTGTTTTATTTCATTGGTCCCCTATGCAGCAAGCATGTGAGTTATGCAGCCTCTGTTGCATACAAGTAGCAAGATGTGAACTCATGGGCTTCTGGCTTCATTCTCCAAATGGAAAAGAACATCCAAGAATGGAAATTAGTGTTGTTGATCTATCAAGAACATAATTTATCAGTTATTAATATATGCTTTAAAAAATAATGTGATACAAATGCCCAGAAACAACAAATTAGTGTGGTGCTGTTGTTTGTATTAATAGAATTAATGAGACATATATCAACCCAAGTCTACTGTTGTGCATAATGATTTATTAATATGACCATCAGTCCTCTCATGCCAAATTGTTTTTCTGCAAAATTTAGGTCTTTTTCATAGCTCTATCTACCCGATGCTGTCATATTGGTTCCATAGACACATCTAAGTGATGGCCCTTAATCTTTCTCATGCCTTGCCTCCAATTATTTTCCCATCCAGAATCATATTTTTAACAACATGCCCTAGGTATTAATATGGCCAACCATTTCCGACTTAGGCACGAGGCAAATTTACATGTAACCATATTTGTGGTGCACGCTGTTCAGCTAAATACCGATAATGACCTACATTATGGGGGGTTAAATACCCAGAACTACCATAAGAGGAAGCCAGTGAATTAGTGTGCTACAGTGGGCCATGCAATTATTACAAATGAGCACTCATAAGGAATAAACTTGTGCCGCTTTAGGTGGAAGCTGTCAAGACGTAAGTGTATTTACAAGAACTCTAGAAGCACCGACGTGTGCACAGATCTATTCCATCTGGCTAGTAGTTTGGGATATCAAGGGCTATTTATAGGTTACCATGGTCACCAGCTATTTATAGCTGGAATGGGCATCAAAATATTCTGGGCACTATCATAATATTACACAGCACATTTTATAACGATAGGAGCAGACATGCATACCCCGGTACTCGTAACTCAATTAATAATGTCCTGACCCTTAGTTATCACAATTCATGAGTGAAATAACTTTCACAAGAATGGCAGTGTGTGAGAAAACTCTAAAATAAAATAATGCTTTGCAAAGTTCTCTATAATTTTATCATTATGGTTGTGAAACATTAGTAGTTATGGACACAGCATGTAACTTGCATTAACACAAAGAACGTTTTCTAACAATAATAATTTTTATTTCAGGCTCAAAAGTCCTTATGCCATCACACAGATCTTGTTTGCTAATACTCTACCAATCTGTCGTCTGCACCTGTGTACACAAAACATTGAAAACCACACCTGTAGCATCTGAAAGATTTTTAGTAATTTTTCATTATGGATATGTTGTGAGTTTCAATTCACTGGTTGGAGAAATTATTGGGAATGAACTTGTCAACAAAAACACAGATAGCGAGACAGAGGCAACTAACACCAAGTGTTGGAAGATAACACTTAGCACTGCCAATTGCCCCCCCCCCCCGATTCTTGCCAAACCCTACTACCGCATCAATCATCATAACTCATGCACACAGAAATCATATCTCTAGCAACTGGCTATGTCATTCAGTGGTTGTCACGGTAACGTTTGCAAAGAATTTGGTAAAAACGGACTCTAATCTGTTTGGCCTATGCTTCACAATCATATAGGCTGCGATCGATATATCATTTTCATTTAGTTAACAGCCGAGCGAACGGTGGCATCAGGGCACACTTTACAACGGCGTGTAATCAATGACATGATCAAGACGCTAATTCAGACAATTTGTACGTCACACCATAACAAATTAAGGTGTTGCTGTGAAGGGCAGTGAATTGTATGTCTAAGTGACACAGCAGCTCCTGGCATTGATGTGCAATTCGATTCTGCAGCTGCTCTCACGTCAAATTCACACGCCAGTCAAGTACGACTCAACGATAAACGTCTGTCTGCTTATACACTATTGAACGTTAAATTGCATCATTTCGGGATCAGTTACGAAAAACTTGAGGAGTTTGCTGGTAGAGAAAATGAGCTGAGTATAACAGTAAACAATTAATTTGTATATATAACTGCAAGGAAATATTATAAAATTATATCCTCCTTCACCTCATTAAAAATAACAATAAGTGGGTATTCAGTTATGGTTAAGGGTTGTCATAAATATTTTGAATTTAAAAAACAACACTGGCTTATAAATCATTAGCATACATAACTAGAAGCAAATAATCCAAAAAAAAATTTATTATAACACTTAAAATGTATCAATGCTTTTGTGAATTTTTTGCTAAAAGTAATACACATCAACAATACTTGCCACGTAACTACCAGGTAATCTATAAAATACGTTAAAGTGGACGCAATTAACACAGATCTGGAAAACTCTTGATAAAATAATAAATAATATATTTATAAAAATGTCATTACATGCTTTTTACCCTAACCTGTTCAGATGCATTTTAGATATAGAATAAAACAAGTCATGATAATTTACTGTATGTGTTAGAAACCTCAAAACATAAATGAAGTAGAGGTAGTATATTATAAGATTATTAATAAGTGAGGATTGAGTTAACCACTGCACTATCAAGTGAATATTTTACATGTACAGTGACACAAGTGAGACAACCAGAGCTACCTTTGTAGAAACTATAGTCTCTGTGGTAATGCAAATTAATGCATACCTGGACAAGACACCTGTTTAAAACTGCCTTTGTGCACACAGCACAGCCTAATCCTTAACACGGAGTCCACACGGTAATGCACAACCAGGGTCTGTCTGCTGGCGCATTCTCAGAAACCGTTCGTTTCATTTCACCTAGACATCTGTCTCTCAGTCTCACCCATCTGGATTAGTTCCTGCACTTAACCAGTTTCATGGTCCTTTTACTAGGTAGGCATAGGTAAACATGTAGGCAAGCCAATTTGAAATCAGTGAAAGGCAGTAACTATCAGTATGGCTGCAGTCACTGATATAGTCTCAAGTCACGCTACAACTTCACTCAGCCACTTTGGCGGCTTCTGTACGTACAAAGGCAAATACTTTCAACTTCTACAGCCAATCATGACCACCACACGAGAGGTCCCAGTGTTCAATGTGGTCTGGTTGATAACAAGATATCGAAGTCTAACCATGTGCCAGACTTAAGTGGACGGTCAGAACTGGGTCTTACTCTGAACCAAAAGGGGGCTCCATTGGGACTGTAGAGCTGGATGGGTTGTGACAACGTACCCAACTGGACTAAACTACATTTGACATGTCACGTAATTTGACTTTTTTCTGCCTGCGACTGGGCATTAGCAGGTTGCCAGTGAAGTCACGCAGCGCTGCGGCAGCAAGTTGTCACCTCTATGAGTGGACGATTAAGCAGTCATTTTGAAATGTCAAGCAGACAAAATATTGTCATCCTTGTCATCATATAAATAATGCTGCTTCATCAGCTAATTTAATACCGAGATAGTAACACAGTGGCTCAGATTTGGACTCTTGACTAAGAAAAGCCAGGGTTGAATCCTGTCAAACCTTGGGCAAGTTCATTCACTCTACATTGGTCCAGTTCACTCAGATGTATGACCGAGCACCTGGCTATAGACAGTGGTAGATATTTCTGTATGAATAGTCCTCATGCATTAATTGCAGCAGGCTCAGTACTTTTTTCAGTGGACACTTGGATGTCGACTCATATACATACAAGGCCAGTTGAGATGTGTTTTATGACATGAAATAAACTACAAATGCACATACGTCACCCATTTTCAAGGCATAACTGGCAATATCTATAATTTTTGAACACCTTTTTTGCTCCTAATGTTTTTACCTATTCATCACCTGTCCAGTGATATTTCTACCCTTCCAAAACGGATTTTACCCATCCAAATGACGGGTGGACGGACCCCTGCATAAAGCTATGCCACAAATACCCTATGATGACCAAACTATGCAATTACACCTGTATCTATAATCTGACTTGTGCCATATAGAGTAGGACCTCAAGTCAATGATCTCTTGACTTGACAAAATGTTGTACACTGTACATGTATGTGTATGAGTAGCACTAGGAGCATTTGCAACGGTTAGTGAAGAAACAGTTGTAAAAGTTCTGCATGTCGGGGAATTAATTGCATGAGAACAGCTGCTCAAAGCATATGAAGTACATGTACAATTAATTACGTTTACCTTTAATTGGCCCAATATCTGGTTACTATGGTTACAGACACACTGATCAAAATGATTGCTTATCATGGCTTCGCACTGCCTTAAAAAAAATTGAAATTATTTGTTTGAAAATATGTCAATGAAAGAAATCTATATTGTGTTTGTTTTATCAGTGAGCACTGAACAAGTGTGCATTGTTCTGTAATCCATTAAAAATATTGTAACTTAGGATATCGTTTTTTCCAACACATGAACATTTTGTAAATGTTAAGTATTTTGTTGATACAACTAGTACAGCTATATATAATTTCTGTTTTCTACATCACAATTTAACAACTGAACAACATGTAGGCTCTTGAGTTACAATAATGAATTATAAACGTCCATTGCCTCTGCAAATGAGTGAAAGCAGACATTTTATGTCTACGAGGACTTCATTTGACTATGAGATTAAGTCATATAACAACCACTCTAATATTTATAATAGTAACCATGTACTGCATACTAAAAGTACATGCCTTTGAGTTATGAGGATGCTGATTTATGCATGCTCATGTTGATTCATGTTTGACTTATACTTATCTTAGCTCTGATTTAATATACATCGCACAAATTATACTACCACAAACACATAGACTGAGCAATACGCTGCAGTTCAGAACAGTACAAGACATCCACATAAATCTACAATGCATCACTTGCAGAAATGTGTCATCACTGTTCATTATTCAAGCCTTAGCTTCAGGACATTTCTAGATCCTTCCACCAGTAGCATACATTACACGCCTGCACTCGTCACACCTACTAACGCCTACTCAGTACCCACAGTCACACCTGGCACATAAAGGTGTGCATGGACATCTCAGACTACATAACTACATTACAATCCTACTCATACGGTCGGGTCATTATGACACTCATTAGTCGCCATTATTACTTATGAAGATCAATCTTAATTTCTTACTCAGGGTCTGCAATATCAAATAAAGCGTTACTAGACTTTAATAACCTTACTAACCTAGAGAGCTACTGATGGCTCCATGCTATAAAAATCCACACACTAGATCACAGGTATTGGTAATTACAGTAGTTCGTCAGTTAGATGTGATTAGTTAGTTCTGTGGCACGCCACATAACAACTTCCATTAATCTTCAATGTGCTCCTTGCCCATGTTACATAATGAAATCACCTTAAAGCTTGTAAATATTTCATTATGTTGCTGGAAGCCAGAAGTGCCCTAATTTGGTAATGTAAAAACTGCTGGATACAGGTAATGTGAACAGGTGCAAGAAACTTTACTTTCTGTCAACAGAAATTGAAACAGTTGTTTTAATGGCATCATGGCAACAGCAGATAATAAACTATGCTACAGATTAAAAATCATGATGATTCTACTACACAATAAGTCATATGCTAAAGACGAAGTAAATAAGTTATCTTGTCATGCAAGGTAATTCTAGCAGAGTGCCAATATACTGTCTATTGATAATTTTTTTGATAAATTATAATAAGATAATATTTTTATGAAATGCTATGTAAGTATGCTGACTAAATATTGATCTTTAATCTGCCTGCTCACTCAAAGGCATTTTGTACCAAAGCTGAAGTATCTTTGTTATATTTTAATGCTAAATTACAACATTAACTGATAATGAAGACTTTAAATTTAAGTTAAATTTAAAGATTATGCATATATTATAAACAATTGGGTTTTTCCAACTATAAAAAGTAGTTTTTCTTATTGATCAATTTATTTTGCATTATTTTTCATAGACAGATTAGGCTGATTGTGGCTGCAACACTCTAGCTAAGTCCACTGATCTCTATATTGCCAGCATTGCCCCTGTATTATCTTTCAAAGTTGTCTTTCTTATAATGTTTAAAAAAACTGTAAACATGTTTGTTAGCATGTTTCATTGGAAGACATAGATGGCATTTTAGATGCGATCATTTTGTTACCTTAAATATGTAATATGTACACTGTTTTAATAAATAATTATATTAATTGATTAGACTAAACTTGCTATCATAACCAAATTTAATGGGCAGTTAAGTTTTAATTGGTCTTATATTGGACACCACAATTTGGACATGAACAGTACAACACAAAACAAATTTATGTAAACAACACAGAAAGCATCTTTTTGTAGCAACGTACATCAGCAAGACTACACAAAACATCGTACATTACATACTGTAACGAACACAATTGTGTACGTTACATAATATACATCATTATATTAATAAGTCAGCCTATAGCATTTACTTAAATTCCTATTTTGGGAAACCAAACTGGCTGTAAAGTAAACGTAATGACCAATGCCTTACACCCCCGGCATTACGGCCAAGTCAAGCAAGGACGGACTTACCCCCTCCTCCTCCATCAGAGTCCAGCCTTGCCGCTGGATCTGCATCACTACTTCCATCGACATTCGTGCTCCCGTAAGCACCAGGAACTTCATTATCCGTCTTCGTCACTTGAAAACGTACGGTCGACATATCTGATGATCATATGCCGCCGCCGTTTGATGAATGGAAAAGTTACGCCGCAATGTTATTGTCAATAGACAACACACGTCAGACAAAGCCGGAAACAAGCTGTGAATGAGACACCGTCTGTCAAAACAGAAATGTCGCGCAATATCTCACTATGAACTCTGTAATAAGTTAATAACGTGGTATTCAAATGCTACGATCATAGGTCCACACTGTGGTTAAATACGCTTATTTCTACGCACGACAGAACAGCACTGCTTTTAATAAAAAACCTCGCGTGGCATTCGGTCAGAAAGTGGTACGTCGTTCAGCCGGCCGCCTCGTTTTAAAATTGGGCCGAACTAATGACGAAACATCAGTCACATTTTGAGGACATGTTGCAAGTTACATGCATCACTACTTCCATCGGCAACTTGCGGATATCTGTAAATAAAGTAGTAAACTATACGGTATCAGTGTTTAATCTGCATAAAATTGTGGCAAAAAGGTATGTTGTAAATTTTTTATAAGAAAACTGAGTATGACTCGTCATTTGTACCGGAAGTTTATGGTCGTGTCTTCCGGTCGTCTGATCAAAATACGCTAGCACCGCTTTCTGTCATCTGTGTGCAGTAACGACCGTTTTTTATTCATACACCTTGGTTGACAGGCGTTTCATTTTGTTCTTAACGTAGGTTGACACTTCTTCGATAATGGATCGGTAATCGCATTTATTAGAGTTGTGTAGTTTACCGCTTACGGGACGTACTGTATCAATATCATGACATGCATGTTATACGGTAATACGCCACGCCCACGGTAATACGCGCTATATATACCGTAGCCATATAGACATAAGTATAATGACATACGATTTTCGTAAGGGAATACACTAGCGGATGACAATTAGCGTAACATATGGACTAAAATGTAATCAGTCGATAAGTCAAATGTAAGAAACTTATCAGTGACAGTGTCTTTATGTACGTTTCAATGTTATTATCTTCTTATAATTATCATTATGGTTCGAAGTAAGATGTTTCTTTCAGACTGTCTATAGGCTCTAGCAAGAATTCTTCAATTGATTTTTATGTGCCCTCCGCTCTGATAATAAACCAGTTGAACATTGTTTAATAACCATGATTGATTGGTCATGTATGCAGAGAGAGCATATTCAATTAATGGTAGACATAGACACACAACAAAAATATAGTTGTAAATATCTACAACTATTAATTATTTGACATAAAATATTTACCGGTACGGTCATTCCATGTTAACACAACCGCTGGGTGCAGAACTCATCTCTTAACTTTTTTTATAAAGCAGCTCAAGTGATGAAAGCCTGAGCATTCTAGCTAAAATATTTTTTTGAGTCATGATCGACTGTTTAAGATTTGGGACATTTAGTAAAGGTAAATATAATATTTTTTTACTTTTCACAGGTTAACATAGCTTAGTCCAAGTAATGTTATGATATTGCTTAAAATTAGTAAGTAAGCAAGACAGTTTATTAGCAAGCAATAGTATTTTTTAAATGCACAAGGAATTGTTTGCATTGTGGCATTAACATGCGTACAATAATGAACACAGTCATGGAAAATATGCAAATAAACATCCACTGCCACAACATGTCACCATGCACCAGTGCCATCTTCTATTCAAAGGCATTGGTTTTTACTGAGATATATTGGTATTAGGTGGAGGTTGTAATTAGTAGTGATTTGTTTGATGTGTACATGTACACCAAGGTGCACAGAACACTCTTTAGAAGAACTTAGAAAACATATTTTATGTCTTACCTAATTAAAAGCTTTAGCTTGCAGAGAGATAACCTGGCAAAGACAACTAAATCTAATTTGGAACATTTGTCTCATTGTATTCATTTCTCCTGTCTGAAAATTAATGTTATAATTTAGTTTTAGCATGGCCTAAATTATTTATGCTGCTATTTACAGCCAAATTACTATACAACATCTTTTATTTGCATTTTCTGTGGCACGTCAAAGACAATTGTGTTTGTAACATCTCAATATTGTAGTCAGTGCAGTTTGTAAAATAGGTGGTGCCAAAAATACATCAGTAGTAATCATATAAACCTTTTTTGAAATTAGAAATGTTTACTGAAATATGCACAAAGTATATAATTTACTTTTACAGAGACACTTCTTTTATTTAGTAATTAGCATGTGCTATGGTGATATTTTAGGAGTTTTGTGAGTGTATTCAGTGTGAATTGTGTTTTGCAGCGGGAACAATATGGCTGACTGGGTGCACTGCAACCTGTGTTTCAAACAGCCGGGTGGTGAGCGCAAGTTCTCCCTCACCAATTGTGGCCACATTTACTGCGAAGAATGTCTTCCGTCAGGTAAGAACTTTCATGCTAAGATTATGTTGGATGCAGTGGGGAATTGGTTGGAACACCGGTTTCTTAATCTTAAAGCGAGACATTCCAGTTTCAGATCCTTAATTGAATATGCTCTCTCTGGATGTATGTTACATTGACTGATTATGCCCTGCAAAGGGCAGTATCTGAGAGAAAAGAAACAGAGAAGAAGAAGATCAATTGTGCTTTTTAAACAGTGTTCAACTGGTTTACTATTAGAGGGCACACAAAAAATCAACCTAGGAATTCTTGCTAGACAGTCTTAAAGAAACATCTTCAAGTCGTAATGATAATTATAAGAAGAGAATAACATTGAAACGTACATAAAGACACTGTCACTGATGTTCTCATACTTGACTTATTGACTGATTAAATTTAATCCATATATTATGCTAATTGTCATCCACTATCGTATTCTCTTATTAAGATCGTATGTCATTACTTATGTCTATATGGCTACGTTATATAGCGCTTATTGTACAGGCGTATTTATTACTGTGGGTAGGGAAGTCAGGCAGATTTGCTGCCCCTTCTGACGACATGTGGAGACAGGTGTCTGAGTTTAGTGGCCATAATTTATTATCACGCAACCTACCTTTTTGTTAAAAATTTTTTTATGTTTTTATAATGTCAGTCCATGATTCTGCGCTAATAACTGATTTTTTGGTGGTGTTTAAGAGTGGTTAATGATTTTTTCATTTTGGGTTTTTTGGTCTACTTATATAGGGAAACACTGACTCACACAGTCACCATGCTACTCCCATGAAGCCATCAATGGTTGGGAGGAGTCAAGGCAAACTGTGCAGACAATGTGCAGAAAACACAACCAAAGGTGGCCTCAAACACTGATATGGATGGCTAGAAATTATCTGAATAGCAGATCGTTATTTTTATAGCTTAATTCAGTTGAGAATAAAAAGCTTAGATAGTCAATTATTTCCCATTGACAAATATGTACGATTCCTCTTTACTTGTAAGGGGAATTGCCTTTTGCTCTATAAGTCAATGGCAATGCCCATTGTCTTGCCTTTACCATTTACATTGCTAATGTGGTACCCATGTTATTAAAGGGCATTGCCATTTTGTACACCCATTCATTGACTCTCTTTCTAGACATAAACCTAGCAATGCGTTGCAGATTCCAATACACATCATACCCTGTAACAGTTCTTTGATGAGGCGAGGAGCCAGTGGATAAAATTAATATTTTTGTTGGTTGGCAGATTATGATGTGAGAGCCATGCCACTCTATACGCTGTAAGTGAGTGTTTTGGGTTGCAGAATCGCACAGCAGGTGCAAGATGTGTGGCAAGGAACCAGTCACCACGATACTGCTGACAGCAAAGGTGACATGACGCAAGTCTTTACACGTTTTACACATAACTACCAGTAGATAGATATGTAGCCATTTACTAATGTAAACAACTAGTTTTCAGTATATTCACATGAGCAATTAATTTGTTGTCATGATGGCAATTACACTGGTTGCTATTTGCTACATCAGTTATTACATAAGTCATTACAACAGTTGCTGCGTAAGTGTTTACATTGGTTGTTACTAGAGTTGTGTATCACATATAATTGAACCTGCTTTTTTGTATAGTTTTAAGACTTTTTTAATCATCAAAATCGGTAGTCCTTATGATATGTTATTACTAACTGTCAATATTTTTAAACCTTCCATGACCATGTAAAACTCATGTAAAACTCATAAACAAATTAACGAAAAAACGAGACATTTTAAAGACATCCTAGCGTTCCCTTCCAACCGAAAAGCACTCGCCTGGAAGAACAGATGGTATACGTCGATCAATGGCGTTGTTCCGTCAAGCCACAGTTTGGCGCCACTGTTGCAATCGCCCGGAAGAGCAGATGGTAGATGTCGATCAATGGCATTGTCCCGCCAACCCAAAATGTGGCGCCACTGTTGCATAACCGAATGTTGTGCCACTTAGTACACAGCTCTGATTGTTAGTTCTAGTCTCCGGAGAATCCTAAAGATATTCAGGCCCAATGAGCAACTACTGGGAGAGACCAACCAGGAAGGCATACGAACCATCATCACCAGAAGACAGTGGAAGGTGATTGGTGAACAGAACTGCAGTGCACTGGACCCCTGAAGGGAAAAGAAAGAGACCACGTCAGAAAATAACATGGCGCTGAACAGTGGAAATAGAGATGAAGGCGGCTTGACACATTTGGGGCACCATCGAGAGATTAGCAAGGAATACAATGGTGTGGAGGAACTTCATCGCTGCCGTAAATGCCATTCGGCGTGACAGGCAAAAATCATCAAATCATGTAGTTTTTAGTGTTTGTTAGAATGGTTGTTCTAATGTGGTTTGTTACATTGGTTGTATAAGGCTTACAGTAATTGTAAGTGTATGTGACAGGTAGTAGTTACAATGGCTGCTCCAGTGGCAAATCTAAATATTTCTGTAACAAAGCACCAGTTGGTTGTACAGTTATAGACGCAATCGTATTTGCATTGTAGAATATATGATGTGACAGCAAGTTTGTTGTACATTTTTGGATGTAACTGTGGGTTTGTAGATGAAGTCTGATGTGGAGATATTCTTCCTTGATCCGGCTGAGATTGCAAAGAAACAACAAAAGCAACTCTTACAGGTGTGATTAAATCATTACTGTGTTTCAGTTCATGTGTGTAAAACGATTGTGTATTTATATGTGTGAGCAACACATGCATGGATGTGTATATAATTATTTCTGTGCAGTGCATAAGCAAACAACTCGGCCTATGTAAAATCTTAACATTTAGAAAAGAATTACATAGAATTGTCGAAAAGTTAGGAAATTTTATCCAAACTGGATGTGTGCATATAACTGTTCAAAACTGGCGTAAACACATATATAGATATTAATTAAACATGGTCCAATGATCTGACGACTACTGTACTGTACTGTACTGTACTGTACTGTACTGTACTGTACTGTACTGTACTGTACTGTACTGTACTGTACTGTACTGTACTGTACTGTACTGTACTGTACTGTACTGTACTGTACTGTACTGATAGTAGTGCCAGTTAGTACTGTTTAGCATGGGGGTATTTAATGCCATCTTATGATAATCTTGTTTGCTCTAGGTTATGGATTTCCAGAAGAACCACAGGCTACGGTTGACAGCCCATAACAGAGATCGAGTGCGTGTGTATACCTGACATTATATGTCTGATTGTTTACTTTAGGTGACACCAGAGAAATTTTTCTACATTTGTGTAGTTCACTTTGGATTTTCCATACTAAAATAGTTAGTAAATTAGAAATACAGTCTACAGTAAAATAACGTCTTGAATAAGGTGTTAATTTGTTGTGTTATTGTGAGTTATGGTTTATATAGTTGTACTGCAAAAACATGTTGACTGTGGGCAGGTGACCACATGCAAGTGTATGGTTGTGGGCATGTACGCAAATACACTCATACATACAACTGTAGCCATGGCTGTATTGTTCAGATTTTTGCAGGGTTACTTTTTTCTTCATTATGGACGCTTTTTAAAGTTAAATTTAACACAGGGTAGATGTCACATATACTTGTTTATGGCTTCAGTTGGCGAGACAAGAAAGTATGATGCATAAGGCTCAGAAGGCAATGGAACAGTGCAGAGACCTTGAAAAGTTAGTGAGTTCACCCAACTTTAAACAAACTAATATTTTCATCCATGTCTCGTTCGTCCATTTCAGGACGCAGCACAATTGTCATTACAACTCATTAAAGCTGTCACTATAACTGTCATGTAACCTGTCATTATAATTGTCATTGTAGATAACTATGATTACAGGTG
>JAODUO010000402.1:527500-612500 GCA_025642075.2 Ridgeia piscesae | reverse complement strand
CACATGTCATGTGATGCACATGTCATGTGGTGATTTGATAGACATGAGCAGGAAATTGGGCCTTTCCTACGTTTGTATAGGATACGGTTTAAAAGATACGACTGTCAGGTTTTTGTGCCCTCACCTTCAAGATTCAAGAGACTTTGTTGTCCATTTAAAACAGCACATTAAAAACGGAAATTGTTCTTCAGTTACACAGTAAAATGACAGTAATAAGATTGGTGAGCTGTAATATATATGGTTAACGATACATATTAAAATTTTAATTATACTAATCAGCACTAAAATTAGTAAAGTAAATAAATTAAGCATATAAATAAATACTCTAAATAATAAATAAATAAGCACATTATATTCCTTAAAAGGTTCTTTGATAAGACATTAATAGTGTTTACTAAAATTGGTAAATAAATAAGATTAGATAAATCAGTACAATAAGTGTATGGAATAAAAGAAGTATACAGTACATTAAAATTTATCATTCAGAATTAAAATGGCATAGGATATAAACGATTTCTTCACCTTGTCTCATATAACACAAAAGAGGTGCAGATGTTGTAGTGGTTGGTACATCTGCCTGGTACACTAGAGCTAGCTAGGTTCAATACCTGGACACAGCAGGCATAGTTTATCTGGTGTTAAAACCTGGCTCTCAACATTAGGGACTGTGTATCCCTCGTGAATTGGAGAATCACATTAATGTCAGTCCCGTTTCAATTTGGAACATAAAAGAACCACTGAGGACGACAAGCACCTGGCAATGAACACCCTCAGTGCCAGCACAGGAAGGTCGACTTGGCCTAAATGTTCTGAAAAAGAGACCTCATAAGATCATGACGTTCTGACCATAATATATACAGACTAGTCAGTTTATAGGACCTGTTGAGTGCTGCAAACAACTGGAACTAGAAGAATTGTTGGCATCACTGCGCCCTCATTTGCCTTCTTCTTCACAGTTCTCTGAAAGTCGGTGAACCATCGGCACTATCCACTCTGATGTTGTTTTCTTACTTCTTCTGTCTACCTCTCCATATCCCTTCTCTCATTGCACCATGCAAGATGGTCTTTGCAAGGCCAGATGATCTTAGGCTGCTTGACTGATTTTAACCATTTTTATGTGCCATATTATCAGTTAAATTGGTTGGATTTTTTTATGACATAGGATTTTGTATGATCAGTATAATTTGTAGCACGGTAGATGCAATGTGAAATACTATAAAGTCAAGTAAATAAATGTTTCAGAATTATTAACTAATACAGATGTTGTACTTCGGTGTGTATGAATCGCAAATGGAATACAGTTGTCAAGTCAAAATTATAGATTTCAGTTGGAACAAAATTCCACGTTTGGGTTGTTGTTTTGGTTGTCGTTTGGGTTGTCGCCATTGAAACATGGAATGCACGTGTATTGTTAACAGTGGTGGGTCTATGGATAAGCATGCCTATGTGCGACAGCATGCATGCACGCATGAATTTCATATAGATGCTTGTGTTCATAAATGAACAGTTGTTGGTAGGGTATTGAGTTAGAATAATGGATGAACATGTGTCTTATCAGGTACACCATTTATGGATGCTTGTATTCATAAACTTAAGCTACAGGGGTAACACGATACGTGTTGAATTTATTCATCCATTGTTCTAACTTGATACCATGTACGCCACAAATACCTAAACTGAGGGATCATGTAACTAATCCCTACACCATTCCAATTGTAATTGTAAATATAATTTTTAATGATATTTTAGTCCTCTTATAATGTATGCTTACTAATTTAAATAATATTTTTAGAAGATCATTTATATATATATATATATATATATATATATATTATATATATATATATATATATATATATATATATATATTAATAATTTTTTATAATATTTATATATTTATTTATTTATTTATTTATTAACTAGTTTACACCACAATTATTGTTAAATAGATAATCTATTATTTTAATTTTGTCTTTATTTATTTATTATATTAAAAAACATTTTAAAGAACAAATTATGTACAATGTATATCTTATATCTATATCTTATATTTATTTGCCATATTTCATTTTATTGTATATATATATATTATATATATATATATATATATATATATATATATATTATATATAGGCACTATATGAGTCAACGCCAGACTACATTCCAATTCATCATGTAATGCACATTGAATATGGCAATGAAGCTTTATTATTATATTCAACTCAACATCTGTGTATATTTCTCCGTACAGTGATGACACCTTCCCCTGGTGGGTCATTCATGTGCTCCAGACAGAAACACAAACTGTGAGTATTCACAAACTGACCAATTAAATACATCGTAAATTGTATCTATAGGTTCATCTATAACACTATGTAATGTTCATTCCTTATTATTCTCATGATGTTATTATATGTTATTTGCCACGATTTGATAAGTATGTTTTGTAAAGAGTTACAGTAAATTTTACTTTACTTATATGTGTTGTTAATCTAAAATTTTCTGTTTAAATTTGATACACATTTGTAATTCAGTTCCACATATCATTTCTAAAAAGACTAACATTGGCACAATTTGAAATATTTACTGGGTTTGTAGCACATTTAAGATTATTGTTCATACATCGTGTACATTTTTGTTTTCCAGCGCACCTGCGGATCATTCACATATGGCAGCTGTAAGTATTTATAGTTATGGTGTAACATATATGCATATGGAAAATGCTTATGGTTTTGGTAGTGAAATTTATTTCATGGTTTTAATTTTGCTACACACAAGTAAATGTGTGCACCATAATTATGCTATTTTAACAAACGTTTTCATTAAATAAACCCTATAAAATCTTTCATGTATATTTTACAACAACCAGTATGTATAATGTCGGTTTTAAAGTTTAGCTAACATTTATTGTGATCTGACAGATGCAGAATCGTAGTGGAGGTTTCATTGGAGCTTCTCGTCTCTGCGTAAGAACGCCACCAAGTAATGGTCGTATGGGTAAGTGCAACATTCTACACACTTGACTGTAACATTCTACACACTTGACTGTAACATTCTACACACTTGACTGTAACATTCTACACACTTGACTGTGACATTCTACACACTTGACTGCAACATTCTACACACTTGACTGTAACATTCTACACACTTGACTGTAACATTCTACACACTTGACTGTAACATTCTACACACTTGACTGTAACATTCTACACACTTGACTGTAACATTCTACACACTTGACTGTGACATTCTACACACTTGACTGTAACATTCTACACACTTGACTGTGACATTCTACCCACTTGACTGTGACATTCTACCCACTTGACTGTAACATTCTACCCACTTGACTGTAACATTCTACACACTTGACTGTAACATTCTACACACTTCACTGTAACATTCTACGCACTTGACTGTAACATTCTACCCACTTGACTGTAACATTCTACACACTTGACTGTAACATTCTACACACTTGACTGTAACATTCTACCCACTTGACTGTAACATTCTACCCACTTGACTGTAACATTCTACACACTTGACTGTAACATTCTACACCCCTTGACTGTAACATTCTACACACTTGACTGTAACATTCTACCCACTTGACTGTAACATTCTACACACTTGACTGTAACATTCTACACACTTGACTGTAACATTCTACACACTTGACTGTAACCCTTCTACCCACTTGACTGTAACATTCTACACACTTGACTGTAACATTCTACCCACTTGACTGTAACATTCTACACACTTGACTGTAACATTCTACACACTTGACTGTAACATTCTACACACTTGACTGTAACATTCTACACACTTGACTGTAACATTCTACACACTTGACTGTAACATTCTACACACTTGACTGTAACCATTCTACCCACTTGACTGTAACATTCTACACACTTGACTGTAACATTCTACACACTTGACTGTAACATTCTACACACTTGACTGTAACATTCTACACACTTGACTGTAACATTCTACACACTTGACTGTAACATTCTACCCACTTGACTGTAACATTCTACCCCCTTGACTGTAACATTCTACCCACTTGACTGTAACATTCTACACACTTGACTGTAACATTCTACCCACTTGACTGTAACATTCTACACACTTGACTGTAACATTCTACACACTTGACTGTAACATTCTACACACTTGACTGTAACATTCTACACCCCTTGACTGTAACATTCTACACACTTGACTGTAACATTCTACACACTTGACTGTAACATTCTACACACTTGACTGTAACATTCTACACACTTGACTGTAACATTCTACACACTTGACTGTAACATTCTACCCACTTGACTGTAACATTCTACCCACTTGACTGTAACATTCTACCCACTTGACTGTAACATTCTACACACTTGACTGTAACATTCTACCCACTTGACTGTAACATTCTACCCACTTGACTGTAACATTCTACACACTTGACTGTAACATTCTACCCACTTGACTGTAACATTCTACACACTTGACTGTAACATTATACACACTTGACTGTAACATTCTACACACTTGACTGTAACATTCTACACACTTGACTGTGACATTCTACACACTTGACTGTGACATTCTACACACTTGACTGTGACATTCTACCCACTTGACTGTAACATTCTACACATTTGACTGTAACATTCTACACACTTGACTGTAACATTCTACACACTTGACTGTAACATTCTACACACTTGACTGTAACATTCTACACACTTGACTGTAACATTCTACACACTTGACTGTACATTCTACACACTTGACTGTAACATTCTACACACTTGACTGTGACATTCTACCCACTTGACTGTAACATTCTACCCACTTGACTGTAACATTCTACACACTTGACTGTAACATTCTACACACTTGACTGTAACATTCTACCACTTGACTGTAACATTCTACACACTTGACTGTAACATTCTACACACTTGACTGTAACATTCTACCACTTGACTGTAACATTCTACACACTTGACTGTAACATTCTACCCACTTGACTGTAACATTCTACACACTTGACTGTAACATTCTACCACTGACTGTAACATTCTACACACTTGACTGTAACATTCTACACACTTGACTGTAAAATCTACAATTGACTGAACACACCACTTGACTGTACATTCTACACACTTGACTGTACATTCTACACACTTGACTGTAACATTCTACCACTTGACTGTAACATTCTACCACTTGACTGTAACATTCTACCACACCATTTGACTGTAACATTCTACACACTTGACTGTAACATTCTACACATTTGACTGTAACATTCTACACACTTGACTGTAACATTCTACACACTTGACTGTAACATTCTACACACTTGACTGACATTCTACCCAGCATTCTAAAGACTGTAACATTCTACCCACTTGACTGTAACATTCTACCCACTTGACTGTAACATTCTACCACTTGACTGTAACATTCTACACACTTGACTGTAACATTCTACCCACTTGACTGTAACATTCTACCCACTTGACTGTAACATTCTACACACTGACTGTAACATTCTACCCACTTGACTGTAACATTCTACCCACTTGACTGTAACATTCTACCCACTTGACTGTAACATTCTACACACTTGACTGTAACATTCTACACACTTGACTGTAACATTCACACACTTGACTGTAACATTCTACACACTTGACTGTAATATTCTACAAACTTGACTGTAACATTCTACACACTTGACTGTAACATTCTACACACTTGACTGTAACTCTACACACTTGACTGTAACATTCTACACACTTGACTGTAACATTCTACACACTTGACTGTAACATTTACACACTTGACTGTAACATTTACACACGACTGTAACATTTACACTTGACTGTAACATTCTACCCACTTGACTGTAACATTCTACCCACTTGACTGTAACATTCTACCCACTTGACTGTAACATTCTACCCACTTGACTGTAACATTCTACCACTTGACTGTAACATTCTACCCACTTGACTGTAACATTCTACACCCCTTGACTGTAACATTCTACACACTTGACTGTAACATTCTACACACTTGACTGTAACATTCTACACACTTGACTGTAACATTCTACACACTTGACTGTAACATTCTACACACTTGACTGTAACATTCTACACACTTGACTGTAACATTCTACACACTTGACTGTAACATTCTACACACTTGACTGTAACATTCTACACACTTGACTGTAACATTCTACACCCCTTGACTGTAACATTCTACACACTTGACTGTAACATCCTACCCACTTGACTGTAACATTCTACACCCCTTGACTGTAACATTCTACCCACTTGACTGTAACATTCTACACACTTGACTGTAACAGTCTACACACTTGACTGTAACATTCTACACACTTGACTGTAACATTCTACACACTTGACTGTGACATTCTACACACTTGACTGTGACATTCTACACACTTGACTGTGACATTCTACACACTTGACTGTGACATTCTACACACTTGACTGTGACATTCTACCCACTTGACTGTGACATTCTACCCACTTGACTGTGACATTCTACACACGACATTCTACACCCTTGACTGTGACATTCTACACCCTTGACTGTGACATTCTACACACTTGACTGTGACATTCTACACATTTGACTGTGACATTCTACACACTTGACTGTAACATTCTACCCACTTGACTGTAACATTCTACACATTTGACTGTAACATTCTACACACTTGACTGTAACATTCTACACATTTGACTGTAACATTCTACACACTTGACTGTAACATTCTACACACTTGACTGTAACATTCTACACACTTGACTGACATTCTACACACTTGACTGTGACATTCTACACACTTGACTGTGACATTCTACCCACTTGACTGTAACATTCTACCCACTTGACTGTAACATTCTACCCACTTGACTGTAACATTCTACACACTTGACTGTAACATTCTACCCACTTGACTGTAACATTCTACCCACTTGACTGTAACATTCTACACACTTGACTGTAACATTCTACCCACTTGACTGTAACATTCTACCACTTGACTGTAACATTCTACCCACTTGACTGTAACATTCTACACACTTGACTGTAACATTCTACACACTTGACTGTAACATTCTACACACTTGACTGTAACATTCTACACACTTGACTGTAATATTCTACAAACTTGACTGTAACATTCTACCCACTTGACTGTAACATTCTACACACTTGACTGTAACATTCTACACACTTGACTGTAACATTCTACACACTTGACTGTAACATTCTACACACTTGACTGTAACATTCTACACACTTGACTGTAACATTCTACACACTTGACTGTAACATTCTACCCACTTGACTGTAACATTCTACCCACTTGACTGTAACATTCTACACACTTGACTGTAACATTCTACCCACTTGACTGTAACATTCTACCCACTTGACTGTAACATTCTACCCACTTGACTGTAACATTCTACACACTTGACTGTAACATTCTATTTTCCCCTTGACTGTAACATTCTACACACTTGACTGTAACATTCTACACACTTGACTGTAACATTCTACACACTTGACTGTAACATTCTACACACTTGACTGTAACATTCTACACACTTGACTGTAACATTCTACCCACTTGACTGTAACATTCTACCCACTTGACTGTAACATTCTACACACTTGACTGTAACATTCTACCCACTTGACTGTAACATTCTACCCACTTGACTGTAACATTCTACCCACTTGACTGTAACATTCTACCCACTTGACTGTAACAGTCTACACACTTGACTGTAACATTCTACACACTTGACTGTAACATTCTACACACTTGACTGTGACATTCTACACACTTGACTGTGACATTCTACACACTTGACTGTGACATTCTACACACTTGACTGTGACATTCTACACACTTGACTGTGACATTCTACCCACTTGACTGTGACATTCTACCCACTTGACTGTAACATTCTACACACTTGACTGTGACATTCTACACCCTTGACTGTGACATTCTACACCCTTGACTGTGACATTCTACACACTTGACTGTGACATTCTACACACTTGACTGTTACATTCTACACACTTGACTGTAACATTCTACACACTTGACTGTTGTGTCCCAGTTTGTGGAGACCTGTTTCAGGGGTAGAACTTTATCATTTATTTTACTAGACAGCAGAACTAGTAAAAACAAAAGGTTTACTAGTCCGCCAAAAGGTTTACTAGTCCGGCAAAATAGAAAAAAGCTTCGATTGGACTTTTAAAGACTTAAAAGGGCCTAGTCCAGTATATGGAAGAAGAAGAACAAGTAGACTAGTTATTAGGCAGATTTACTAGTCCGCCCTTATCTTTACTAGTGTACGGACTAGCGGACTAGTGGGTAGTTCTGCCCCTGTGTTTAAATGCATACACTGAGTCTAGTAAAATGTTGTTTTATATTTCAGGTGGGATTCCACATACACCTTCACCAAACAGGTGAGTAAGCAATTTTTTGTGTACAGAACATATACAAAAGGGTCACACCATGATGCACAGGAATTTAGGATGGGATGGATTTCAAATCTGTGTTTTCCGATTCTACCAGCAGGTGAATTTTGCTGATGAGATATAGGGGTAATTGGTTTGGGGGCAGGTTTCACTGACTAAACAGTAAACATATTGGTCTTGGAGCAGGTTTCATTGACAAGACGTGTTGATCTGGGGGCAGGTTTCATTGACAAGACGTGTTGATCTGGGGGCAGGTTTCATTGGCAAGACATGTTGATCTGGGGGCAGGTTTCATTGATAAGATGTGTTGATATGGGGGCAGGTTTCATTGACAAGACATGTTGATCTGGGGGCAGGTTTCATTGACAAGACGTGTTGATCTGGGGACAGGTTTCATTGGCAAGATGTGTTGATCTGGGGGCAGGTTTCATTGACAAGACGTGTTGATATGGGGGCAGGTTTTATTGGCAAGACGTGTTGATCTGGGGGCAGGTTTCATTGACAAGATGTGTTGATCTGAGGGCAGGTTTCATTGGCAAGATGTGTTGATCTGGGGGCAGGTTTCATTGACAAGACGTGTTGATATGGGGGCAAGTTTCATTGACAAGGCGTGTTGATCTGGGGGCAGGTTTCATTGACAAGGCATGTTGACCTGGGGGCAGGTTTCATTGACAAGGCATGTTGACCTGGGGGCAGGTTTCATTGACAAAGCATGTTGACCTGGGGGCAGGTTTCATTGGCAAGACATGTTGACCTGGGTGCTGGTTTGAGTTGACTGACCTGGTTCTATATGGTAAAACTTCCTGTGTGACACCTGTTGATCACATGACCTGTCACTGCTTGATGGTCAAACTGTGTGTTTCCAGTCTCTCTCTGACTGGTGATGCCATGCAAGCAATGACGCCATGCCGGTCAGCCACTGTCCAGGGATACTCACCAATGAGCTGTAGTCCAGCCTTTGGCAGGTAATGTGAGACTTTGTTTATTTTTTTCTAAAAAATAGTCTGGTCAAGCACTCAAATTTACCATACAGTTAATAATGTTATGGTGTCTAAAAGATTTAATGATTTATAATACAGTATCACTGATTAAATTTGTGATTTGATTATGGAATTGTTCTAATTTATTTGTTTTGAAGTATTGAATGGTAATTATTCAATAATACAAATGCATCTTGCGTAGTTCACACAGTTTTCTAGTATACGTTTTGTTCTTAACATCAATACAGTCATAATTGCATGCTGCTATAACAAATTTAATTCAAGAGATAGTACACCTGTAGCTAGAATTACAATTGGCAGTGTATAATACACCAACATATGACTCAATGTAGCAACACACACGTTAACGCATAAACATATGAATTAGTGCACCAAAATACAAATCAGTGCACCAACCAACATGTGAGTTAAAGCGACATGATCAGTTTGTGGCTTTTTATTTTTATTACAAAATCATGTTAATCAGTGTAAGTTATAACTAATGTAGCGTCCTGACCGCCAATAAATGTTTTATCGAAACAGAACTGACTTCGTAATGTTAAACGTCGAATGTTTATAAGAATCCCGAAGCTGTCACTCAAATCGCCACGAGTGACACCCACCCTTTGACCTTTACCAACTGGGAGCCATGCACCTGGCTGGGTGTGGCGTTAGTGGCGTCAACTTGTGTTCACGTGATACTGCATCGCGTGATCATGCATTTCCTTCTGGGCTTTTAGCCACGCCTACAACGGTTTCGAAAACGCCTCGTGGACAATGTGTACACAGAGTTAAGCGCCCTTACTGCATCTATTTTCAACCCCTAAATGGTACATGAAAACATATTTTGACTGTCTTTACGCTATAATGGGTATAATTTATACCGTATAACATGATTTTACAATAAAAATTAAAAGCCACAAACGGACCATGTCGCTTTAATGCTCCAAACTACAAGTCAGTGTACTGGCTTGTTTTGTTGTTTGTAGACGGAGTAATGTCCTCTCCGCACCCGTGTCCCAGGCAGGCAAGATTGGTCTCTCCTTCTGCCATTCATCCACTAAAAGTAAGTTAACCGTTAAGCATGTTGACAAACAACTTCTCTGTCATTACTACAAAGATGTTGTTGTTATTGATGCTCCCCTCGTATCTCAAATCTGATGAGGCGGACCTTCTTCTCTTACTGATTCTGTTTCACTTGCCAGCCATCTCACCTCCCCTGCTGTTCTGCTGTCCTGTTGTCCTGTCAATCCTCTCTGTACACAACCCTTTTGTCTGTGTTATGAATACATTTGTGATCTTCCCCTTCTGGCCTGCTTCTGTCAGCATCTCTCCATTCGTTAGCCATTCCATTCCTTGCACATGTCCGACCTATTTGACTCTTCTCCACGTCCAACCCACTTTAGTTAACTCTCCTCCATGTCCAACTCACTTTAGTTAACTCTCCTCCATGTCCAGCCCACTTTAGTTAACTCTCCTCCACGTCCAACCCACTTTAGTTAACTCTCCTCCACGTCCAAACCCACTTTAGTTAACTCTCCTCCATGTCCAGCCCACTTTAGTTAACTCTCCTCCACGTCCAACCCACTTTAGTTAACTCTCCTCCACGTCCAACCCACTTTAGTTAACTCTCCTCCACGTCCAAACCCACTTTAGTTAACTCTCCTCCACGTCCAGCCCACTTTAGTTAACTCTCCTCCACGTCCAGCCCACTTTAGTTAACTCTCCTCCACGTCCAGCCCACTTTAGTTAATCTCCTCCACGTCCAGCCCACTTTAGTTAACTCACCTCCACGTCCAGCCCACTTTAGTTAACTCTCCTCCATGTCCAGCCCATTTTAGTTAACTCCCCTCCAAGTCCAACCCATTTTAGTTAACTCTCCTCCACGTCTAGCCCACTTTAGTTAACTCTCCTCCACGTCCAGCCCACTTTAGTTAACTCTCCTCCACGTCAGCCCACTTTAGTTAACTCTCCTCCACGTCCAGCCCACTTTAGTTAACTCTCCTCCACGTCCAGCCCACTTTAGTTAACTCTCCTCCATGTCTAGCCCACTTTAGTTAACTCTCCTCCACGTCCAGCCCACTTTAGTTAACTCTCCTCCACGTCCAGCCCACTTTAGTTAACTCTCCTCCACGTCCAGCCCACTTTAGTTAACTCTCCTCCATGTCTAGCCCACTTTAGTTAACTCTCCTCCATGTCCAGCCCACTTTAGTTAACTCTCCTCCAAGTCCAGCCCACTTTAGTTAACTCGCCTACATGTCCAGCCCACTTTAGTTAACTCTCCTCCATGTCAAGTCCACTTTAGTTAACTCTCCTCCACGTCTAGCCCACTTTAGTTAACTCTCCTCCACGTCAAGCCCACTTTAGTTAACTCTCCTCCATGTCTAGCCCACTTTAGTTAACTCTCCTGCATGTCTAGCCCACTTTAGTTAACTCTTCTCCACGTCTAACCCACTTTAGTTAACTCTCCTCCACGTCAAGCCCACTTTAGTTAACTCTCCTCCACGTCAAGCCCACTTTAGTTAACTCTCCTCCATGTCTAGCCCACTTTAGTTAACTCTCCTGCATGTCTAGCCCACTTTAGTTAACTCTTCTCCACGTCTAACCCACTTTAGTTAACTCTCCTCCAAGTCCAGCCCACTTTAGTTAACTCCCCTACATGTCAAGCCCACTTTAGTTAACTCTCCTCCACGTCTAGCCCACTTTAGTTAACTCTCCTCCATGTCCAGCCCACTTTAGTTAACTCTTCTCCACGTCCAGCCCACTTTAGTTAACTCTCCTCCAATTCCAAACCCACTTTAGTTAACTCTTCTCCACTTCCAGCCCACTTTAGTTAACTGTCCTCCACGTCTAACACACTTTAGTTAACTCTCCTCCAAGTCCAGCCCACTTTAGTTAACTCCCCTACATGTCCAGCCCACTTTAGTTAACTCTCCTCCACGTGCAGCCCACTTTAGTTAACTCTCCTCCACATCTAGCCCACTTTAGTTAACTCTCCTCCACATCTAGCCCACTTTAGTTAACTCTCCTCCATGTCCAGCCCACTTTAGTTAACTCTCCTCCAAGTCCAGCCCACTTTAGTTAACTCTCCTCCATGTCAAGCCCACTTTAGTTAACTCTCCTCCACGTCTAGCCCACTTTAGTTAACTCTCCTCCATGTCAAACCCACTTTAGTTAACTCTCCTCCACGTCCAACCCACTTTAGTTAACTCTCCTTCATGTCGAGCCCACTTTAGTTAACTCTCCTCCACGTCGAGCCCACTTTAGTGAACTCTCCACGTCCAGCCCACTTTAGCTAACTGTCCTCCATGACCAGCCTACTTTTGCTAACTCTCCTCCACGTCCAGCCCACTTTAGCTAACTGTCCTCCATGACCAGCCTACTTTAGCTAACTCTCCTCCACGTCCAGCCAACTTTAGTTAACTCTCCTCCACGTGCAGCCCACTTTAGTTAACTCTCCTCCATATCCAGCTCACTTTAGCTAACTGTCCTCCAAGTCCAGCCCACTTTAGTTAACTCTCCTCCACGTGCAACCCACTTTAGTTAACTCTCCTCCACATCTAGCCCACTTTAGTTAACTCTCCTCCATACCCAGCTCACTCCAGCCAACTCCTAATCCATGTCCTTAATTATTTCCTTGTTATTATTTCCAACACATCAACTAAGCACTTCTCTGTTCTGTTTCTGAGACATATCTGTCTCTAATGACCTCATTGACTATTCTCCAGTCAGTAACATGCAAAGTAGATAATCTTTTATCTACAAAATTGTAGTCTTTGTGCATACAATGGTCTGTATGCCTTCATCCAAAGTATTTCAACATACCCCGGGTAGTTGAAAATATTGCGCCGTCATCTTGTTGCTCTGCCTCGTGCTCTCCACAAAAGGAGATACCATTGATAAAATCATTGATGAATTGGCTTTGTTATCTGTCGTCAACCAGCACATTTAATGTCTTTTTTATGTACCAACATTTAAAGCAGCTGTTTTGTTGAACAGCTTTTGTAATGTGTCTTGATTCTGTTTAAAATCATCTAGAATATTCTGAACTCATGAACATATGTTCCATTTCAGCCCCACCTTCCAGTCAGAGATAACGCTGCCAGGAGTGGGCCATCATGGTTAGTCTGACAATGCCAGGAAAATGTAACAATAAATTTGTAAAAAGCCAATTGACGAGACACTTTTTAGCTATTCTGTTATTTGTTGTTCTCTAAAAAACTTTCCTGCACCACTGAACAAATTATGAGCTTTGAAGTAAAATAGTGAATATTTAATAGGCATTTTTAAACTCTTCTAATATTTGTTGCGCTCCAAAAAACCTTCCTCCACTACTAGCAAATTATGAGCTGTCAAGTAAAATAGTGAATATTGAGAAACAGAATCAGTCAAAGGCCAAAATTTAGAAAGCATCATGTCAATGTGCACATATAGCTTGGATTACCTTTGAATGTTGACATTGTTTGCAGATGCGTTGTCAAACAGAATAGACAAACAACCATGACAGGAGAAATATCTCAGTCCTCAAAACCTGGAATTTTGCCTTCTGTTTGTCATAAAAGCTGCAGAAACATTAGGAAATAAATCTATGCGTATGTCTCGAATGTTGATTGATATACTGTGGAGTAAGATATTTGTTAAGAAATTATTTATGTGATAATTTAGATGATGTTACGTTGGTTAAGTTATGGTTACCTGTGTTTGGTTATGATGACATACGTAATTGTTTGGTTGGTTTGGCAATGACATTACATGGTCAGTTATAATAAAAATGTTCATAGTGATTCCGTCCAAAGTATGAAAGATAGATTTTGTGCAGTTTATACAGCTACATGTATACGAATACATTTATTTCAAATAAAAACGTGCAATTTATGCACAGACATGTACAGCTTTTAAGAAAGAAATAAGATAACAAATATGTGTAATTAAAAAAGGCAATCAGTTAGGTAAAGTTAATAAGTTAAAAAAAGAAACGTAATGAAGACATATGTAAGACTAGATTTAAACTCAGTTTTATGACAGTGATTCAGCCCAGTTACGCCAAATGGGCCCATTTACAATATTATTCTTACAGTTGCACATACATCTTAACAAATCATTAAAGTCAAGTTATGACTATCATTATAATGTAAATGTTACTTAATAATTTGTTTCTGTTATATACGAGAGTTGTGAACTAGTTAGAATGCACACCATGTACAATAATCAAGATATTGTTTACAATAAAAATGTTAAGTCCGCTTTGGGTTTCCTTCCTTCCAACTCATTGTATACGTGTATACAAGTATGTAGTAGTGAGACATCTCCATGAGTCTTCTATATTTTAAAACAGAGAGTTGTATGTTGCTCTGTACATCTGAATATCTCTCCATCAGCTTTGTATGTGAGGGACTGAAATTGTGTAGGTATGCTAATCAAATTCACTGGGATGGTATGAACGTATAGAGGTTTTTGTTTCACATGGGAAGCCTGATGATTGGACGGGGCTCCTAGACGGAAGTAGAACGTCATTGTTGCCTGTCACTGATTGTATTCTTCCAATCCACGACTTAACGAAGAACCATGAACGTGATTACAACCAGTGAATCTGGTGTAGCTGGGAGACGAGTTCTGGGGTAGAATCGTAGATTGTGGTGTGATTACGGATAAAGTTAAAGGGTTCTGATGTCTCCTGCCCTGGTGTGAGATGAGAAGTTCTGGGTGGGTTGGGAATGTCTAGACAAGGTAATGGCCTGCCTGCATGGCCACCCCAGGGTATTTAGGCTGCATAAGAGAGGTGAATATTCCGCAGTGGTCAGCCAACCTACTTTCCTACATGGGCCGTTATACACAAGATTAATTTCTCATAATCAAAGGTCATCAACAATTAGATGGCTGTGCTAAGAAGCTAGGGTGGACTGGCAAGATGAGACTGTGTGGCAAGTGAGAATGCTAGTTTCAACCTTTGTCTTGACTCTGGGAACAACAAGTAAATTTGAGCTTGACAACTACAGTTGTCTTGCTGTCATAATAAAATGTAGGAGTATATGTAAGTTCCTCTTCAACAACCAGATAAATATTTAAACAAATCACTGAATGGTAGTGGGTTGTGATTAGAGATCATCAATCTGTTTATGAAACGCTGTTCTAAAACATGGACAACGAGTGGCTGTTGTTGGTTTTATTACAAACAAAACAAGCATTGACAGTGTAGACGGTTTCATTTCAACTTCATGTTTTACCATACATGAACTAGTATTTCATAGCAACCATGTATGTTGGCACTGTTTATATTTGGCTTTGAATCTCCAAAACACTTATAGTGTTGCATGATTATTGTACACACATTTCAAACGCAGTCCTAGATAAGTTTAACCTATTTACATAGCAGTCAACATTCATCTACAGCTGATAATTTCAGAGGTCATTATGACATCATCAATTGTTATTGACATCACAAACCAGTTAAATATTAATATCTTTCTGACAACATTTGAACTTTGTTTAGCAAAGTCACACATGAGATATTTTGTTTTGGAGTTTTAACATGTGTATATGTTAAAACTCTATAAGTCACATGAGATATTTAGTTTCAAAGTTTTAACACACATAAATATTACTAAATAATTAAAACTCCAAAACAAAATATCTCATGTATGACTTTGTTAAACAATATATGTATATATACCAACATAAGCCACATTACAAACAGAACACACAAAAAACATTTTAACCAATTGTTTTACATTTTGGTGCCACTCTCCACCAGTTTTTAAATGTATTTGCGTGCAACATGTGTGAGTAATAACCTCTGTAATGGGTGGTAGGGTTCCCTTTCACTTCATCAACAAACAAATCTGTTTGCATAAAACTGGAATCAATCGATAAATCAAACTCTGGGTACAGTAGAATCTCGCTGTTTGAGTTCCCACAGGACTAGATAAAATTACCTAAATAACCATAATTGTAACAGGAACAGTTATCTATAATTTTCTGTTACAGAAATAATTTGGGACATCTTGTGAGAAGTCTATTGTGAGTTGAGTTTGCTTAACACAGTTGTTCACAAAAATTATCATATAGGTTTTCTTGTGAATAAAATGAAAGGGAAACATGTCACCCACTGCAGTAGTCAGTATATGTAATGACATTACCATAATATATGTATTGCTGAGGTGACAAATCTAGGTTTGAATATATTCAAAGCGGGCTGTTTAACAACTTTCTGTCAGATCGGGTAACTCTTTGGAATGTCGATTACAGAAATTAATACCATTGTGTTACGTTGTAGTCAGACCACGGCAAGTTTGTATTAATTTACAAATAAAGAAAACAAGGTTATGTGAAAAACATAGACAAGTTTCTCTACCAACCTGATGTCAAGAAAGTAGTTTGGACTTTTCGTCCTTTTAACGCATTCTGACAAACAAAGCTTAATCTTAATCTTCAGTTCCTACAATAAACTAACATTAGTAATTTGGCCTTTTCCATATATCGGACTAGCATTGTTGCTTGCATAAAGACAAGTTTATGCTCCCGTGAATTTTTACCGACAGATCTTGTCTACTTTCTACCACCAATACAGCATTTAGTCAAGAAGATGAAAATGCTGAAAATGTACCAGAACCACTAATTCCACCAAAGTGAGGTTTCTATCTAGGACAAAGTCCGTGTCTGTTTGCTGCTGGGCTCTAGGTTATCTTCCGGATCTGTGACGGGACGCTTCCTTGCGGGAGCCTGATCCAGGGAAGTTGGGACACGTGCTGTCTCTTCCACTTTTTGGAAGGCAAAGACTAGGTATAGGGCTGTGGACAGAACAGACAATTGGCTCAGTGACACGGCATTGGTCAGATACAACAGTCAATACAGCTTCATCGGAACTCGTCATGTTTGTATTGGCAGTCAATGTAGCTGTGTCAGTACAGTGGTTGAGCCGTCTCCATCACCATGGAACAACTTCCTCACAATAACATTATGCACAAACTGTGACTCTCTATTCCACTTTAAACGACTTCTGAAGATGCATTTATTCAAACGAGTCTTTTATTCCAGGACTTTGACTGTTTTTTATTTAATGTTGTTGCTCGATTTGATTTTTGATCAGTGATTTTTTTAATGTTTTTGTAACAGCGCCTTCGAACCGGGTAACATGGATTTACAACGCTAACGTGTTTATTGACCCAATGAAATATACATAAAGCAATGTTCAAACAAATTACCTACAGCTCAAATTATAAAATAATATTACATTAGTACCGCCGTGCAGCAAACTGCCAAGTAATTGCGTAAGAAAATAACAGAAATGTAATTATAAGTGATTATGAATTGTTACTGTAGGTAAAATAACCAGGGGTCGAGGAGACTGTCACTAAGACCATTATTATCATATCCAGAAGGCAAAACTCAGATGGTTAATATAAACTCAAGATGGGCCAAAGAATGACGTACCCTTAAACGTGCTAATGACGTACCCTTAAATGTGCTAATGACGTACCCTTAAACGTGCTAATGACATACCCTTAAACGTGCTAATGACATACCCTTAAACGTGCTAATGACGTACCCTTAAACGTGCTAATGACGTACCCTTAAACATGCTAATGACGTACCCTTAAACGTGCTAATGACGTACCCTTAACCGTGCTTCAGTGACTAATTGTGGCGTACCAGTACATGACTAATGCAAGAGTGAAAAATAATTGTAAATTAATCTGATATTATTAATAGTAAAACTTCTATACATGTAGCACGTATATCCCCAAGAATCTGAGCTTGGACTTACAAAATATTTAGTCGTAATCATGAATCGTGACAGGCAAGATTCAATAGGTTTATGTTGTAGCCGTATGTATTGAATGTGTATGGGATGGGAAATTAGTCCTGAGAACTCATGGGAATTTGGCTAAAAACCGACTGGATATGGGACTGGTGGGAAACGTGGAAAGTAGATGCTGAAACTCCAACCACCCCCACCCTGTACCACCTGCCCCCAACACCACCCCTTCCCTTTACCCTCATCCCCACCACCCCCTTGTAATAATAACATTACACAACAGAATATGACTGCAATAGTTGATGGAAATGCTATCAGAAAGTTTGCAACTGGCTGATACGATAAATGTTTACAGACATTTCTAATTTTGTTATCTATCTACGGGCATCAGTTGGCGGGAATATTGTTATAAACTTACAGACTGCCTCCCACTCGTCCTTGGAGAGCGTCCCCTGGAAAGTAAACAAGAATAAAATATATTCATGAAAATGTTTGTCAAGTTGCAAGAATAGTATGTATATCAAAACAAGATTTTTTTATTTCATAACTAATACATTTCGACTCACATCTTCAGCATATCTTCGTGTGAAGATACAGTGAAGATACTGTATCTTCATAGAAGATACAGTTCCTGATGAAGGCCACCGATGGCTGTCAAAACGTCACTGTGAGTCGAAATGCATTAGTTGTGAAATAAGAAATCTTGTTTTGATATAAAACTATTGTAAAAGATAACAACTGTTGAATATATGTAGCAGAAAAAAGCTGCTAGAGTTTGAATGCCAAAAAAAGGTTATCTGCAAACATATAAATCAGATGCGTGATTGTTTGTTAATTTACCCTATTTGAATATATTATTTCAAGATACCATTTTTATATAAAAACTAGCAGACTGTCATTTCTAGATTAGTTTGTAAAATTACGTCTTCCCACATACCACTTTCGTGTTGGCGAACGGCCGACCATCTTGTTTGTCCGCCTGGTGAGCATCGAGGTAACTACGTGCATGAGTGTAGGCATCTGATGTCTTGGCCAGGAGGTCAACTTCCTCAGCAGGAGGGTAAGGCTGCAACCCACCCCAGTACACATGAACCAGAATACTTGTTTTCACCGTCCACAAACACAATGGGTGTTACTTATTAGAACAGTCTCAATACCTCCACAATGGATCATTTCACTAAGATAGAGAGCTCTTAAGGAAAACTCATCCTTCAACAAAATCCGTTGTTACATAAAATTACTGTTTTCAAAATACAAATATCCATAGCCATATTACCGTGGACAAGCAAGTGACAATGTCACGCTGGTGTGTTACGGGGTTAACAGTTTTCAGGTATAAAAATTATCTTAACGTGCACAATTTGGTTTAAGAACGTTAGTGAAATGGTCCCCAGGTTGCATTGCTGAAATAATAAAATTAACCTTAGAACATCATCTCGTTACCATTCCAGAATTACAGAGTGAATTCTGATATGAATAGTCGGACCCCTGGTGGCATGTAAAGAAAGTATAAATACATAAGCATGTTTTTCAAGTAATCGATATGTGACAAACTACATTTTAATAAAGTACTTTTACTTGTAACAAAGTTGTTTTATCAAAAGTAACAATACTCTTACTATGTTACATTTGTTTATCACAAAATATTTTTTTTTACAATATTTCCATTCTAGTCACCAAGGTTCATATTGCCATGTCAAAATCTATTAATGGTAATAGATTCACAGGCCAGGTAGCAGTCATATTTGCATACAAAGTAGTTAGTTCATTTAAATAACTGTTACAGGTGTATTCGGTAAAGGTTCATGTAAAGTAATGTACTTACTTTACTTTTTTATAACTGATGCAGCGAAACTTCGGTAAATTGCATAAGAAATCTGGGAGATTTAGTGATTTCAACCATCTTAATTGCGAGGATGGTTTTCACCAATTCCTTCCTTCAGATAAAAGCATGACTTTAACAGTAAATATTACATTAAAAATGTTGCCATGGTGATCTAACCTTCCAACTTTCTATTCAACTGGGCAAACAGATATAAGGAAATTTTTTTAAACTAAGGTATTTGTACAAGATAAGTATTCCAATTAAACTAACTCAATGAGCAAATTTATATAAGAAAATTTCATGAAACAAAAAATTTTGGTACAAGATATTATCATCATTAACAAGAGGATGTCTTCAGCCGTGATTTGCAACATATAATGTAACTTTTTTGATAACGCTATACAGTCACAATACCTTTCCTGTCACACCTCATTCTTATTTTTAATTGGTCTGTGCATTTACCATAGCAGTTTGTATAACACTGCTTTGCTGCAATGTTTACTACAATGTTTACTGCAATGCTTACTGCAATGTTTACTGCAATGTTTACTGCAATGTTTACTGCAATGTTTACTGCAATGTTTACTACATAACGAGCAAATCAAAGTAAAAATGAATGCAATAAAACCAAGTCATTGTTGTCAGTGTGTCCCCACCTCTAGTGCCTGCATGCGTCCAATGAGGCCCCGCCCATCTCCTTTTCGGATGTGCTCGGCAAAGAAGTCTGCAAACGGCTTTCTGTAGACTAACTTCATTCCGTACTCTGCTGCCATTCTGGAAAGAGATTATAATCATTTATAGGTAATCCATTTATTCTGATAAGGGTAACAATTAATCCTTATAAAATACAGTATCCAGTCCATTCTGCAGTCCACAGGTGTGCTCTGCGTGTCGTACACATTATTCCTCACAAGACTTGTGCATTCAAATACCATCTAAATGTTGCAAAACAAAAAAACACTGCCTTAAAAAGAATACAAACATCTTTGCGAGGACTGCCCACTCGACAAATGTTTTTTATGAATGTATTGACACATCACACATTAATGGCACTGATATTATGGTCACAGTAAATGCTGCAGACAGACTGTAGCACACTTAACGTCACCACCACAGTAATCCTGCAGCCCGTGCATGCTAGGGCAGTCAAACTTGCAACATTGTACATGGACATAGTACTGGATGACGTTGGCATACTGATTTTGTAGGATTCCCAACATTGCAGTGGGCTAAGCATTTATATATAACAAGTAAATGATATTTTGCTCAGGGCGACTGGACAGGTATAACGTGTAAATTGAACAATCCTTGAATGTGTATCATTTGCGCCAGTGAGATATTTTAACTTTCATAATACTTCTAGGGTAAATTTCCGTAACAATTACAGAAATGTTTTAATGGCATGCAGCACAAGATATTGCTAACTAATTTGAATAGGACTACAGAACATTTTCCTTACTAAACAAATTATTGACTAAATGCAATAAATAAATTGTTAGAACCTACTTCTCCACAAGGGGAAAGTGGACGAGGAACTCCGGACAGTCGACAACGCCCTCTAGGTGGAAGTTGTATTTCGCACCAAACAGAGGCAATTGTGTCTTGTCGGGTGTTTCAAATTCGACTCTGTAGACTTCGTTGCCGAAGGACATGTCTTCTGATGCCCGTAGTCGTTTCCTGAAAGAAAATAACAGTTATTGATACGTTATTTATTCAATAGGTATCTTGAATTTCCATCATGTACTTTGACATCGGCCACGCTTCGTGAGAGACCCTCGCTCAGGATAGACCAGGTTGCCATGGGAACCACTACCTATGAGCAACGCTGCATCAAGACATCCAGAATCAAGCAGATATTGCACAAAACTTGGGCTAGCAGCGTCTCCACTGCCTCGGCTCTACCACTAACACTGCCATGCCCCCACTGCTCCAGAAAGTGTTGGGCAAAGATAGGCCTCATCAACAACATCCGAATCCACATAGAAGCAGCCAGGAACACAGAAGATGATGAAGCTGGTCATCTTCGCTACTGAAGGATGGACACATTTGATGAGAGAACACTTCCATCTGTCCCTTCATATAAATCTTTAAAAGCATCTTATTAAGCCTATGAGTTACAGATATAATAGACAAAGAAAAGACATTTTTGTTGCCTATTATTGCTAAATCACATGCACAATTCCCAAAACTATGACATGTGGAAAAATACAAAAGTTTCAGTGCCTATGGCGGCTCGGGGGGAAGATTCTGTTCTGAGTAAATGAATAGATATAATTTATTCAAATTTTCAATTTTGCAATACGTACACGAGTTCGTTTGAGTCGGGCGTCGTGCCGAGGAAGTAGCCACCAGGACGGAGACACTCGCAAGCGTTCTGGATCATCTGCTTCGCCTGCTGGTGGCTCTCGAAGCCGTAGTGGAACGAGAACTGACAACTGACCAGGTCAAACTTCAGCTCTGGGTCTTTGTACAGGTCCCGCAGTCGTTGCTGAACACACAGACGGTGTCATCAGAACACAGGTCAACATATCAAGACAAGTTCTCTTTGTGTGTGCAAACTGCAAACTCATCAGTGACTAGATGAATGTACCTTTACTGTTGTGATGCACTGTAACAATCGTGGATCTATACAACGCATGCTTGGAAGCTTTTTAGATGATTTAGATGTAAGTTTGGTCAATTGTTGCATTCTGCTACAAATGTTGTGATTCATGTTTATCATCAGTAAGTGTTCCTGTGTGTTATATTCTTTAATGTCTTCAGTTATTTGTGTTGTAAAGTCGGCGGTGATGATGATCTATATTTATACAGACTTGATGATGATCTAATTGGTATGTGTTAAAAGTCTAACTTTGCCCAGTCTGCTGTGTTAAAGACCAACATTTGCCCAGTGTGTTGACTACGTACCTTTGTGCAGTCAGCTGTGATGAAGTCGGCTTTGAAGATCTTCTGAGGTCGTCTCTCATGACTCGCCCGGTCCAGCATCTCCTTGTACCTCCCCTCACTCTGCTCCACTGATGTCCCGGCAATATCTGGGGACATACGCAAGTGTTTAGCCTACTGTAAGTTCTACCAGTTGCCAGTCCCTATTATTATTATTTAAATAATTTATTTATTTATCTATATATTTATTTTACTGTTTTATATTATATAAATATATCAGAACGTGTTGAATATTTATATATTATCTATGTTGAATATTTATATCATCTGAAGTGTGTGTTTCCTTGTATTGTACAGCACCATAAAATATTATTATATAAATATGGTGCTATATAAATCAGTAGACATTTACATATTAATAAACTAACTTTGGAGCCAATCTGGCAGTGTTGCCTCCAAAGGTTCACTTGGCTCTTTCAATGTCCATTCACTTTCTTATGATCTATCCTGTCAGGCTTATGATCTATCCTGTCAGGCTTATGATCTAGCCTGTCAGGCTTATGATCTAGCCTGTCAGGCTTATGATCTAGCCTGTCAGGCTTATGATCTAGCCTGTCAGGCTTATGATCTAGCCTGTCAGGCTTATGATCTATCCTGTCAGGCTTATGATCTATCCTGTCAGGCTTATGATCTATCCTGTCAGGCTTATGATCTATCCTGTCAGGCTTATGATCTATCCTGTCAGGCTTATGATCTATCCTGTCAGGCTTATGATCTATCCTGTCAGGCTTATGATCTATCCTGTCAGGCTTATGATCTATCCTGTCAGGCTTATGATCTATCCTGTCAGGCTTATGATCTATCCTGTCAGGCTTATGATCTATCCTGTCAGGCTTATGATCTATCCTGTCAGGCTTATGATCTATCCTGTCAGGCTTATGATCTATCCTGTCAGGCTTATGATCTATCCTGTCAGGCTTATGATCTATCCTGTCAGGCTTATGATCTATCCTGTCAGGCTTATGATCTATCCTGTCAGGCTTATGATCTATCCTGTCAGGCTTATGATCTATCCTGTCAGGCTTATGATCTATCCTGTCAGGCTTATGATCTATCCTGTCAGGCTTATGATCTATCCTGTCAGGCTTATGATCTATCCTGTCAGGCTTATGATCTATCCTGTCAGGCTTATGATCTATCCTGTCATGCTTATGATCTATCCTGTCAGGCTTATGATCTATCCTGTCAGGCTTATGATCTATCCTGTCAGGCTTATGATCTATCCTGTCAGGCTTATGATCTGTCTTACCCGCCTATTAAAAAACGTGCGGGCATAGAATTGGAACAACAACTGGTTACATGAAAGTCTTCACAATGCCACCAGTTGTGACAAATCTATAGGCAGGGGTGGACATTGCTGACCTGTACAGACGACCCTGTCCACTTGTCCCTTCCTCCACTTCAGTAGGTCACCCCCCTTGCCAGAGCACAGATCCAGCACACTCACTTCAGCTCCATGGGACTTCTTCTGTCCTATACGTGTCAGGATGTCATCTGGAACAACGAGCCATTAACAGTCAACTAAACTATCTATGCAGTCACTGACACAACATCCCAAATTTTACATAATGGATGGTCTCATATGTTTTCAAAGTAAACAAACATTTTACTCTACCCTGTCAATGATATTTTAAACAAAATTCAGTTGTAATTATAAATATAATTTTAAATGATATTTTAGTCCTCTTATAATGGATGTTTACTAATTTAAATTATATTTTAGAAGATAATTTATATACAGGTATATATATATATCTATTTTAAAGGACATTATATATATATTTATTTATTAACTAGTTTACACCACAATTATTGTTAAATAGATAATCTATTATTTTAATTTTGTCTTTATTTATTTATTATATTAAAAAACATTTTAAAGAACAAATTATGTACAATGTATATCTTATATCTATATCTTATATTTATTTGCCATATTTCATTTTATTGTATATATAGGCACTATATGAGTCAATGCCAGACTACATTCCAATTCATCATATAATGCACATTGAATATGGCAATAAAGCTTTATTATTATTATGTGATGTGTGTGTGTGTGTGAGAGAGAGAGAGTGAGATAGAACGAGAGGGGGGGGGGTAACAGAGGGAAGGAAAGGGAGGGAGGGAAGGACAGGGAGAGAGAAATAATTATGAGGGGAGAGAGGGAGGGAGGGAGACAGAGAACTAAAAACCCTACTAATGGCCATGCTCTTGATCCAGTTGTTGAAGTTGCGCATGTAGAATATACGACTCTTGGTGCGTTCTTCGAGGCCCGATTCCTGCAGCTGGTTATAATGTTTGGCCACTGTTTCTGTCAGATCGGCAGTCTACAACAGCACCGGGGACATCTGATCAAGTAAAACTCCAAGTACTTTATGTCAACTACCGGGGTACATGAACTCTCAAAAACAGAAATTAAGACAAACATCATATAGGTTCACAAAGAATTAATAGTGATTTACACACTGCAGTGTGATATCTACTGGTTTCAGAGGAAGTATAAAATGAAGGACATTGATAAAATTAATGCATTTCCCAGAATGTATTTTTATTATTTCAGTGCCAAACAAAATTGTGCTGACATACAAGTGCCAATCTTTTTTAAAGACTTGCACGCCATTGTAGGCTTGTATTTTTATGCGCTTTGTGTTCAAATGTCACTCAGAGTGACTTGCACTTAGATTGTCATTCTGCATGATAAACATGCAATTTTGTTTATACGATACGTCTTCCAGTTTATACTCTCGGTCAGATTGATGTAAAACTATGCATAATTATAATAAACCAACTGCCAAACAACTTCCTTTCTTAACTTGTAATGACTTATCTTATTGGTTCACATAAAATGGTGTCATGGACATCGGCCAATGGCAGTAGACATGAAAACGGGATTGGCGCAATCAGTTGCTAAGCACCACAGGTGATTGGCGGAATTGAAACAGTTAAAACTTTAACGGCTGCAACTTTTAGACAGACATACATGTAATAAGGGGTCATTCATAATTGTCAACATTTTCTGAAGCCTACAAACAATACATTAGGGGGGAGGGGGGAGAGGTCAGAGGCGTCCATATGCCTGTCATAGCCTACATGCTAATGTTTGTACATATCAGTTACAAAAATTTTAGTGTACTCTTCAGGGAGGGGGGTAAAAAAGTGTATTCTTTTTATGCTTCCAAAAATGTTGACAATTATTAATGACCCCTAACATACCGGCAAACTTTTGACTTTACTATAATTTGCTGCTGCAGTGTCTGTTTCCAACTTGTCCTTGTGGGCAGACTTATCAACAGTTGTCACCGCAGTTTTTGTGGGTGAACCGTTTTTGCAGGCAGGTTTCTCATGTCCTGTCACAGCTGACTCTGTGTGTGACACATCTGTGGGGACAGGTTCACTGTCATGTGTCTCGACTGTCTCGCACTGGGGCGCATTGTCCACGGCAGGTTTATTGTCATTTGTCGCAACTGTTTCCGGCTCATGTTTGTGAGCAACTTCACTTTCGGACATCTTTGCAAAGGTTCTTAGCAGGCTCTGCAAAAAAGCCAAAGCAAGGCACTTATTATCCATTATCATTATGTGAACGTACTGGGGATAGTTTTACTATTGCAATAATATCACCATAGCTACTACAGTACTGTTGTGATTGCTTCATGGAACAGACAATTCCTTCCTAAAAAGGATGTACAAAATTACAATTGATGTGATGCTGTTCATGAATATAATATACCAAATTGTTCTTCTCAAACGTTATACAATTATTATTTCATATATTGTAGCCTTATGTGAATATTATACATATACATACAATATATAATTATCTATATACTATATATATATATATATACAGGGTGGCTCTCATGTTAACAGCATATATAATGTCTTAATGAGTCCAAAGACCATACATCTTTTGTCAAATAAATAATTCTGAAGTGAAGTAGATATGGCTTTGTCTTTCCTGTTGTGCCATTTTTGAAAGGAAACAAATGTTTTGTATTCATTTTCAGTAAGCATGTTGGGGGTTCAAGTTACACAATTAGCATCATGCGCTGTTGAAATAGTAGTAGCTATTCAAACAATCGCCGTTTAAACAGTTGATGTACACGAGTGGAAATAGCTATTATCACTATAAAGGGTCCCAAATATCGCCCAGTCTTTGTGCTCAATGTTACAGTACGGCTGCAAAAAGAAGTAAACACGAAAATGAACATGAGTATATTTAACTTGATTACGCGTTATCATACTGTGAAGATGTGACTGCAGTGTCATCGAATAAATGAGGTAAAATGCAAAATAACATAGACATCGCAAAAACGCACCGGTAGTATCACACCCTATCGGATATTTGCTGAGCTGTTGTCCCGTTTGTTCATGTCTAATCCGAGAGGTGGCACTACTAGTATAATCATTTGCTGCTTTGACAAAACATTGCCACCAAGGTATATTTGCGTAGCAAACAGCTGGGCCTGTCTTGGGAGGATGACTGACACGCTTATTACAGGGTCACTGGAATTCAACAATGCAGAAACTATTTTAAGCTGATATAAAACTTATGGAATGGTAACAGTTGACACAGAGTACCTGGCTATATACAGTGGTGCCTGTATGGTGGCTATTCTGTGCTTTATGTAAAATAAATGCAACGTAGCTTAATTATTCCTGGAGAAACCACGATGATGTTCAATTGTCCAGAGACATTTGAAAAAGCTCTGAGTAATCCTAAGGATTGGATATATCTGTCACATGATAACTTGCCATTACATGTTTTATAGACTCAACAAACACATTTCATAATTATTCAACACTGAATGGATTGTATAGTTTCATTTATCAACACCAAACTAAATATTTCGAGTAGAAATAGTTCAGCTAAAATGCATTATTATTTATACTTTATTGTAGTGGCTATGAATTAAACACCACCTCCAAAAGAAAATTCCAACATTTAAAAAGACCCCAGTAGGAAGCAAAACACAGGCAGACCCAAAAACCACTGGAGATCTACAGCTGAGAACAAAAGAATTATGGAACAATTCGGAAAGAAATGGAAAAAAGAACAGTACTTTGGAGAAGCATCGTTTCAGCCATATGCTGACGTGTGTGTGTGTGTGTGTGTGTGTTTAAGAGAGCGAGAGATAGAGTTAATTATGACTGATCTCCAAAATAGATTGTTTGCTAAACAACCTGTATTGCCAGGCTCTTAGGGCACTGCATTCTAATATTTCTACTGTGAGAACAAATATATCACTCATACATCTTACTTACCCACAGCTTCATGTTTTTTTTATAATTGCTCAACAACAAATCCTGTCTACAAAAGTTCATTCGAAGCAGCTAGGTGCTACAAACCAAACTCACAAAGCGACAAACTATTTTTTGGTCATAATAACAAAATAAAAAGGCATACAAATGTTTCGTATAAAACATTTTATTATGGCTGAAGTGTGTCAGGTATTTAACAGTCATTGCTAATAAGAAATAACTAGTAATTAAAAATTGCACTCTTATCAACTCATCCTTGACAAGAGGGAGGTCAAATTAATGGTTCTGGCAAATTATTGTTCAGAATAATGCAATGATAAGCACAATGGAAAATATTCATATTTCACAGTTTTCTTTTTACAGTTACATTTTGGCAGATCATAGTTGTGACGAGGAATACTGTTAGATGGTGATGTGGAAGTCATTCAATAGAGGGAGACACTGGAGTGGGGCAAATAAAATGATGCAAATCTGCAACAAATTTAGTTAATCTTAAGTACGTTGTCAAACTGTATGATGTATCATCCACGTATAGCATTAGGTTTGAATGGGCACTCACATAAACAAAATAAAGAAACAGTTTTCTTTGACCCCACTTTTGACAGTATGCATTTTTGTACACTTCCACTGAATTAAGAGCTGTTTTCTAGTTTATCAGAGTCGACAATTGGTACACGCTTGTTGGAAATGGCACTGTGGTAAATCTTTCTCTACAACACCAGTACTAATGTTGCCACACTGTTGTTGGAATTGTCACTGGGGTAAATATTTCTCTACCACACCAGTACTAATGTTGCCACACTGTTGTTGGAAATGTCACTGGGGTAAATCTTTCTCTGCCACACCAGTATTAATGTTGCCACACTGTTGTTTGAAATGTCACTGGGGTAAATCTTTCTCTGCCACACCAGTACTAATGTTGCCACACTGTTGTTGGAAATGTCACTGGGGTAAATCTTTCTCTGCCACACCAGTACTAATGTTGCCACACTGTTGTTGGAAATGTCACTGGGGTAAATCTTTCTCTGCCACACCAGTACTAATGTTGGCACACTGTTGTTGGAATTGTCACCGGAGTCTATTTGCCAAGTGTCACTTAGACATATCAGCTAGCTTCACATAGTTGTGGTTGACGTGTTGGTTCATTCATAGTCCTATGGTATATGCGCGTCCGTTCGGATTGTGGATTGGTTTCACCTCTGGCTCACTAATGCACCACTCGTACCAAACTTTCTTGCCGTCGTTAATCCGCCAGAACTGAACAGCTATGTGATTCCCTGACCGCACGAACACTGGTTCCTGAAACGAGAACAGATAGCACAATATTTTATTTATTTTTTATCTATTTGTTTATTTATTATTATAGTGTTAATTATTATAATTTATTTATGTAGCAGTTTTATCCTTTACATATTTTTAGTTTTATCCTAAATGTATTTTAGTGCCTCTGAATGGAGTTTTGTCTACATATATGAGGCTGTACAAGTATACTTCTTATTACATCCTTCTATTTGTCTCAAAACATATACACAGATCATGCAACTGCTACGCAAAGGCACAGAACATAATGTAATTAATATGCCATAAATCAGACATTAGAAATGTGACAATATATACTGGCTATAACAGTTCATATATGATATGCTTATTCCTTGATTTCATTTATAGAAACAGAACTATGTCATTTGAGATCACTTCAAATATAGCAGGACTGTTATTAGCAACAAACATATATCACAAAGGCACAGCACACTGCTTGATTTAGAAATAAAAAACTCACCTTGATTGGAAAATACATGGGAAACCACGAGAACATGCCTGGAGAATGTGTCTCTGGAACGATGCCTGCAACAAACAACAATAGTCCCAGAATTGGCCATACATATTTTGACATATCAGCCAGCCAAAAAATTGGCCAGCCAAAAAATCAGTTAAATTAATTATTTTTTGTACCAGTAACTTTTGTTACAGTAACTCTGTAAAGATTGTCATTTCTACATATTTAATAGGACACCAATTATTCCTATGTCTGACTGGTGTTTTTCCTTTGGCTTCCGCAATGGATATCACCTACTATCGGTAAACGAAAATGTCTGGGACTGGTTTCACAAAGATTTGCACTGTATAAGGGAAATTGTTTCTTTTTAAAATAAATTAATAAACGCTAAACACTTTCTTTAAAAAAATCTGTTGTGTCCCAAATTGTCATGAAAAAGGATTCTTTGATAATATAAAACCGTTCGTAATGTATAAAACGTTTTATTGATATAACTATTTCATGTAACACTATGTCACTTCATGTTCCTGTTCATCAGTAATGCCCCAATGACCATGATAATATAAAAAAAAATCCTGTTCATGTCCAAAAAAATTATCTGCTTTAGTTTGGACTCTATCCACCTCTGTTATCCATATATGGCATGGTTATTAGTGATTAATAGAACACAATTATAATGAAATAAAGAAATATAAATACAGAAATAAATACAGAAATAACTATATTAACAGGATTGTGTACATTACAAAGAGTTTAAAAGTTCTCAAAGAATCTCTTTTCATTATAATTTGGGGCACAAAAGAATCCCTTTAAATACTTACTCAGTGTAACATCAGCATATAGGACACACTCGAAGTAGCCAGCAAAGCCGTGAAGAAGCACACTTTCCTGGACGTTGAAGCGCAGCACTTCATAGCGATTGTTGTCTGGGATTTCTCCTACAACAGAACAAACTTGGCTATTAACACAGACAAAATTATTCAGAATACAAACTATTCTTTGGTGATATAGACGCCAGAAACATTATAACGCTGTATTCTAACCGATATAAAAACGCTAACAATGTTATAAATACTTACACAAAGCAATAGCCAGTTCTATGGACATCCCAAAGTGTCACTATAGAAAGCATTCAGCCATGCTATAAGTAGTGCAAGTTTTCCTTTACATACACTAACCATTCATTCAAGTTCCACTTAATCCATTGTAGAAAAACAAATTGTCGCATACATTCACAAGGGGAACGAAAATGTTCACTGACCTTTGACCCGGTTAGGATGATGGAAATGAAAGAGGGGCTGCGCTGTGTCAAGTACGTTCATGTTGTGTAATTTAACGACATATGGTGTCTCAAATGGAGCCTGAAACATAGAAGTTGTTTAGTGAGTACAGAATTTATATCACATAAATGATAATGAGGAAGACACGAGAGACCAGCCAGATTTCTATTGTGGTTGCATAAAACATCACATATTCACTACATAAAAATAATGCAATCAATATTCACTGACTAATTTATTGGATGCCACCCATAATATACACTATAGCAGTAAGCTGTAAACCGTGATTATCTTATTTCATCATAAAACTATGTATTTTCAAATAAAGAGTTGACAGCTTTGTATTCTTCAGCAACAAGGCATTGGCCATTGATATTATAAACATGTTATAAAATACTAACAAATATCAATTTTCCGTAGTAAAAATAGAAACCAAAGACGCCACAATCGCGACACGTACGTCCGCAGGTTTGTTCTGATCTTTGCAGTTTCTCGTCTCTGTCCACAACTTTGGTGATGACAGTGGAGCGAGAAATGATGTGTAGTTCACAGGAATACTGATTCCATCGTCTGAAAAAATGCACATAAATCAGTTAGATGGGGCGTAATAAAATACCTTGAGCTGATCTAGGAAACAAACGGTTTGACCACATGGTGGAAAAATGAATACAATTCAGTAAAGTTGTCTGTGCAAAGTGCGCTGCAGTCATTTCCGTCATTGTGGAGTTAGTAGTTCTTTGAATTTTGGATAGCAGCCATGGATATAATGCCATAAATCATTAATGTCAGGTCCACATGTTGTCATTGAAATCACTAAATGACGATGCACTTGTAATCAATACTATGTTATGGCTGTTGACACAATGTGCTTATGTCAACATAAAAACATATTTATTATAACTGAGAAATTGAGTCACCTTTGAGGAAGCGTTCTGCGCCGTCAAGGCATTCTGGGGACAGTTCATTGTCACCAAACGAACCAAGCAGCTCACTCACAATGATGTCCGCTTTCTCAGGGGGGTCCCACGTCCTCATGTCACATGACACGACTGTCACAAGATCCCCCCATACCTCGCACTTGAGGTTCTCCAGACTACGGACACAAGACAAGTACGTGCATGAGATAATAGTACTCATGGAAAACAAGTACTTCTACAAAAGTATCGAAGTTCTTATAAAGTGCAGTACTCCTCTTTGCGACTGCAAAACCATGTCATACTTTCACTACCTGGTAGACATGTTTATTTGCACACTGTACCTACTTTATCTCACTGTGGGAAGTATTCACTAATGAGATGTTCAGAAATGTCCTCCATTGCCAGTATTCATTTTCTACAGCCGAATTAACAAAAACACCGGAGTAAACAATACTGCCTAATCTCCAAGATGGCTATAAGACAACTGAACTCAGATTCTCTTCATTCAGTGCCTGTATAAATATGACTTTCTTAATAATCAAATCTTTACGTGGATAAAAGTTAATCAATGGCATGCAAAGGAATCTTGTTAACACAGGCTCTGGTCATAAGTGTAATGTCTGCATTAATGATTGTTCCAGATAAATTGAATTAACGCACATAATGAGCTTTTGGAAATTGTGTGCAGATATGATGGGTCGAGAATAGTTGGCACACTAATTTATGCACCTTAATAACAAATTAAACATCTGACCCTACAGATGCTTCTCAAACGTCTTCTACTGTACGTGCACAATGTGGAATCTTGAGAGCATCATGGCAAGTGTATCACCCTCGCAAACCAGGGGTCATTGCACTGTACTACTCCACCCCTGGCGGATCACCTCCACAAACTGTGGAAGTGAGCGAGTAGTACTATAAAATTACAGCAATTGACTTCGCCAGTCACTACTGTGTCAACTGTGGGAACAGTGCAAACCCCAGCCCATTTTGACGATAGATACACGACCGGTGGGAATTCCTATATAACGACCCATTCACATCCTAAACACTGCGTGTACCACAAGCAACGTGTGGCTGCGTAACCACGTAACGTTACATCACATGAGCAGAGGCTGACCGTACTCCTTGTGGGTGATTTCATTGGCTAACAACACCAAAAGAGGAGTTTTAAAAGGGATGTATCAGGGGTAGATACCGACGTCATCAATTGCAGTGCCCCCTGGTGTGTGAGAATGACATGTGTGCCGTCTGTGAGTGTAGTGTATCGACTGCAGACTTAAGAGTGAGTGGGTGTCTCAAGTGTAGGTACGTACGTAACAACAGCATTCGGATTCTTCTCCACAGCGTACACGCGGATCTTTATGTCCGCCTTCCTGGCAGCGTTCATGGAGGCTGTCACTAGGGGGCCGCGGCCAGCCCCCAACACCATCACAACTCTGCAAACATTTTCGTTGTGTGCAAACATCGGCAGGATACAGTGAACGCATACACGCACAACTAACATTTACGAATTTTATGGATTAATTTAAACATCAGCATCACGCACAGCTAACACTTTACCGTTTATTTTAGGTAATGAATTTATTTAATGTATTATTATTAATTATATAATAATTATAATGTTTCACCTATTAATATACCATAATAATTGTTGTATCTTTTTTAGAAACTATGTCATTTATTATGCTAATTACTTAGTATAATGTTTTTATTTTAATATAAAATATTTACCACAATACACTTTAAATGCATGTACACGTCCGAGAGCTATGGTGCTTCAAACATGCTAGGTATAATAATAATAATAAATGATAGCTTTATTGTCATCCATAGAATGGATATACATTTTGAACTGAGGAGGGGGCATACAAACATATTTAAATCACGCAGTAGTATATGTACACAATAAAATCCAGTATGTAAACAGTGCCTGTTAGTAGTAGGTGTATAAGTAAAAATTAAATTGTGGATGGTCATTCCAGCAGCAAAAATTAATAAAATAATACAAATATTAATGGTCAAATATTTAAATAAATATGACAAAACAATGCAATGCTATAATTATACTAAAATTATGTATGTATATGTATAACATATATGTATATGTATAACATATATGTATATGTATAACATATATGTGGCAGCACTAGGAATGTGATAAGTCGGTCAACAACTGATTTTCTGTGACTGGTCAATACACTTGATGGAGGATGGAATGAATGATTTAAGGGCATACTGGGTTCTTACAGTTGGCATTCTGAACCTCCTTCCTAATAATGAGTACTTACAGAATAATATTTGTTCCCAACAGGGCTGAACAAACGTAGATGAGTATAAAAATGAGTACAATATAAATTAAAAGCACATGCACTTGCAATTCTATATACTCTAACCCTAGCAGAAACAGGACACTTGCTGCACAACCCATGTGAGCCTGTCAAGTTATTGGAAATAGTTTTCTTATAGTCGTCTGAAGAAATCGGTTATTTTTTTGCAAAGAAATTATCACAAAATATTAAACGAAAACAAGAAATCATGTCTACCTTTATATGCATCCTAAACCACAAATGTTATTCTGAAACGGTAGCTGCAACATTTTAGACCGCTGAATTAAAATATGCAATAATGGTTTACCCGCTTAAAGGGATACTCCAGTCAGTGAGAGGTTCACAGTATTAACTTACATATGTATACTATATTGGTTGTGCCTAGTAACTGTGCACAAAGATCGTTAATAAACAATTAGCAATAGTTTAATGGTAGCAAAACAAGCTATCTTAGATTCAAGGCGCTGCCATCTTGAGACTTATGCATCAGTGACGTAAGCCAAATCGTTTACGTCACTGGCACATTGTTGAAAAAGGCAAGGATTGGCGGAATCTTCGCTAATAATTGTGATTGTGACGTAAGCAATCCGCGACGTACTGGATACATCAAATACCATTGGACAGACATAGGATGTTCGAACGTGCATGCGCCAGTGACGTACGCGGTTTACGTCACTGGCGCATAAGTCTCAAGATGGCAGCGTCCTGATTCCAATGTGGAGTGTTTCTGGTACAATTATACTGTAATAAATTGTTTATTAAGGATCTTTGTGCACAATTACTATGCACAACCAATATATTATACAGATATAAGTAAATGGTGTGAATCTCTCACTGATTGGAGTATCCCTTTAAGTAATATCTACTTAATATTTTGTGATAATTTCTTTGCAAAAAAATAACCGATTTCTTCAGACGACTATAAGAAAACTATTTCTAATAACTTGACAGGCTCACATGGGGTTGTGCAGCAAGTTAACGTGCCAATTCTCTTTATCATTATCACCCATAATACTATAAATACAAGCGGGAGTAAACACAATGCCAAAACACTGGATATGGACAAGGAAAATGAGGTTTCTTTCTCCTGTAGTCAGGCATCACTTACACAACTTTGGAGTTAGTTTCTTTGACACGATCTTGAAGCGCAAGTAAAACTGCCTGAAACAGAAATGACACCCGCGTCAACTGGTGCGATACCAAGTCATTATGAAACAGAAATGACACCCACGTCAACTGGTGCGATACCAAGTCATTGTGAGACAGAAATGACACCCATGTCAACTGGTGCGATACCAAGTCATTGTGAGACAGAAATGACACCCACGTCAACTGGTGCGATACCAAGTCATTGTGAGACAGAAATGACACCCACGTCAACTGGTGCGATACCAAGTCATTATGAAACAGAAATGACACCCATGTCAACTGGTGCGATACCAAGTCATTATGAAACAGAAATGACACCCACGTCAACTGGTGCGATACCAAGTCATTGTGAGACAGAAATGACACCCACGTCAACTGGTGCGATACCAAGTCATTATGAGACAGAAATGACACCCACGTCAACTGGTGCGATACCAAGTCATTATGAGACAGAAATGACACCCACGTCAACTGGTGCGATACCAAGTCATTATGAGACAGAAATGACACCCACGTCAACTGGTGCGATACCAAGTCATTACGAAACAGAAATGACACCCAGCGTCAACTGGTGCGATACCAAGTCATTATGAAACAGAAATGACACCCGCGTTAACTGGTGCGATACCAAGTCATTATGAAACAGAAATGACACCCATGTCAACTGGTGCGATACCAAGTCATTACGAAACAGAAATGACACCCACGTCAACTGGTGCGATACCAAGTCATTACGAAACAGAAATGACACCCATGTCAACTGGTGCGATACCAAGTCATTATGAAACAGAAATGACACCCATGTCAACTGGTGCGATACCAAGTCATTATGAAACAGAAATGACACCCATGTCAACTGGTGCGATACCAAGTCATTATGAAACAGAAATGACACCCACGTCAACTGGTGCGATACCAAGTCATTATGAAACAGAAATGACACCCGTGTCAACTGGTGCGATACCAAGTCATTATGAAACAGAAATGACACCCATGTCAACTGGTGCGATACCAAGTCATTACGAAACAGAAATGACACCCACGTCAACTGGTGCGATACCAAGTCATTATGAAACAGAAATGACACCCACGTCAACTGGTGCGATACCAAGTCATTATGAAACAGAAATGACACCCACGTCAACTGGTGCGATACCAAGTCATTACGAAACGAATGATTAAATATTATGAAATGGATGATAAAATTAAAAATGCATGTCTAAGCATGTTCGTGGGAAATTAATGGTCATATTTGGGGTTCACACACAGAGAATGGAGCAGATCTGAATAAGTGATTTATTTCCATTGTTTTGATGAACCAGAAGCAAGTATCTCCATTCGGCCTATACTTAAAGATCGCCACGCCGTTGGACTTCAGAGCAGCTATGACACCACAGGGACAGAAATAACTCCATCGTGTACAGGTGCCATTGCAGGTGGTAGATATAGTCCAATGGACAATTAAAAGTGTCTGGGTTCACAGTGGGTTCAGCTACCAAAGACGAGGAGACGGACATGTTGTTTCACCATGTGAATAATGAATGTCCCATGAAGTTACAGCATCTACCTGTAGCATTGGACCAAGCACGATCCAATGCCAACTGACTGACAGCATGCTAGTTATACCATAACAACATCAATCCGAACAATTCCTCTCCGCCTTCTTGCAGCAAGTGTTCACATACACAATGGCTACCGATCACATGTACAATGTCAACTATGAAGTTTACCTTCTGGTACTGTGAATACTTGAAAGGATCCTTCTCAAACACCTCGTAAGTCTGTGACTCGAGATTGTCCATGAGTGGCTACAACGTAAGCACACAGAAATAGTTTAACTAATTTGCAAAACAGTCAAAAAAATATGCAAGTCTACAACATAATTACTACAATACTGGGCTGGGTAGCAGTGGGATATTAAGATCAGCCTGATTACTCTGATTAAATTACAACACAAGCATTAATCCACAACGCATTTATTATTACAATATTTGGATAAAGATAGCTGTGTTAACACATTGGCCACAGAAAAAGAAGTGACAGACAATGAAGCAGGCCATGTCTCATTTCACATCCAGACGGTTACATGGCCGAATTAATGGTTCCACGACTCACCTGTAGAGGGCACTGGAGGTAGTCTTCATATCCTTTGGCGAACTGCATCACTTTGTCTGGAGGGTCCTGATTCTATATGTGCAACCACAGAACAACGATGTGACAACAAAAACTCTTGATAGACACTAAGTGCAAATAAATTCTATTAGCACATTGTTGAATCATAGCTGGGGTAATGGGTAAACTATACATTATCTGCAGTCAAGACAATGAACCCAGTTAGCTGCACTCTTGGATAGACATATACGACAAATAAGAAAGAAACTATTGCTAAAGACTGCTTGAAAAACAATCATTACAAAGCAGGCTTCAATGTTTAAGAGACTCCTCTTCTGATTGGTTGATTCCACAAATATCCCCTGGTGGGAGTCTGTGTGACTCACCAGGTTCAAAGTACGACAAATCCAATGTTATAGTGGCTTATGCTAACAATCTGTTGACGTTAGACGTACGTGTGTGGGGGATTGGTACGTAATACATATCACTGAAGAACGAGACTTGTGAATAATTGTGAGACATGTGCCAAGGTATTTGAAAGGTGAGAAAAATTGAGAAAACAGTTCGGTGAAGAAAAGCAATAAAACTATGTTACTTAAACAAAAATATTCAGCTATTATTAGATTTGTTGAAAAACTGCATACTCATATAATTTTTCTGCACATTACCAAATATGAGCAGAGTAGGAATCTGCTGGACCATCATCACAGCTTTATGCAGAGATCTGTCCACCCTTCATTTGGACAGGTAAAACCCTTTGTGGACTGGTAGAATTACCAGTGGACGGGTGAAGAACAAGTAAAAAGAAAGGAACAGTTATGTCTGGAAAATGGGTGTTACATGTGTGTTTGTAGTTTATTTAAGGTTATAAAATACATCTCAACTGGCTTGAGTCAACTTCCATGTGTCCATCAAAAATGTATGACTGGCAAAATGTTATCCTGCGTAAAGCCCTGATCCCCACCAATTTTCCATTACAATCGATGTATGCAATGGTTTTCATTTTGCAGAAGAGACAACATTTCCCATTGCGATGTTGCTAGGCAAGGTACGAGAGCGGTACTCACCCACCACAAGTGGTCCAGATACTGAGAGTGGTACTCACCCACCACAAGTGGTCCATTTACTGAGAGTGGTACTCACCCACCACAAGTGGTCCATTTACTGAGAGTGGTACTCACCCACCACAAGTGGTCCAGATACTGAGAGTGGTACTCACCCACCACAAGTGGTCCATTTACTGAGAGTGGTACTCACCCACCACAAGTGGTCCAGATACTGAGAGTGGTACTCACCTACCACAAGTGGTCCAGATACTGAGAGTGGTACTCACCTACCACAAGTGGTCCAGATACTGAGAGTGGTACTCACCCACCACAAGTGGTCCATTTACTGAGAGTGGTACTCACCCACCACAAGTGGTCCAGATACTGAGAGTGGTACTCACCTACCACAAGTGGTCCAGATACTGAGAGTGGTACTCACCTACCACAAGTGGTCCAGATACTGAGAGTGGTACTCACCTACCACAAGTGGTCCAGATACTGACAGTGGTACTCACCTACCACAAGTGGTCCAGATACTGAGAGCGGTACTCACCCACCACAAGTGGTCCAGATACTGAGAGTGGTACTCACCTGCCACAAGTGGTCCAGATACTGAGAGTGGTACTCACCCACCACAAGTGGTCCAGATACTGAGAGTGGTACTCACCTGCCACAAGTGGTCCAGATACTGAGAGTGGTACTCACCTGCCACAAGTGGTCCAGATACTGAGAGCGGTACTCACCCACCACAAGTGGTCCAGATACTGAGAGTGGTACTCACCTACCACAAGTGGTCCAGATACTGAGAGTGGTACTCACCTGCCACAAGTGGTCCAGATACTGAGAGTGGTACTCACCCACCACAAGTGGTCCAGATACTGAGAGTGGTACTCACCTGCCACAAGTGGTCCAGATACTGAGAGTGGTACTCACCCGCCACAAGTGGTCCAGATACTGAGAGTGGTACTCACCTGCCACAAGTGGTCCAGATACTGAGAGTGGTACTCACCTGCCACAAGTGGTCCAGATACTGTTGGTAGCTCCTCATCCCCTTGTCTCCATGGCGACAGTTTCCAACGATTATCATCTGGGCATCTAGCTGATGATAGCATGGAAATGATTTACAATTATAAAGTTGTAAATATGTATAAAGGTACAAGATGTCCTGTATAATGCAGCTAGCTTACGTACATAAAATATGACGGATGATATTATTTTATTGATTTTAAAGGCCATATGCTGGGATAAAATCAACTCTGCCCTTTAGTAACAATTTTTTACCAAAAAAAAAAAATATTTCTGTAAAATAAAAAAATTCTTGTTACAGTTGTGTTATACCAAGTATTCTAAATATGACAGAGAAATAATTATATCTACTACAGTAATGACTGGGTACCACGGATAAGGTTTGCTATATTTTACCATCATGGCAGCCATTTTTTTGGATATCATGGCAACGGTGGGTCTGAGTGAAAAAGTTCCATATACTTTTAATTCCCAATTACCTACTGTTTATCACTGGGAAGAGTTTGCAAAAATTATTAAATAAAAAAAGACCATATTCAGCTGTCTTATCTGAATTAGCCGAGTTACCCAGTGAAGCTTGGGGGAAACAGGCAATCACCAACACAGCTACATTAGAAAATTATGATGCATTGTCTCATTCTACATAGTTGTAGATGACATAATTTTTTTTCTTTGTGATGATGTAGAAAAACATGAAATTCCACGAATAGCCTGGTGAAATATTTAGCCCCTAAATACACCAGCCAAGGACGAATTCTGAAAAAGTCTAAATCCACAAAACATGCAAGTCTCAACTCAAAACATGTAAAACTGCCCGAGTTGTGCCGACAAACAATAAGAGAAACACTGTTTTATAATATAGATTTCAAAAATTTTATGTGGCTGACCAGTAGGGAACAAACTGACCAGTAAACACACTCACCTTGAACAGTCGCTTCACCAGTTGCTGGTGGGCGCGAGAAAGGACAGGGTAACCCTTCTTGTTGGTCAGGAAGATACTGGTTGGCAGGATGGCTGCCTTGACCGGCTCCCCACACCACCGGTCAATCGCCTGAGTGGACGGCAGATTTTCGGTGACCTCGAGGGCGATTGAGATCTTCTTGTTGCAGTCACATATGAGCCGCAGTGTATTCCACCTGTGAGTTGACAGAGGGTGGTTATGGGGGTGGTAATGGGCTACACTAGGGTCGTTTCAGAACTAGGGGGGCTTTAGAGGGAGGACTAGAGATGTGCTTAGTCCGCAATATGTTGACAAGCCAACTGGCGTATAAATGGAGCTTTCATGTGAGCCTTGAAGCAGATGCTGTTGAAGTTCAGGTGGGCCTCGGTGCAGGGGGGCCTCGGCCTCCCAAATATTCACCCTGTCCCGATGAGTAGGGATTTTGCACCGACATGTTTATCCAGTGTACAAATAATTGTTCTTATCCTTGACATAGCTTTCATCAATTTCCACTCCCCTAGCATTATTCATGGAAGAGTGTGTTAGTCTGCAACTACCATAAATCACAATAAAACAATTTCAAAATACATACTGTACAATGTTTATTGTTGTGCTGGTGCATTCTCAGGTTCAGGTTTGATACATTTAAATGTGATCTGGCACAGTGATGTCAACTTAATAATAAGCTCACCAACGTTTACAAACACGCACAGAAACCTTTCTACTTTGTTAAAAAAACAAAAATGGGGAAAAATGACCTGACAAATGTCTGGCCTATAATAATTATATTGGATCCATCAGTTATGATTCATCAGTCAATATGGAGAATGTAAGTGTGTTACACACCAGTGCCATGTGTCATGTTTCAGCTCTGTCTTTCCCTCCTCCTCCTCCTCCTCAAACACATCTCCCAGACTGTCCTCAGGAGCTATCATGGGAACACGCATCCAGAACTGCAACATAAGATCATTCCTCAAACACATCTCCCAGACTGTCCTCAGGAGCTATCATGGGAACACGCATCCAGAACTGCAACATAAGATCATTCCTCAAACACATCTCCCAGACTGTCCTCAGGAGCTATCATGGGAACACGCATCCAGAACTGCAACATAAGATCATTCCTCAAACACATCTCCCAGACTGTCCTCAGGAGCTATCATGGGAACACGCATCCAGAACTGCAACATAAGATCATTCCTCAAACACATCTCCCAGACTGTCCTCAGGAGCTATCATAGGAACACGCATCCAGAACTGCAACATCAGATCATTCCTCAAACACATCTCCCAAACTGTCCTCAGGAGCTATCATAGGAACACGCATCCAGAACTGCAACATAAGATCATTCCTCAAACACATCTACCAGACTGTCCTCAGGAGCTATCATGGAAACACGCATCCAGAACTGCAACATAAGATCATTCCTCAAACACATCTCCCAGACTGTCCTCAGGAGCTATCATGGGAACACGCATCCAGATCTGCAACATAAGATCATTCCTCAAACACATCTCCCAGACTGTCCTCAGGAGCTATCATGGGAACATGCATCCAGAACTGCAACATAAGATCATTCCTCAAACACATCTCCCAGACTGTCCTCAGGAGCTATCATGGAAACACGCATCCAGAACTGCAACATAAGATCATTCCTCAAACACATCTCCCAGACTGTCCTCAGGAGCTATCATGGGAACACGCATCCAGATCTGCAACATAAGATCATTCCTCACGTCTATTTTTATACCTCTTGCTTCAGATTTATTCCGTAAAAAAGCCAAAGCAACATTTTCTGTCTATAGTACAGTATGCCAATTCATTTGTGAATATTTATGGAATCATTTGATAAACTTATAAAATTAGATTCTGCAGGATCACATTTTAGCAAATCATACATTTTTTGGTGGACATGTGGATGTTGCTTTGACATGAAATACACTACAAAAACACATATCTATTGTGATACCCTTTATCAAGGCATAACTGACAATATCTATGATTTTGGAAGACCTTTCTGAGAAAAAAAACCACCATATGTTTTACTCATCCAAATGATGGGTGGACGGGTCTCTGTATAAAGTTATGCCTCACGTCTAGTTTTTACACATCTTGCTTCAGATTCATTCCGTAGAAAAGACAAACCAACACTTTCAGTCGACCTCATTTGTGAATATTTATGGAATAATGTGATGTTTCTAAAATAAATGTGTTCATGTGGTGGTCAAAACTTCGCTTTCTTAAATCATTCCCTACAGTCATTGCAAATGATATGCACAGGAAACATATGGCTGTGTACATTTTTTGATAGAAGGAGATGCCTGAATGTTGGATTTTGTTTGCTGTTTGTTCAATTTTCATGAGTTTTTATGAGTTTAAGGTAAATTGTCAGTTGGCAACATAACACATCGAATGGGATGATATAAAAAACCTGTTTCAAAACCTTATAGAAGAATGCCAGTTTAAGATTCAATAACTTTAGTGTCTGTTTAAAACCATGCATCAAAAATAGAAATGTTCATTCATATACACATTGGGATGTCAGTAATAAGACTGGCACAACACGTGAAATCACTAAGAGGTTGTAAAACACATCATACCGAGCACTAAAAAGTTTTAAATAATGATGTAATAAATAAAAATTACTAACTAGAACCAGATATCACACAATTCACATACATTATGTTCTAAATAATTTATTTACCTATTAAAGACTGGCATTCAAAACTAAAATGGCAGAAGGAATTACAAATTTCTTAATGTTTTTTTCTAGCTAATGGCACTTTGAAACGTCTTTCCTAGCCATAGCTAGTGATACTTTCAATCAGCATACCACAACGTCAGGGGTAGAAATAGTGGTAGTCCGGTAGTCCGAGGACTACCAGAAACTTGGTCGGACTACCAAAGATGATGACAGCAGTAGTTTGAGGGACTACCACAACATTTGGGAATATTTTTCTAATTTTGTGTTTGTCATGTTATTTTGCTTAAATCTGGGCCACATGACTACCAGATTTTCCAACTAAGTAGTCCTGCTGACTACCAGAAGTTCTGGAGTTATTTCTACCCCTGTACATGTATGTATACACGACTCAGAAACACCCACCTGGTGGTTGTGGCCCTGCAACACAAAGGAATTGAGGACACGTGCAAGATTGGCACAGTTTGGTCCCTTCAGAGGAATCAAAATGGCGGGAACACTGAGATGACTTGCGAATGCCAACTCCTGCTTGAAGGCCTACAATGACGCATAAATATGAGACACAATTTTCCTTGAACTTCCCCCGCAGTCCCATCACAATAGCTTTTCCCAGGACATAGAATCTGAATCCCTGACACAGATGTCTGTCTTTTGAACTGGTTAGATGCACAAATAAAGGTATTCTCAGGCTAAGTATGTTCAACTACCATGTTGGCAGCAAACACAAAGCACGACCACGGTCTCAAATGCACCTAACAATGTTACATGCCCCTAGTCAATCGACTACTGGTCAGTTTTAACTGGGTCAAATTTGTTGAGAAATTAAAGGAGCCTGTCCATGGCTAGATACTGTAGCCATCCTACGAACTATATTCATTACTTCATAGTTCATAGTCAGTTATTCCGACAATATCCAAGAAAGTACATGCTTCTATCAAACTGACTGTGCAAGACTTAATAGTTACACACACAGATATATCAGTGAATTTAATTTTTAGTGGGCGCTAAACAAACTGAGAGTCCACCTACCACAATTGAGTTCTTACGGATGATTTCATTGGTCGAGTCCAACTGTAGCCAGGGGGACATCTTACCAACAATCAGACTGCTCCAATCTATCAGAAAAAACAAATGTAAAACTTAGAAAGATTTGTTAAATATATCTTCAATCAAGGAATACTTATACATATATTATATAATCTCTGTTCTACAATTTCACATTTGCTATCAATAATAGAGATTGTTATCAACAAAATATGTTTACCTTCGCTGGTGAGCAGCATGTCAGACCTTGTGAGTGCTGCTCGTCTGTTTTTGGCCGGGCCATTGAAAAATTCTCGCTTGAAACGAGGATTCACTACTGGCACACATGCAAAGTCAAAGCTGAAATCATAAAGAAAATGAGTTTTATCATGTTTTACACACCTCTATATTAACACCGACTCAGAGCATTTTTTAGGCTACTGGGCCTATTCAAGACAAGTTTTCACATTTTAATGGTGAAATATTGGTAATCTTCCAGTTAACTGGCCTAAATTATTAGGGCATTTTCAAAACGTTTTTATTACCTTTTTCGATGTATATGTGTTTGGAATGTTACTCTACGTCACTTCCGGTACAAAGAAGTCAGATATTATTTTTTAATTGTGTTTTAGTGCAATTTAATGCCATCGAGTCACCGTAAATAAGCCGATGTCACAGGGCATGAGCGGTTAGCACACGCCAGATACATCACGACTGCAAAAGCGGTGTCTTGCAATTTGCGAATCTGTCCCCAAAACTAAGGCTACATCGTTCATTTTAATTCTGTATAATGCAGATTTATTTGTTTTAAGCTTAAATTAATAAAAAAATATTGCCAATTGCTATTTCGACTTCACAACGCACACGCAAGACATCGCCTTTGTGACTCTGATGCTCGCGCCCTGTGACATCTGCTTATTTACGTCGACTCGACGGCATTAAATTGATATAAAACACAATTTAAAAAAATAACACATTACTTCTTTGTACCGGAAAAACACATACACATCAAAACATGTTTGTAAAAAACGTTTTGAAAAGGCCTTAACAACTTAGGCCAGTTAACTGGATGATTTCGGAAATATTTAATAGGCATTTATTACATAATTTATATGAAGCCAAATTTATAAGGACTTTATTAGTTTATAAAACCTTGGAATGTTGGATTTTAACTGAGTCTGACTTAGCCAGTTATAAAAATTAATGTAGGGGCAAATAATATAGTTTAACAAATTGATTTGGTCGTTATTACTATAATTATAAAAACTACAAACTCGATTTCACACGTATTGTGCGAAGCAAGCGACCTGTTGCACACGCATGCACACACGCACGGACACACCATCATCATCTTGTAAGGTGGCTGATAGGCTTTTGCCTGATGTGTGTCCCGGTCTAAGGCTAAGCTTTGGCAGAAGGAATTACAAACTGAAGCAAGCAGGAGTTGGCATTTGCACGCCACACATATCATCTAGACGTCTACAATTCCAAAAGTTTAGTTGTTTGATGTGCGACTTTTATGTTAGTACGTAGCCGTAGCCACGCTTATCAATATAAATTATAACAGGCTGACAGTGACACTGAGTGACTGACGGTGACTATCTCACTCTCAGAAACGAGATTCAGAGTCAAACAGACTCAGTCAGTGTCTGACAGTGACGCAGTGATATGCTGTTTGCAACAAAGTAAGCGGCATTTTACTACGTTAGTCTGTATTCTAATAATTTACTATGTTAAATTATTAATTACCCGCTTTTAACAGCTTCGTTCAGGGTCCCATTTATGTCTGGGCTACTTGTGAAATCTCTACCACAAGACACACGTTGACTCGCCATTTTGCCACAAAATACGTTCTCACGTGCGTGATCAAAGTAATTTCATCCAATGGTAGCAGAGGTGAATTGTCGCTGCGTGCATGTTTTCAAGATGGCGACTTGCAGTGGCTTCAAAAAGCCGCTATCCCAATCGGCTAGATCGTGTTCTAAAATTTCGCATGAAATACCCATTTACATTGTAGAGGACCATGATGATGTACGTATAAGATGTTAACAAAATCTTGGGAAATTCATAGTTGACATTCGATTAAAACATGTCGATACATGAAACAGCTGTATTGTCGCCCACATTGCAAAACTGTCTTGTCTGCTGCGACAGGGACGCATGAGCTGCTGGAACAAGCGCTGGAATGGGTTGGAATTGACTTAAACATATCTTTGTGCATCGAGTGCAGTTTATACTTCGTTTATCGTTGAATAATGGCATACTATAGTGTAACTAATTTGATTTGTAAATATGAAATTGAAGACAGAATATTATTATGAATAAGGTATTTAACTAGATTTATCAGGGTGGAAAAAAGCAGAAAACTACTTCCCCATCTCCATAGCCTAAGTAAGTTTTGTTAATCCTCTCTGGTCACGCGGTAGAGAGACGGACTGTCAATTGAGGGGACAGTGGTTCAATCCCACCTGCCGCCATTTAAAAACTTAGCCAATTTCGTTCACCCCACATTTGCATGTGTCTTTCGGAAGAGGCACTAAATGCCGGTGGTCCCTTCTATCTGGTGTCTATGGAAGAGGAAGTAAAAGATCCCATACAGGGGGTAAATGTGTAACCTGTAGTGGACTTAGCACCTTAAACTGGTTAATATCATTCCTATAAAAAACTGTTCTCATAAAACGCAAAACATCCAAAGAGGCCCCAACCATATCAGGCATCCCGCAGTGCACTGTGTTGGGACCGCTGCGGTATCTGGTATACGCCAATGATATGCCAGACAGCATAATATCACAGATCAAACTGTTTGCAGATGACAGGCTTCAAAAGTGGGAGAAAACCTGGTTGATGAATTTCGACTCCGACAAATGTGAAATCCCAAGGATTACAAATATAGTTAAACCCATCAGCTATGTCTACTATAACCATGACTACAAACTATCTCTGGTCATAGACCACATCCCTAAATCGAAGCAACACAAAGCTAGATAAAGGGCGACCAATCTTGGAGAACGGCTACAAAACACTCAGGCGTAAACATTAATAGCAAATTGTCCTGAAACCACCATGTAGATGCTATCACAAAGAAAGCAAACAGCACCCTCGCCTTTCTTAGACAACACCAGCAACAGGCCAAGACCAGTCAAAGCATACAGTTACCAAACCTATGTCAGACCTACCCACAAATACGTTTCTACCGTCTGGGACCCCACCTGGCCCACCACCAAACAAAACATCAACAAACTTGAAATGGTGCCGAGGTGAGCTGCCAGATGTGGCGGCGCCACAGTAGCCTGACTGCAATGATCCAGCAATTGAAATGGCAGTCCCTAGAACACAGCAGACAAACAGATAGTCTCACTATGATGTACAAAATTCGACATGGCTTAGTTGACATCCCTCTCAGTAAATACACCCAGTCTGATGCATCAGGGCTTTATGCAGGATAAAATTATTGCCAGTCACACATGTTTTGGTGGACACATGGATGTTAACTGTTAAGCCAGTTTACAAACTTTAAATGTGTCTGTTGACCTGAAATGGACTACAAACACACATGTGACACCATTTTCACTCACTTTCAAGGCATAACTAACAATATCTGATTTTGGAAGACTTTTTGCTCCTTAATTTTTTTACCCGTCCATATTCGTTTTTACCTGTCCAAATGACGGGTGAATGGGTCTCTACATAAAGCTATGGCATGCACCCACTGTGCCACAGAACATCTAGTCGCTGGGCATAGAGGGTACCCCTTACCATTAATGGTTCAACGCTCCCGGATACAAGCCTATGAGCTCTCCTTCTTTATAGCCACAATAGAACCTTGGAACAAACTAACAGCCCAAACCGTAAATGCTCGCTCCACAGCTAGAGGCTTTCAAGCAGTGCCTTGAGTGTGACAGCACTGCCAGTGGCTTTGACAGAGCATAAAGTATTGTGATTTCTGATTTTAACTTGCACTTATATATATATATATAACCCCCCAGGTATATTATTATTTTATAAACATCTTAACACAATTATTATTAATTTTTAATCAGCACTACCCAGCACTTGAAAATGCACACGCCATCCACAAAATCATCATCCTTGACGGTAGTGGATTATTGGAAGAAGAACAGTTCAATACGTGGAACAGCCATAACAAAGCGCCTTGCTTAGTACCATTGACATTCCATCATCATTACGTCGCACATATCCCTTGTTGAACCCTGTTCGAACATCATTCCATCGTTAATAAATCTCCTTATTTTGTATAATTTATTGTTATGCTAACAGAAGAGTCACATAATTTATACCACTATTCAGAAGTATAAAAGTATAAATTTCACACAAAGCACATACAAATGTTTTAAGTCCGTTCCAACCTGTTCCAGTGCCTGTTTCGGCAATTACTGAGACACAGCTTACAGAGACACAGGGATGCATAGCTTGACATGTGCTTTATTTTCATTAATTGTATGTGAAGAGAATCCTCAACACCACGGTCCTGTCTGTGTTCACCAATATATGTAGATTGTGCTGTGCAATCAGCAGATCGTTTTTGGTGTGCAATCAGCAAATCACAGGATTGTGCACGATAACAACTAGCCGACATCACTGCTAAAGAACATTGATAACAAATCCAACTTATTTGTTATACTCAAGGTGTCTCCTCTCTCACCATCGCTACCCTTATTTAAAACGTTAAATCAGCTACCGGTTAGCTATTATCATTTAGATATCTCAGCAACTTGTTCTTAAAACTAAACATAACCAAATGCATGTTTTATGTATCTTGATTATGAAAAAAAACTTCCCATCATTGTAAAATCATCCATAAGTATACCCTTTTACTGAACCAAAAATTAAAAAGTGTATTGTAAATTTGATTTACATCATCTTTGATTCTTGCATGTTGCATATTTGACCTTTGTTTTTGAGAATCTCTGCACTGTATCAGTTTTAATATTAAGCTATTCTTTGTAAAAACAAACCTGAACAGAACATTAAATTTAGTATTTATTTCAAAAAATAGGCAACCGTCTTCTCTCTCCGATTCTATACAGCCACGTCTTATGTGCAGGGTGTATTGCCATCAGTTTCTAAGACCTGGTATAGTGTTTGTGTCTCCTTCAGTGAACACTGATGAGAACTGCATATCACAATGGACAGTACAATTCTTTGTGAGTGACACTAATTTACTGTCAACCCTTTTCAAGACATGCAACTGCACAATTTAATCATGTTGACATTTTAGTTATTAAATTAAACTGTTTGACTTGTAACTAGAATCGTGCATACATGATATGATATCCCATCCCATCACCACCTCAGTGCAGACATAGGATTACATTACCTGCTGTTGTTGTAGGCTTTGCAGTATATCTACCGACAGATTGGTGCAAAGAAGCTACCCTTCCAAGACAACACACTCATCCATTTTGATGCCCACCCGGATTTGCTGATACCAACTTCTATGCCGGCTGACAATGTTTATGATAAGCACCTACTGTTTAGGTTCGACACATACATTTGACTTTCATTTATCCATCTATCTTTGATGAAGCAGGCAGTGTTATTGGTAAACATGAACTATTTGAGGGCCCTGGGGTTTGTATTGTTCTTAATTTGTTGCTTGGGCTCCTGGGGATGTAGGCCCTAGTCCCGCCCTACCTAAATTACAAATTAACAGTCAACACAGATCATTTCAGAAATGGGTAAAACTTCTGGCGGTTGACTGTGTTTATGTAGATGCAGATACAATAATGGAGAATAAAAGTAGTAGTAGTTACTTAAGAAATTATGGATTTAGGGGTCTCAAGCATATGCAAAGTCCAAAACATGATGGCATTTAAGTATTGGTTCCCCCACCTAAATTATCATAGACACCAGTTTGCGATGATGCTCCCTACGTGAAGCCATTTTAGGATTATTTTGCGATAACATCGGATCCACCCCTGTATAGCAGTGTGTACGTAATTCTTTACATATTTTGAGATACTGAGACAAAATCTTACCTAAAGAGTAAAGAATGATCTTGTCTGGTGATTTTGTTGCTCAACTTGAAAGCAACACTGTATTTCAGAAGTTTGGATTCAAATTAAAGTAAGATTGTATACAAGCATTTGGGATCACAGTATATCACATAGATACAGGCAGTTTGGGGTCTAAAAGTAATAAAACGGTATAATAATAACAATAAACTTTATTTAAACACTGGTAAGAGTCTGTTCAATACATAGTCTTGTATAAAACACTGTAAGTTATGTAGTATATACACAAATAAAGTATAATTTAGTGATTTAATGATTTTTTTTTAATTAAATGAGAATAAGATTGCAACAATTGTAAACCTAATAAATTCAATAAAATGTGAAATTTAAACAATTTAATACATGTACCTTTCAGCTGTCTGAGTATAGAGAACTGGATTATTCCGGCTGTGTATGCGGGACACATCAGTACTATTGTGTGGCTCAAGCCTCCGTGGAGCCAACAAATTGCCGACAAGACATTACAGTTCTACGTCGGCAAACACGAGGAAACCGGGGTAATCAAGTGAGTGAGTTCACATGAATGATTATCGATTAATAACTAAAACATCTTCAAAATGCAGTAAATCTAATTTTCTGCCAAACAGATCACAAACTCTTTTCTGTGTAGCGATGCGATTAAAATACAGTGCATTAATAGCTATAAAACTACACTATGTAATATAGTTTTTTAACAAGTCATGCTTAATTTAATTTAGTTTTATATTCTGTGATTAACTCAGCATTTCTATAAAGAGGCTAGACTCCAACGTGTTGTGTTCATATTGTGAAAACATTCAATAATATAAGTAGGCCTATATCATTTGTGTTAATCATATCCTTTTTTAAGTTTGATTTGTGTATTTATTCCAGGGTATCGTGCACCGAGAGCTATTTCCTAGCTGAGCTATTGTATGCTCCAGAGGGTGATTTAGTCAACAGGAAGTTGCTCACCCTTCACGTTGTCACACTCAATCCACAGACACATTCCTCGGTCAATGTTGCCGAGAACGACAGGTTGCCACACAAGTCTGGAGATCATAAAGAACCTGATATCAAAGTGTCACCTGCTGAGGAATTAATCGATGACGGTGGTGACGAGTCCGGGAATAAAGCTACTGTCAACTGTCTCTGCTCGGCTGTTAACGTTACGTCTATTCTACATGGCGACCATCCATGCAGCTACATCCTCGATATTGATCTCGACTTCTTTTCAACAGGAAATCCGTTTGTAGACATGTATACAAAGGAAGAATACAGTTGCATACAAAAGCTGTATGCTTACAAGAGACCAGATGACGATTCTCTTGAGGTAGCTTTGCACTGTTTGGGATAATTATGTCACTTCGTGGCACCTGTGTCTTTCCTTTTCAACTGGTCTTGGTAATATTTTGTACATAATGTATACATATGTAAAATGTGGTAAATTCCTATAATAATTCAGTACTTAACTGACAAGTTGGCTTAAATTTCCATATTTGAAAATGTCAGATATGTGACTATATTTGAGCAGCTGTAGTGACATTAGTTGACAACCAAGAGTATTTGACACGACTTGAAAAATATATTACATTTATCTGTACTATTGCCAGGCTAAGTCATCAGCCTTAAGGTGATATATAATGTGCCTCCACATAGTGGATAATTGCTCTTAAATCAATTTGAATAGCTGATGTTATATTGCGGCCTATCTTATTCCAATGTCACACCGTGTGGCTACAGTAGCAGGTTGTCGGACTGAAATGGTTGACAGAAATTAAAGATATTGTTTCATTTAATCTTTATAAATGTTGTACCTTGACATGGTTACTTTTATAGGCAATTCAGCGTTGTACCAAAGACAGAGTCTTGCAGCTAACACATCTCAAACAGACCTTTGCAAGTCTTCAAAATGGTGAAGTGGTTCATTTTTCTACGTCTGACAGGTTTGTGTGATATGTAATACTTTTGCATATATATCATCTTATTTGCCAAGAAAAGTAAATGCCATGTATATTAGCAAAAACACCTAAAGCAATGACTACCATAATATTCATACTGAATCCTTCCTTAAGATACACAAGTATTGAAGTTGACAAATATATCACCATAGTTTGAAATTATAGTAATAGGCAACAGTAAGTTCTGTTGGTCTACCTTACAGTTAATAAATAATATAGTTAAGACATTTTGTTAAATGGCATTGAATTGATCTTCAAAGCGCTGTATTTACATACACAGATGTGGTTGTATTGGTTCAGAACAGTCCAACATACATAATACATCAAGCATGACATTGGGGGTTTGATAACCACAGTGCATCATTGGGGGAAATATATTGCTATCATGGCATGACCTAGCGAATGAAGCATGTTAATTGAAATTCACGCTATTAACAGCAATTTCGGATTCTAAAAATCACAAGTTTTACACCAGGTATTAATGGAGGAGAATGGTTGAATCAACATTAAACGCATCACTTTTTTTAACTTTACCAAATGATGAGTACAAACTGTTTTTTTCTTTGCAATTCGTATTTAGGGAAGTTCAGTTAAGATAATGGTACACAATAATGGACACTTTAAATTGCTCTTCAACATGAGAAACGTGGCCTGTTTTAGTGTGCGTTGTTTTACGTTAGAGATGTGACACTGCAAGAACTTGTGACGAGTTTGAGACAACGCAAGGACGAGAGCGTGGATTTCAACTGGCTGCATGAGATTGGGTGTAGTTGTGATGACACGGAGCTACCGGAGCATTTCAGCTCCACGCAGGAGATCAGTGATCTCGTGGCCGGGGTTAGACTGCTGCTGGTTTCACTGCCGACCCCTCCGCGTATCATCACTATTGCTAGGTGTGGTTATCGTGTCCAGCATTGTTGTGTCTTTGTGTGGCTACTGCTGAGTGATTTGTGGTGTGGGACATGGTAATGCAGTGGCTAGTGTGGGATACACAGATTCCCTGTTTGAATCCTCTTGCTGACGTTTTGAATCTAGGGCAAGTTCGTTCACTCAGCACTTGGGATTATGTAAATAAAATGGCATAATCAAATAATTATTCATATTCTAGCGATGTTGTTGTTTGGTTGATTGAGAAATACATTAAGTAACTCATTGCGGATATTCCAATTAATTTGATGTTATCGGGTTACTCTTTGACCACTTGCTTAAGGGTTAAGACACTGCTGTGAACTGACGTCTCCATCGTCCTGGTCATTATTTTGTGTAGAAACAAAGTTGAAATTATATCTGCATGCGTGCACATTATGGGATATGTACGGGCGCAACTTGATTATTTATAATTATTGTATAATCTAACGTGTACACAGGTTATTATATGTATTGAGTAAGTCGTTCATATGTTTTTATAATGTCTGATCTAGACGTGTTCCGTGTAGTCTAACGTGCGTGCGTGCGTGTGCGTATATGTGCATGTGCGTGTATGTGTGCATGTGCGTGTGTGTGAGTATACGGTGTCAAGACGTAGAGATTCCGACACTGGTCAGTCTGACTGCTGGACGTCTTATGCTACTTCGTTTGTCCCCAGGTCCTCTGACGATGACTACTGTCCCCAGAGCCAGGTTGACGTCATCCAACAGAAGACGCTGGACATGCTGTGTTCTCTCTACTCGGACACGCAAATCTCGCTTAACTACTCGCCTAGGACGACAGAAACCAGTGACGTCAACAATCTCAGTGACGTTGCAATATCTGCGTTAGACACATGACCAACGCGTGCATATACGTGTGTGCGTGTGTGTGTGTGTGTGTGCGTGTGTGCGTGCGTGCGCACGTGCGCGCGTGTGTGGGCCAGCTGAATACATTGATCTTTTGTGGAAATTATGAATAAACATGTACAGAAGCCCTTCCTGGACTGTTTGTTTAGTTATTGTCGTAGTAGTATGATAATGTGATTGTATGGTGATTGTATTATGTAAAATGTTATGGCAAATATATATATATATATATAATATATATACATACATTATATACTTTGTGTGTGTGTGTGTGTGTGTGTGTGTGTGTGTGTGTGTGTGTGTGTGTGTGTGTAGCTATGCGCGTTTGTGAGGGTACATACCGCCTCACTAGACGGAGTCAGCTACGATTACACACAAATACACACACACACCAACTTGGTCCTCGCCAGATGGCGCCAGCAGCGATGAAATTGAAATTGTCAGCAATCAATCAGTATCAGTTTTTATGTCAGCGGATTTGCTTGTTGAAAACATTATATACACCACTGGCTATATGACTGTGTGTTTTACATTCACTGAAAATTAAGATGGAATCCTCTATTTCTCTCTTGGATTACTCGTCTGCGAGTAGCTCATATATTACCATCGCTGGCACTACACAGTTTGATTTCATAGTTAATTATAATTTACCCAAACAAATGAAATACATAGAAACATAATGACTTGATGTAAAAACATGTATGGCTTCCTAAAGTGTATTTATGATGTTCGAGACGCGATTGGTAGTTTTAAGCCGTGGGGTCATTTGTGAGAAAACGGAAGTTTATGACCACAACTTTGACGTCATAGTAACCAAGCGCTGCCGTTGGTCCATACATCGTACAACATTATCACACGCACTTCCGACGATTTCAGCAAGTTAAGTGAAGGCTGTAAGTCATGTTTTGGAAATGTAGGCAGCTTGCATTGAAAGGAAAAGACAGGTTCCTTCCGTTACACCGAATGTTGGATGGATGGCGGTGGAGCGACGTTCAAAGAAGACTCTGGTAAGAAATTATTTATCGGCGCAGAATGTTATGCGGCGACGCTATAACTCTATATCTCAAGGGCATACACTGGCTAGTTTCCAGCTGTTCGGAAACCGCACAAAATCCAGCACCCATTTCGAAACCCCAGTATATCAGTCCTTGGTTTGAGACTGGTGTGTGCGAGCGTGCGTGTGTGCGTGTAGTACTGTGTACCTACTATTGGCTGTTGGGTACACGTGATATTGCTTGATATAGCCACTGATCTAGAACTGATTTGACGGTGGGGTTTTTTCACACGTGACGCACGGAAGTGAATGGAATGTCACCAACTTCTTTTTCTTCTTTTATACTACCTCCTGTTCTACCCTGGCAAATAATCTTGCAAACCAAATCCAGCAAACAAGACCAGAGTGTGAACAACACTTATCTTACATATGACAGGAGTCAGAAAAAACATTGTACATTTTATTATACATTAGATCAAACGGCAGGATTACTGTAATATTGGCATGCACAAAATAACAAAGAAGAAGAATCGTTTTGACACACGTCGCATCGGCTGTGTTTTCAAATCATTTGAAATATGACATAACAGGCCAAACATATCTCAAATCTAACGTACCCATTGTATTTACATCTTTTGGATTCCTGGCCCCTGAATATGTAGGTTTAGCGCCCAGAATCAAAAGACTGATCGCTTAGGGTTTTTAGCAGCTGATACATTGAAAACAAATTCAAGTTTTCGGTGGCCACAAAAATTCAGAATCCAAGATGGCCTCCATTATGCGTTTAAAAATGTAATAACATTGCATTGATTTTCAGATTCAGTGTGTCATAACGTTTCCAAAAATGTATATATTTACACATCTCAAGAAAAAGAACGAAACTTTATAACGAACCTGACCAATGGGTAGGTCTACTTGAAAAAACACGATCGTTGCATGCGGTTGCTACTTTTAACGTGGTTGAAATAAAATGACGGCACAGTCATTATACGTAACAATACGGAAAGCAATATGGCGGCCGTGTCTTATGTCAAACATACCATTTAACATTACGCTCGATATACCTGTGTATAGATCACTGATATATAGCCCGAAAACGTTCAACTACTTCAGATTGATATCGATTTTGGGATTTGTATCGAACGATTGACGGATATAGATCAATTGCTCATGACATCATACGAACTTATTTTGCAGTTTGCGTAATGTTTTTCTCGCGAAATCGTCTACTATGACTATAATATTTTAGCGTCAGACGAGGTGGGATGGCATTTGAAGTAAGTAGCAATCAAAAATACACGTTGCAATATTACTAAATACATTAAAATACACCACTTGCACTAAATAACTAAAATAAGCTATATAATGTTGGCGGAAAAGAGAGTGGCTACTGAATTTTTGTGTAGTTAAGAAAATTGACAGTTGCATGTATATGCATACACTTTGCAGATGACAACACCCGATTGCAGCACTTCGATCTGTGGTTCCGTTTGATGTATAATAAGACACTGTTTATGATCAAGCTACCATTTCCGATCACTTTTCTTTTCACAGAATGGGATGCTTCAGGTTCATTTTGTGTTAGTTAAGTACGATCACTTTGGAAAGATTATCATTGCCCCAGAATGGTGTCAATTTGGAACAGATGCAGTGCCACATTTAAACACCATTTTCTCGTTCAAAATTACCGTCGGTGGGTTACACTGTTGAAATTATGATACGTTATAACATTGTTGGGGTAAAATAGCGTTACCTTTGTTCAAGTACAATTCAAAATACAAAGTACATTTGGAAAGAACAAGTTCTTTGAAACTGAAACCTAACCTCATCAAGTATACAACTACATCAGGACACGTCAAAGCACATTTCAACATATCTTATAGTCTACATGATGAAGTTTGGTATTCGAAATATACTTGATATTTTTACAATTTCAAGTAATCAACATACACAAGTTATTGCCATTTCGGTTCAGATAACTACCTAAACCTGTAAACAGCACTGCAATACCGTAAAAGTATCTATTCGTTGGCGTGATTTCGACTACCATCTCATGTTGTCGAGCGGTCGTTGTCAAGTCATTCAATTGACGTAGATGTCGTTGTCGGTGACTGCCGTGCCACACTCCGGCCCTGTCCATGCTCCCGAGGGACAGAGACACACACACATCCGGCCGGAGCGGGTCCATGTTTTGCGGGGGCCGCGTCCTCCATGCAGACACCGAGGCGTGGCGTCGTAGCCGTTGCACGAGAACGGCACGCGCACGAAACGACTCCCTCGCTTGGCAACGTCACCTAGCGGACAATATACGGGTGTTAGAATATGTGCGTTGTTATTATTATGAAGATCTCGCGGAGTAGTCGCATTAGATGGCACCGTATCACTTCTACCGTGATGCATTTATATATTACCGAATTTTTTTCCCATCCGTGTGACCTCATAATATCAACCCCAGAAGAAGGTTAACCTGTATAGGGAAACCCGGGTAAAACGGGATACTCGGGTAATATAGGAAATCGCTATATACAAAGAATAGTGCTGCCACAAAGCGTATTTTCGCTTCCAACTAGCGTAATGGGATCTGCTGACTACTATACAAACCAATTGGTATGCAGTTCTTCGCGCGGATTGAAACAATCGTTACTAATCCTGAGCTTTGACCCCTAAATTGTTTGTTTGACGATCCATCTAAGTTTGCTAAGTAATAACTTGTCATATTTCAACTTCGAATGTCGTGAGGACGTGGTATTAGTTCATGAGTGTTTCAGCGTATAATAGTTTTTCGTGAGAGTGAGCGATAATTAATGTATCACAGTTTTATTAAAACGTGCCTATTCCGGGCAAAATGGGATATACTAATGCGGGCAAAATGTGATCAACAATTGTGCATGTTATGCCGTCTTATTTTTGTATTTTTCACTGAAAAATGAAAAAATGCAATTTACTTTGACAATATGCCTGTTTCAGTAGATCGCTTAATTTAACTAGTAGCTCACTAAATTACATAAAGATGTGTGATATATGGATTACATAATTATACAGGAATAGTAATCAGCCCAAGGTACGGCAGTCAAATTCACAAATAAGTATGACATTTTGCTTTTACGACCTTACCATATCGCATATCTTTGCTATTCTTATTGTAGTTTACTAACGCTAATATATCAGTTACTTAAAATAAGTATTCTGAATATGTAGGACCACGTCACATTAGCGAATGACACAATATGCATCCCATATTTCCCGGATCAAAATATCATTTTACCCGTATATGCGGGTAAAATGGGAATGTTGCGGGTAAGACGGGATAGTCCGTTTTTATCCAAAAATAATGATGTCAACAATAAACCAAAACCATGCACAGTTGTGTTTTGGTGTGTTTGGCCGATACACACAAAAACTATTACCCTAATGCGCAAAATATGGGTGCGACGAACAGCAGAACGTTAACTCTACCATATTGCCCGGGTTTCCCCATATCTAGGAATATATATGTATGCATTCATGCATATATATATATATATATATATATATATATATATATATATATATATATATATATATATATATATTTATATATATATATATATATATATATTATATATATATATATATATATATATATATATATATATATATATATATATATATATACATACATTTACATACCATATATGTACACACTATATATACATACATATACATACCATATATGTATACATACATACATATATACATACATACATATATACATACATACATTCAAACATTACAAAGCCACGCAGAGGATAATATGTTTCAGAAATACATAAATGCATCATCTATAGTCCCTTGCCACGTCCCTCCAACGTGTGTCGTGATGTTGTAGATGTAGTGAATAGTTTCTGTGAAAATAACCCTGGCGACCCACTTATACTGTTATACAACATCAACACGTATCTACATACACTATTATGCCTCCAACGATCCACCAATCAGATTATGCTGCTCCTTTACGAGAACTTGAACAAGGCTACGAACCCCATACGTGTCTAGCGACACGTGTTATTGTGTTGGATAAATGCTAAGCCAGAAGGTAAGTAGCAGTCAATGTCACCGTAACGTTATCTTGTTTACGCGTGGAACTAGTATGCCTGACTTACTCCGACAGCAATGTGTATGCTAAACCAACTCAGACTAGATCGGGGGCTGTAGTTGAAATCAGTAGGCTGAAGGAAAAGAGTTCCGCTTGAGATAAGGATACAGTTGAATTTTGTAAAGTCTCACGGATGTCTCACCAGGTAATTTATTTAAGCGTAGTTTTAATGTAATCGCGTTACTTTTACTTTGTACAAAATGTTCTGTAAATATGTTTAAAAAACCTTTTTATGGTTTGTAACGTATTATTTTACACGTAAGTGTATGTTATCGAGAATGTATGAATGAATGAATGAATGAATGAATCAATAAATGAATGAATGAATCAATCAATCAATCAATCAATCAATCAATCAATCAATCAATCAATCAATCAATCAATCAATCAATCAATCAATCAATCAATCAATCAATCAATCAATCAATCAATCAATCAATCAATCAATCAATCAATCAATCAATCAATCAATCAATCAACAATCAACGAATCAATGAACGAATCAACGAATGAACGAATGAATGAATAATGCAAAAAAGTTGAAAATTATAAATTGATTCTGATACTCAGACTTTTTTTATAAAGTGACTAAATACAATAACAATGCCTTTGTCAGCTTAATTGAGTCCCTGGTGACCATGAAAGGGTACGAGTATAATGTGTTGAAATATTATGTCGATGACGAAGGCTGTACTATTGCTCAGTCTCCAAGTACATCAGCCTCCATTCTCTTCGTGTGGTGTCGGCGAGCAAATCATATCTTCGACGTATCGCAGCTGTGACGTCATCGACGTTTGACAGCAGTGAGGTGAACGGCGTAAAACATCGGTGAGTTCTCCAGGTCACTATTTTAAGCCATGGTCCCATAGAGCCTGTGTTGGTATACGATGGGCTACAATGGGCTACGATGGCAGAAAATTAAATATTATGCTATTGCAATGCACGACCATCCTGCGATAGCCCCACGATTGTCTCACGTGTTCGTACGATGGTGTACGACGTCCTGAGTCATCACAGTATGGTATGTCATTAAGTTCAGTTCCACTTTCTGTTCAGTACATAACTATTTGAAGATGGGTCCAAAAGGTGACAAGAGCAAGGACAAGAGCAAGGACAGAGGACAAGGACAAGAGGACAAGGACAAGGACAAGGACAAGGACAAGGACAAGGACAAGGACAAGGACAAGGACAAGGACAAGGACAAGGACAAGGACAAAGGACAAGAAGGAAAAAGGAAAAGGAAAAGGACAAGGACAAGGACAAGGACAAGGACAAGGACAAGGACAAGGACAAGGACAAGGACAAGGACAAGGGGAGACAGTCGGGATCTGTTGTGGAGGAAGAGCCAGAAGAACAAGACCTGATGCAGCAGGGAGAGACAGAGGCGGAGGGAGACAACTGGGGAGACCCTGACCAGAGTGAAGCGTGCAGTGACGTTGATGAAGAGACAACAGGTCAGCCAAGAAAATGAAGACCAAGACCAGGATTGTGCAGACACGAAGTGATGGCCGGAGTTCATATATCCCCTAAGTAGCTACGAGGACGCACGAGGACGCACGAGGACGCAGGATCGTCCTGCGTCCTCGCAGGATCGTCGTATGATATCCTACGACGTCGTACGATGCCGTACGATATCGTACGTGTCTGGCGTTTACCTGTGCACAGGTGAAAGTTATCTACGTGGTCGTATGACGGTCGTACGACGGTCGTAAAAGATGATTTTCCAACCTACGATGAGTCTCGGTGGCCACAAAATCTTATATCGATGCATAATGGGCTCCACGATGCTCCACGATACTCCACGATTCTACTATCGTAGACCATCGTATATCAACGTAGGCTCTATGGGATCATAGCCGTAGTCAATGCACGGCTCAGCATCGATCTCTGCCGAACCGAACAAATGTGATCTCTAGTGAGGTGAGTACCTTGGGACTAGCCATGCACTGAGCTACGGGCGTCCCCGTTACGTATAAACGTGTTTATCGGAGATGGCCTCATCGAATTGGACGTCTGCAAGCGGTCGAAGGTCATTGGCCACCTCCAGGGCTTCCAGGCTTGACACCTCGAGGACTTGAACGAGCGGATATGTTGAGTGGTTTTATTGTTCGGTTGTAGTAAATCGACCTTCTTCATGTGACGTCATAGCTAGTAAACTCATTAAATCTGAAAATTCCGCGGGATCTGCTGGAAAGCCGTGTTTGATATAACATTTATATATATATATATATATATATATATATATATATATATATATATATATATATATATTTTTTTTTTTATTATGTTTTTTAAACACACTCAAATGTTACATATAATAGTATACTTCATGTATATGCAACAACAAAAATTTTATAATGCCGTGTTGTTATTCCCTTTAACGTCGACGCGAACACAATTCAATAACACCCCGTGGCCCCGACGAAATTCATATTAGCTTCAGCAGTCAGCACGACTCCGCTCTCTGATTTCGTCACATCCTGTTCCTGACATCGGAAGAAGAAGGGGGCTCCGGCCCAGCCCATCCAATATTAATTTGGTTCGGTACCAGGATTTCGGGTGGACCTCAAGCAGAGTGCCGTTAGATGTTGCCCCCGATAATCTACCACATATAGTGCAGGTGAAGGTTTGGGTTCCTAATTATAATCGCTGTGTGTGTGTGTGTGTTGTGTGTGTGTGTGTGTGTGTGTGTGTGTGTGTGTGTGTGTGTGTGTGCGTGCGTGCGTGTGTGTGTGTGTGGTGTGTGTGTGTGTGTGTGTGTTTGCATGTCCCTGTGCATTCATACGTACGTACGTACGTACGTACGTACGTACGTACGTACGTATGTATGTATGTATGTATGTATAATGTATGTATGCAAGTAACTATGTATGAAGCGTCCCCGACGGAACAGCGGAAGGTTTACTTAGCTTGGAACAGCAATTACAGTTGTAGAACAATATCGTAAGTTTAATGTTCCGAACAACTGTTCAAACCTTTGTAATGTTCCCCAAATATTCAGCACGGGCGCCTCTAGCAACCGTCTCCATATGTTTGCGCAGGCCAATGTGCCGTCATGTAGTTATTTTTACTAGTTCTTATAATACAACGTTGCCCAAAATTCGCTGTGGACAAGTCGTGCATTTTGTAGCAAGATATGAAGTGAGTAGCTTATTAGAATAGGGACATAACCTCTCTCTGATTAGAATGTAGAACAAACGCATGAAAATACAATTAAGAAGATTTAGAACTTACCAAAGAACGAATCATCCGCATTTACGTCCGACGTCACTAAGTGGAGCACCAACGTAACGACGAACAGCGAGACAATCATTGACGTCACTTCCGGTTTCATTTTAAAGTTCCTACAAATAACGACATCATTTGTTTATTTTATAAACATAAGTAAAACATGCTGAGTTCTGATAAAAACCTATCGGGACATATATATTACATATACAATATATATATATATATATATATATATATATATATATATATATATATATATATATATATATATATATACAAGGCATGATCAAGCGTTGATCAGCATAGTGTCCGCCTAACTTCCCACTACATGACGGCTCCCGCGCACACGGCGGTATAAATCTTCCACTTGATTCTGTGGGAACACTCGTCCACTAAACACAATGTATTCGCGTGCGAGTTCCAATTAGTGTTGTTGCCAGTGTGTTAGTAATCAAATCGTCTTAGATGTAATGTAACCGATGTCGTCGCTGAATTGTTGCCGTGTTCGCTAACACTTGCTCTTACATGTCGCCGGCTTGAAACCTGCTGGCATGCGATCGATCTTATTAATGTCAAGTGTTTAGGATTTATTCAAGCGGCTCTTTACATATTGGTTGATGCGACCCAATTTTGGGTCGCCAAGTCATTTTGAATGGATCACCATTGACTTCGGGCGTAGTGTCCCGTATTGTAATTGGCATGCATACAATGCTCGGATCAGATACGTATTGTCCCGTAGCGGATATTTCCGGTTTCATTTTACAGTTCCTACAAATAACGTCATATTTTATTCATAAGTAGAACATGTTCAGTCACGTGAACACCTATCGCGACATGCTATGAACATTGTACTTGTCCCGCAGACGAATATTGTATGCCAACTTATCAAGTGCGTTAAGTCGAAACGTTGCGTGATGTAATAAAACTTGACCTTTTCTAACTTACGCCTGATTTATCAATTAATTGTCGACACGAAACACATATACTTGCATCGCATCTGGTATTAAAACAACACTGTTACATTAATTTGACTATTGCTTAAAATGGAAAATTTCACAACCTGGTGCGACGTAAAATATTAGTTGTACGTTATGTTAAGTAAAAACGGCAAGTTTCCGTATTATGAGATAATGTAGTCATAAATATGATTGGCTCTAATACGAGCGCATGCGATATTTGGCATTCGCGTGTATCTGATATCGACGTTCCTTTCTGTGCGGTGCTGCTGAAATTGGTGGGCGATAGTTGAAGCCTTAAAATATACTTTTATGTGCATGCATATATACATACATACATACATACATACATACATACATACATACATACATACATACATACATACATACATACATACATACATACATACATACATACATACATACATACAACCACACAACACCACACGCACAGCACACGCACACGCACACGCACACGCACACGCACACGCACACGCACACGCACACGCACACGCACACGCACACGCACACGCACACGCACACGCACACGCACACGCACACGCACACACATCCAGACCAGACCAGACCAGACCAGACCAGACCAGACCAGACCAGACCAGACCAGACCAGACCAGACCAGACCAGACCAGACCAGACCAGACCAGACCAGACCAGACCAGACCAGACCAGACCAGACCAGACCAGACCAGACCAGACCAGACCAGACCAGACCAGACCAGACCAGACCAGACCAGACCAGACCAGACCAGACCAGACCAGACCAGACCAGACCAGACCAGACCAGACCAGACCAGACCCGGGTCACAAACTGACACGCAAAGTTGTCGATTGAAGGCGTCGTTGCTGCTTTCTAGTGACGATCTTTATCATGGAATTTCTGTCTATCTTCGTGGTATACATATACATATACATTAGCGCTGGGCCGTTCAATCTGCAATGCCTCTGGTGGATACAAAATGTCCAACATTTGGAGGCCGACCATTCACACTCTCGGGACAATCAGATCGAGATGAATGTGAATGGTCTACGATCTCCGTCCTGCGCTGATGCAGACAAATTGCTTCTGCGGACGTCCTATCACTTGCATTCCCATACGTCCGCATCCAGGATGTGGTCCGGAGACGAAATCATTTTCAGGTGTTCTCTATGTATAATCCGTCGACATCTTTATGTCTTTATCCAATTTGATTCATTGCAGATTCAATAGGCCAGTCGTTCGTCTGTTCTTGCTGGTTTTGAGAGAGACGGTTGTGCCTGCAGATGTTGTACAATAAGTCACCAGGAAAGGACACGATTCTGGCACAGAAGGAACAATCCGTTGAATCGTGACCGTCAGAAAGTCGATTAATAAGAGCGGACGTGCAATGTAAAATGTTCCTCCATGCGTACAATCGGATTGCATGTTAATTGGTTCATTGCATGTTCAGCCGGTGGCGAAGATTTCAACTGAGTCACTGGACGGCTCCGTGGCCATTCCAGGTAGTGTGGCCGTACGTGTAGGCTGTACATGACCATAACTTAACGATAAAGTTGACACAAACGTGTCGTGTTGTTGTGACCAAAATGACATATATTTTTACCCAATGAATGGGTGATCTGCCCCTGGTGCCGTCGTATATATACGACAGCTTCGTATGACACACAAAGCATGCAGTGAAAACACACCACGCAACATAACAATGACAGCGTGCCATCTACCATCAGTATGTTGCCGTAGTAATGATGCTGGCATTATTTGATTCGCATAAGACTGTCTGCGACGTGTAGCGATGATTTTCTTGGCAATTTTACATTGTTGCTCTGTGTCTTACGATCGCTCAAACCCGGAACTGATGGGGCATGTAGGGCTTTTCTTTAATCTTGATAACTTCTGATGCAATATCCTTCTCTAATGACTATCAGGTGGTTTCTACTGCCTTCTCTCTGTCCTCGTTATGCGTACTTTCACATCCGTTTCGCGATTCCTTTCTACGTTTCTTTCAGGTTTACTTTGGGCAATCCACACAACTGTATCCAGGTGTCCATGCGTATTTTAGCGTCACCAGTGAGGGTTTCTTAGACGAAGTTATACGCTTCTCAGAAAAGCAAAGAACGAGGCCATCTTTTCAACCGGCAGCACGCCATAGCTTCCGTCGGTGACCTTTCATCCAAGTGGCAGTCAAACTTGAAAATTGAGAAATGGGACAAGAGGAAGGCATGCGGTTACACATCACGTCAACTGGTGGTCTGCTTTGAAGTTCATTGTCCTCTCCGAGTCCAGCTAAGAGTATATTATGGAGTCGGCACGAGCCGCCTGTCGGGTCACAGTGACACAGACACCAGACGGTCCTGCGACGACGGTGAACGACAGCAGCTGTCTGCACGCGAACGAGGATCGCTGTAATTAGTTAATGACTGGGACGGACAACTGATCTATACACTAGTTATTAGTAGTTATTTATAATATATATATATATATATATATATATATATATATATATATATATATATATATATACTTTATATTCTTTTTTTTATTGATTAGTAGCATATCATTAACGGTAGCCATTTATCTTATTATTTATTGTCTTGCTATCGCCATCTTGTCGTATTAGGTTATAATATAGTAGTCAAACAGGCTGATACTAGATGATAAGAGAAGAGGTGAAGAACAGGCTGTGATGGAACGAGGATGGAATTAGTAAGAAGGGAGGAAAGAAAAGAGAATAAATATAAGAAAATAAGGGAGAAATTTTTAGGAGACTTGTGAAGGGTATAATGAAGAATAGTAAACATGGCTGGAGACTAGGATGAAGAAGGAGAAGGAGAAGGAGAAGGAGAAGGAGAAGGAGAAGAAGAAGGAGAAGGAGAAGGAGAAGGAGAAGGAGAAGGAGAAGGAGAAGGAGAAGAAGAGGAGAGGAGAAGGAGAAGGAGAAGGAGAAGGAGAAGGAGAAGGAGAAGGAGAAGGAGGGAAGGAGGAGGAGGAGGAGGAGGAGGAGGAGGAGGAGGGAGAGGAGGAGAAGGAGAAGGAGAAGGAGAAGGAGAAGGAGAAGGAGAAGGAGAAGGAGAAGGAGAAGGGGGAGGAGGAGGAGGAGGAGGAGGAGGAGGAGAGGAGAAGGAGAAGGAGAAGGAGAAGGAGAAGGAGAAGGAGAAGGAGAAGGAGAAGGAGAAGGAGAAGGAGAAGGAGAAGGAGAAGGAGAAGGAGAAGGAGAAGGAGAAGGAGAAGAAGCGTAATGCTAAACGGTCAATGTCACGTCAAGCGCGGCCGCCATAATTACTGCTTTCCCTATTGTGACGTATAATGACAGTTCCGCCATATTAAATCAAACACGTTACGCGTAGCATCTGCATGCAACGATCACGTTTGTATACAATAAAACATGACGTGAATATTCACGTTCCCTGTGGAAAGCATAATCACTGCGCGTAAATCGTCCTCTGATCTCTATTATCGACGGTTTTTAGAACGCAAGATGGCGGAAACACGTTTCTCGCAAATGTACTTTCTTCAATGTATATATATATATATATATATATATATATATATATATATATATATATATATATATATATATATTCAGTGGAAACCCTAGTCACCTACGTAGTTGTTGCGCGTCATACAAATCAACATATCGGTTCTTCAATTCGAGAGCGCTCAGAAGAAGCAGAAAGCAAAAATGAACCCTCAACTTTGATAAAACTGCGCTACTCACAGAAGTCTACGCAGAAAGGCTGACATCTAGGAAGTAGCAATGCACTAACATTTGCACTTGAACCCAAGCCTGAGAGTGACAGTGATTTCAGTCCCCATGGATTGAGAATGGATGTGTGTGCTGACGATTTCTAAGGATGTCGGATATTTTTTCGCATCACTCGATCGGGATATCGTCTCGCATTACCTTTCACAGCAGTGCGCGTCAAACGTGGATTTCACGAAGAATGCGCCATTACATGTATGTGCGTTTGATTTACGCTAGCTGAATAAAGTTATACATGTTTTCATTGGGTTGTTTAATTGTTAACACATTTGAAATATTATGACAAATATGAAAATAATTATGTAATAACTGGATTTCAAAATATCCAAATGAAAATTAGTGAATATATGTTCGTATTATAGCGTACTGCATTTGAATATAATTTATATTTTTATTTATATACTAACAATGTTAGTGGTTGCCTGCATACTGAGAAATCATGCACTTTTATTCTAATAGTATCCTATATATATATATATATATATATATATATATATATATATATATATATATATATATATATATATATATATATATATATATAATCATAAGATTTATCTTCAGTACACTCCTTCATTCTAATGCAATATGAGTATTATATTATCAATATCATGTATTGTTACGTTGAGAAAATAACGATTGCATTCATCACAAACATTAGCTTGTCTATGGGTGTTGTCATAACACCGATTGACCCATGAGTGTCTGATATGATGACGTCTAGTTGGATCAATTAAAAACCAGCTTACATTAATCCACAAGGCAAAGGAGCACTCGTTTATCACGGAGAATATGACCAATTGGTCATCACTAAATTATCCCAGTAAGGCCGTGAGGAAGGAAAAGCGGAGCATATCAAATATAGGTAAGCAACAATAAATACCTATAGTTCCGTTTTCTCCAAGAAGTATTGGTAGATTAGAGAGAAGTGGAAAAAGGACGCCGATGAATGTAGAATTATTGGACATCGACGCGTCGGAGGAGATGCATTTATAATGATCCAAAATTAAGATATTCAATCGGGTCTCATTTCTAATAATAGAACACAGTCAATGTAAACTGTTACGATGGCACAAACATCCGGTGAAATGTATCTTGTCTTAGAACAATTATGAAGGAATGGCGGTATTTTTGTATTGCTTTGAGTCAATCCTCTTAGTTTGATTGTAACGTTTTCACACTGATATTACGAACAATGAAACTTCTAAAAGAAAAGGGAAAACAATTTTTTTATTAGGAATATAGGTTACGCGCATGGACGGTTTACACATAGACGGCTTCATCCTCTTTACGCGGGCATCGCCGCGTCAACTGTTTACGTCAATGTCGACCGCAGCAGTGTTAATATTCGCCGTATCATTCTAGTCAGGTGCTGGTTAATTCAGCAGAGGCGTCCATCAAAAAGACTGACACGACCCGCGAGGAAAACGACAGGCCACATAACAGGTTTTGCGGGCCGCAAAATCGAGCAGGAACTGAACGCAATCGCGTGTGACACATACACAAACGGCTGGAACAATACGTGTGCAAAGAAGACGACAGCGACTTTGATCACTAAAATCCCCTCGGGAACGTCTGGTATTGTTCGTTTTGCAGTCGCAATATCATTCGGTGAATGTATTGTATACGTACTTTATTGCGTTTCGACCTGAGTGACCTCAGCACAGTTATGTACATAATGTCGGCCAGCAATAACAGACTCAACTCTCGTCAGAGTGTATCAAATTGTGTTACGAGCCTCGCGGTTGACTTATTCCGATCGCCGAACTCACTTGGTGACCAAACCTTCTAGATACAATACATCATATCTAATGATTACATTCGGGGTTGGGAAAATCGCACGACATGGACTATGTTTGAAGAATATTACGCTAATTTCTAAATCCTGTCCACATTATGATATGGGTGGATAACATATTAAAGCGTCATTCGGAGGATGAGCATTTCAGGGGAAATGGAAAACGACACTGGTTTGGGGACATTGTTCGCATTATACATTTTTGGCGTCGTTAAATAGAATGTTACATACCAAATGCACGCGAGACGATTAATTGACAATCAGTCTTACTTGGATTTGACGATTATATGACGTGATAATATATATATATATTTATTTTTTTCTCAATATGTTGCATACATTTTTCGTCTGGTGGACAAAGATTAAATGAATTCTTTTAAAATGCTTAACTCTTTGTTATATAAACAATTGTATGTATTAATCCAGTTAACATAACTATTTAATATAATTATATGCATACATTCCCATATAAATATGGTTTTTTTATCAATCACTTGTAACGTTAACAGCATACCGAAAACATAACTCAGGGTACGTGGATATATTAGTTGGGCTCCGCCTATACTATCTGTCCATGGTCACTGGTTATTCGGTGGTTCACTACGCGTACATCAATATTAATTATAATCCGACTGCATATATTAATTAACCCAAGTTATGCACTGGTTTGCAAGACAAAAGTATCAGAGAAAGTACTTATGCGAAAGTATCATGTCCAATGCACATAAATCCTTTAAAGGAAGGTTCGGATAATCACACCGGGAACTCTTTCTTGGCGATCCACGCAAAATGGCATGCTGGCCGAATTTTGGATGATGACAATGTTATATAATTGAAATCGAAACGGACATATTGGTTGATGTATTGCACCATCCGTAACATGAATTATTTTCACTGGACTACGCTAACTGGACTACTGATATCAGGTAGCTAAACGGGATACTGTTTGTTTCATAATTGCAATTTGTCCGCAGCGTTTACAGAGAATAAATTTATAGTCATGTTTTCTCTGATCAGCCAGACGTGTATCGATCACAGCTATTGGTACTATGTTCGTCGCGCTGTCGTGGCACGGACTGTCTACTGGTCCATAACCGTATGCCACGTCATGCTGCTCTAGATAACAATGGAAGAGCACTTCATACTTATTTCAGAACTAAGATACTGTAGTTACGCTAAACACATCATGTCATTTTTTGTTTATAAAAGAAACCGAGTTGAAATGATAACAAGAATGCTTAATCGTTTTGTTTTGTTGCGCCACTGAGCTCGGGTTTGGAACTACCATTAGTGTATTGTTATGGCCTAGATATAAACATGAGTCGAAGTAATAACATTTGTTGTTCATTATTTATTTATTTACCCAAAACACTAATTTTCCACGACACAGTATGTTGCTATGCAATATGGTAAAGGCTGTGTTAGATTCGATAAATAGAATTTGACAAAACAAATAACAACTCTCTTATTTGTTCACAACATGCACGTGTTGATTTACGAGGTATATTTAATTAATCCGTTTAACTGTGCTAATTGTAATATATTTGTCTGCATCAGCAACAGCAGCAGCAGCAGCAACAGCAGCAGCAGCAGCAGCAACAATTCAATAGAACCATACGACAGCCTGTGCTTAGCGCTGACGTTTGTCTCTGTTGTCTGCGTGGAACTGAAGACGTGTGTATACGAATAACAGCTACAATAGGCCAACATCGATCAGCTAGCTCACCGTTATCAAGACCTAGGGCGGAGAACCACTCCACAATGTCGATGTTACAAAGACTTAATTCTGCGTCACTTGCAGTATTGGCTAGCACTGCTGCCAGAAGGCATAGGCACACAAGCCACTGAACAGGTGCAACTCACACCATTTATCATGATCATACCAATTAATGAAAGGACGTAGAGGAGACACGTGTGTTTCTTTTCTTGACTGTATAGATATAGGTCCTTGGTACCATACGCTGACCGAGGCATATGTTCTATTTGAGGAATGTTTTCAGCTAAATCACGCCACTAGGGGATGGTGCAGTATAGATGCAATTGTTTTAATGACCCTGAAGGGTATGCAATTGGATGTTTTGACGAGTCTCATTGGGATTAGGGCGTGCAAGTCTCGCGCGCGAAACCGAGGCTGGGGCAGTTGGGGTTGGAGGTCCATATACTCCATGTTAACATATAGGACTTTGTTTTGTTTTGGTCGTAATAATCGAACTGTCCCGAAATAGCGTATTTCAGTCATATTGTCCGAAGGATTATTACAAGCAGAAGCAGTGGAACATTTTGCCGGTGACAATGATCACGGAAATCATGAATTTTAATCGATTATTATGGTGGTTGCCATGGCAAACGCGGCAAGTATTCTGTTTGGCGATCTTGACTAATAATGAAGAGTGCCAGTTTTCGCGCAGTACAACCTGTTTGGGCCAAACGTATACATGTGTTATGATTATGTGCATTTAGACAACTTGTCAGATATAAGTGCTTATCGAAACCACAACGTACAGCAATGTAAAACGCAAATCCCGTAAAAGACACGTACAGCCTAGCATCGTGTCGATTATCTGCACTACGTAAATCGCTATGTGCCTATGATACCCCTATGATAGTGTGGTAAACTCAATATTAAATCGGACATTTAAGATAAGAAACGTATAACACAAGATATTTATGAACTGATTTTCCTAGTGTCCATCAGTCGGAAGCTACAACTGTCATCCATCGTTAGAATATTATTCTTGTGTCCAGTCCCCAATTAGTCTCGCTTAGTCCCCAATAATCTCCAGTCGCGCGAAGTCACGCCATGTATCGTGACCCACTTGCAGGCCCTAATTTATAATAAATAAACCCCACCAAAACAATCAACGCGCTTGTGTAGTCCCTATATACACCAGTGCGTAGAAATGTTTACATTCAGACCAACGCCGTTGTGACATACATACATACATGGGCATGTGTGTTTTTGTGTGCGTGATTATGTAATCAAGCATTTCCAGGAGGGCTAATCTATAATACATCGTGGCAAACTATGTCAATTGCAGTCGCGCACGGCAATGGGCCCAACGGCCCTGTGCGATTATCATTAGTGTAATAACTTCTCTGTTGGACCCGCTGCTGGTCGGATCGGTAAAAGGTCTCGGCCCAAACACGGAGACTTGGCGTACCATACGATCTGCCTTCCCGTGGGTACATGTCCGAAATTTACTAATGAAATATGTCAGGTCAAATATGCCACGACATTTATTAAGCATTTAATAGTTGTGATCAGTTATTCCCGTGGCGTGTTACTCGCTCGGCCAGTGTGACCTTTAGCGTGCGACTTTGTCGACTGACGTTTTGCCGTCTCGGTCTTCACCCGATGACATTTCTGGCGAGAAGTGTGTCAGCGACACTCCTGCACGATGACCCACTTATATATTAATATCGTAAGAACATTTATAGGATTTGCTTAACGAATTGCTGTAGATATGATGATGTTCGTGAAAGCTACATAACCGTTCCCAACCCAAAATGTTTGATATCGACGAATAAGAGAGAGAATACGTTGATAGTAAAGAGAGAGAATACGTTGATAGTAAAGAGAGAGAATACGTTGATAGTGAAGAGAGAGAATACGTTGATAGTAAAGAGAGAGAATACGTTGATAGTAAAGAGAGAGAATACGTTGATAGTAAAGAGAGAGAATACGTTGATAGTAAAGAGAGAGAATACGTTGATAGTAAAGAGAGAGAATACGTTGATAGTAAAGAGAGAGAATACGTTGATAGTAAACTGCCATTATCCACAAAAAGTGTCAAGAATCACGAACACCCCTTGACGATTGACTGTCAATCATAAGCAAGTTGAAAAATAAAGTCACATTTAAATATTAAAGTTAATAAGTGCGTACGACATGCAACATTACATCTATTTATTGTATACAATAAAGCCAACCGGACAGCCAGTTTTAAACTGCCTTCATGTGTGCGTTTTTTACACGCCCTAGAGATGCGATGCATTTCTGGTCGAACGCCCAGTGACATTTTAACACGGTCCAACGATTACCACATTGAATGCAAGGACTGTCTCTATTAGCTTGAAACGAACACAAATCACACGCAATAGTGCAATGATGTCAGATTGCAAGATATGCTGATAGTAAATTGACTACGTCGTTGAGTCCATTTGCCTAGCCAATATGTTGTTTGCCACGGTATTGGACACACGGGGGTCGTTCTCCCGACAAATATCCTAACTTGTTTCAAGCAACATAACATAACACAACACTGTCAAATAAATACCATGCGACAATTAATTTAAGATACGCACCAATGGATTCTTCCTAGAGTACATTTGTGTCACACACAAATTGATTATAATATTACAGTCAAATACACAATAAGTACAATTCAAATTGTTTTTTTAGAGACAAATTATGTTATGTGAGTTTACCGTAAACTTGACTCATGGTAATTGTTTGAAAACCCCATAGCTCAAAACGACTACTACACAAATACATCTTAAATGCAGTTACAATCTCAGAAGTCACCAACAATAAATGACTATGTAAAACTGGTTATTGGTCTATAAACGTGTGCGCTCTCGTGCATGCGTGCATGAGCATGCCTTTTATGTTTGTAACCAGCCACAATATAAGCCAATCGGTAAAACCAAACGGTCCGAGAAAAAAACTAGAAAAAAAGAGAATGCAGTTGCGTATAATAATTACCATAAATAGGGCAGCTTAGCATAAGGTTGGTGTGTAATTAACTAATATCAGCGTTATGCCAAATAGCGTTTTGACATTGGAGAAACAGGCGAGCGTTTTTTCGAAGTTATACTTATATTACATTGAAAAATTCCAAAAGTCAGATGAGCTAACGACACCTGCAATATTCTTGTCACGGCACTGGTGGTCCGACTACATCAAACCGGGCTAAGATTGCGATATCGAAACTTTATGAAATTGTCGTCTGCTACGTTTTTTTTTTTGAAAGATCACTTGCACGCCGTGACCTCGTCAACGTTTAATTAGTTCCGTCGCCATGGCAACACGTCCGAGTACAACGTCTTTACCGCGTCCCTTTTTTGAATAGAGCACACTGCACGTGCAGTAAAGACATACAGGTACATCATTCTAATCGATCGTATGTGCAGAATTGCGTTCCTCGATGACCGTTGTACAAGCAAAAGTGGACAGTGGACATACAACTCCTGTGATGCGTGATTTTCATTGGATTCCAGTCAGATATCGGCTCCGGGTGTCCCCCGCATAGCCAACGTTGATTAAAGCGCGTAATAGCGCGGCACCAGCCTATAATACACACCAGGCAAACAACAATGGATACATAATTCCCCTCCTATGTCCTACTATTGACGTGTGGCATTACAGCAATGAATGTAAAAGTCACCCTTTGAATCGAAAGGAATACAATACAACAGTGTATGATGTGAAGTATTCATAATAATCTCGGGCAGGACGAGACACCACGCTGTCATAGATCAGTCAATGCCAAACAAAGGTTTTGTCTATTCAGAGGGGGCGTGTGACAATAGATCAATTGGCTTGAACTAAGCATGGGATTGTAATGGAGTAGGTTGCTTCCGGTATAAATTTTTAATAGTAAAACAAGTCTTCTAAAAGAACGATCTGCCTCCCCCTCCCCTCTCTCTCTCTCATTCTCTCTCTCTCTCTCTCTCTCTCTCCTCTCTCTCTCTCTCTCTCTCTCTCTCACTCACTCACTCACTCACTCACTCACTCACTCACTCACTCACTCACTCACTCACTCACTCTCTCTCTCATTCACTCTCTCTATCTATCTCTCTCTCTCTCTCTCTCTCTCTCTCTTCTCTCTCTCTCTCTCTCTCTCCTCTCTCTCTCCTCTCTCTCTCTTCTCTCTCTCTCTTCTCTCTCTCTCTTCTCTCTCTCTCTCTCTCTCTGCTCTCTCTCCCTCCCTCCCTCCCTCCCTCCCTCCCTCCCTCCCTCCCTCCCTCCCTCCCTCCCCCTCCCTCCCTCCCTCCCTCTCTCCAGTGCATGTCTGGCCGCTGAAAAATATATCTGCGTCAATGTATGGACAAAGACTTGGTGTCAGTCACTTGTGACTATATTGGCTAAGAAAGACCAATTAAGGTTGCTTTTATTTTGATTCTAAATGCATAGTAGGCCTACTAATTTGACGTATTGTTCCTAGTTGTTTCGAATGTCTAGCAAAAATACATTTTGTTTTCCTTTTTAACGTGACTACTTCGTGAAATTTAATTATCTTAATATGTTAATAAGCATAAGTGTGCGTGCATGTGTGCTGCGTGTGTGCATGCATCCGCGTGTGTGTTTCCTGCAGTTCGAAAATAGGTCATCCATGCGCATGCATGCGTGCGTATGGCCATATCAGTCAGCGTTTGTATTTTACAGTTTTCATTTATTTAATAACGTATTTAGCTTAATTAGATGTATGTTTTCGTCAAGTAATGTGGATTTAAATTTTAATGGGCTGACACAGGAGAGTTCAATAAGGCAGAAGTCGATGTTAGTACATCGTTTATCAAATAAGTAAGGGTTATGCTAACTCTGCCAGTAATACTAGTCGTACTGATTGTATTTTCAATTATCTCACAATCATGAATCGCCTATCATCCGCCGCCTTGTCCCAGCGCAAGCGTGCAAACTAACGAACGACGACAAAACCGGAAGTTACCATATCAACTCGTAAAGACTGTTATGTGAAAAACATATTGCTACCTTTATGCTTTAGAGGCAGCCAACTCAACCCAAGACACTCGACCATCATGACTGTTTCGGCGAATTGGTTTTGGAGACGTACTCCGTGAAAACAAAACCCAATAACGCCTTGAGGGCTACAAAGATAAATCATCAAAACTGTTTCCGTTTTCGCTGAGCAGCAACATATCTAAGAGAAGATCGTGTTTGAAAGGTTAAAGGTGTTTTCATTAGCCCAAGTCTGAAGAGGCCAGCGACATAGTTTACGAGAGTGACCTTTGAGACCTATTTCCTCTGTTTCCGTTATCTTCTGAATAAATTCACGCATGTTATGCCCGGAACAGATTCTACGCATCTACCGCTGGGCGGCCTCCGCAACCAGGGTTTGTTCCAAGCTCCACGGCCACAATAAGCGGTAGGGCCTAGTAATGTTTCGCGAATGTGACAATGAGTGTAGCCTTATAACCCCCCGCGGTGCCGACGCTGACCGGGCCCCGGGGCCCCGGGATAAGGGTGAAACGCGGCCCCGTTTTGGCGTCCCCCGGCAAAAATACGGTCAAAAAGGGTGGGCGTCGAGGGCGGGGGGGGGGGGGGGCGGCAGGCCGGGCGGGCAGGCGGGCAGGGGCGGGGCGGGGCGGCGGCGGAGCGGGGCAGGGCAGGGCAGGCAGGCAGGCGGCACAGGCAACCCGGAGTCGTGCAGGCACGGGATTGCGGAAAGGGGGTCGGGAGGCATGTCAAACGGTGACGAGGGCTTGTAATCGGGGGGTTATTTAAAAAAAATCCCCCCTTTTTGGGGGAAAAATCCTCCCCGGGGGGCTCCCAAATTTTTAATTATTTGGTAATTTTTAAAAGGAAAAACATCCCGCCAATCTAACATTCGGACATTGTAAACATTGTCATGTATATTCGTTGGTAACATTTTCACATATCTTTTGTGTGTCGACAGCAGTGCCAAATTGGTGTATTAATTATAGCGACTTCTGACCAACTGTTTCAATCCAGGAGTACTTGTTGATGACCGTCTAAATGCGGCACATTGGAAAAGAACAACGCGTGATTCTGGAAGTGTCCCTCGATCGCCTTAACTGACTTGGGAAAATAGCTGATTTGGTTCCATAAATTCTGTAAGTTTAAGAATTCGATTAGCCGTTCGATGTAACAAATTTTTTTTGAAATAAACAAGCAGGTTTTCGTACAAGAGTTGGTGGTTTTCGATAGTCTCAAGATGTAGAATCTTCAACACCTTTCAGTAATTTTTTTATTGTCGAGACTCTCCCACTCTATTCCTTTTTGTGTCCAATTAAACCAGTGGCGGACGGGCAGACGGTCGGGGACGGGCCCCTTATAAAAAATACCATTCAAACCATTCAATTACCATTGAAAGGTGTTTGAGTGGTCCTAGGGGGTGTTATGGCCAAGGGTATTTGAATGTTTAAAAAAAAAAAATTGAATTCTTTGTACCGTTCAATGGTATTGAATGGTATTTTAAATTAGCGTTGAGAGTACCACTGTGTCCTACTGAAATATCATTGAATGGTCCAATGGTACTGAAAGATACTCAATGGTATTTAGTGGTAATCAATGGTATACCATTGGCTCTTTTTTGTAAGGGGCGGGCGGGCGGGCGGGCGGGCGGGCGGGCGGGCGGGCGGGCTGGCGGGCGGGCGGGCGGGCGGGCGGACGCGGACGCACGGACGCAAGGAACGCACGGACGCACGGACGGACGGACGGACGCACGGACGCACGGACGCACGGACGCACGGACTCACGGACGCACGGACGCACGGACGCACGGACGCACGGGCGCACGGACGCACGGGGACGGGCCCCTAGGAACAATACCACAAACCACAATTACCATGACACGGTGTTTGAGTGGACCAGGGGGACGTACGGCCAAGGGTATTTGAATGTTTTTTTGAAATTATATTTTGGATTCTTTGTACCGTTCAATGGAATTGAATGGTACGGACGCGGACGCACGGACGCACGGACGCACGGACGCACGGACGCACGGACGCACGGACGCACGGACGCACGGACGCACGGACGGACGGACGGACGGACGCACGGACGGCGGACGGACGCACGGACCGGACGGAACGACGTCGACGGACGGACGTCGGACGCACGGACGCGTACGCGCGTACCCCAGCGGACGCACGGACGCACGGACGCAGGCGACGCAGGCGGACGCAGGCGGGACGGACGGGGCGGCCGGACGGCACGGACGGACGGACGGACGGACGGACGGACGCACGGACGGACGGACGGACGGACGGACGGACGGACGGACGGACGGACGGACGGACGGACGGACGGACGGACGGACGGACGGACGGACGACGGACGAGACGGACGGACGACGACGAGACGGACGGACGGACGGACGGACGGACGGACGGACGGACGGACGGACGGACGGACGGACGCGACGGACGGACGGACGGACAGGACGACGGACGGACGGACGGACGGACGGACGGACGGACGGACGGACGGACGGACGGACGGACGGACGGACGGACGGACGGACGGACGGACGGACGGACGGACGGACGGACGGACGGACGGACGGACGGACGGACGGACGGACGGACGGACGGACGGACGGACGGACGGACGGACGGACGGACGGACGGACGGACGGACGGACGGACGGACACGACGGGACGGAAAGAGAGGACGGATAAGGACGGACGGAGAGGACGGAGGAGGAGGAGGACGGAGAAGACGGCGGCGGCGGTAAGCAATGCCGTCCATTGTCGACTCACTGATACCGCAAGCGTCCGCCCGTCCGTTCTTCTTCCTCCTTCACTCCTCTCCACCTCTTGGCGGACGGCGGCGGACGGGCGGTAGACGATAGAGTGGAGGACGACGAGGGAGGGAGAGAAGAACGGACGCCCGCTCGCCCGTTCTTCTCTCCCTCCTTCCTTTCCTCCCTCCCTCTATCCGTCCCTCCCTTCTTCCCTCCCAGCCTCCCTCCCGCCATCCCTCCGCTCTTTTGTCCGCCCTTCCGTCGGTCAATTCATCCCACCGACGCCCACCCATGCATATGCCTCCAGTTCATCACCCTTATCCCCTTATCTCCCCTCCCCCGCTCCCGCCTTCGCTCCCTCCCTCTCCCCCTCTCAGTCCTTAACTTGACATTAACAGAAACTTCTGCCACAGCAAACAACGACACGAACTTACGTTCACAGCAGGTCCTGGTCGGCGATGCGATGCTCGGCCACTGTCGACTCACTGATACCGCTCAAGCGTCCGCGTTCGTTGGGCAGAGCGGAGTGAATGAAGGACAACTCTCCCGTCGCGCTCGTACACCACGTGACGTAGACACTCTATTCCACGCGGTGGGCCGCAGTTATCGTCACAGCCGTGTTCATTGAGTGTTCTCGTTTGCTTTTACAATTACGCAGTATTCAGTGGTTAGCAGCGCTTTATTACAAAGGAGCCTTGTCGTGTTTTTTAGCAAAATCATGTTAACGGATTAAAACACCAGCGGGTTGGAAGCGGGGTGGGGGTGGGGGTAGGGGAGTTGAGCATCCAATATTAAGGAAATGGAGCATGGAGATGGAATTAGTTCCCCTCTTCCGACAGCAGAGAAGAACTATTATGTTAGTCTTAATGCAAAACTGGTTCGACCCCGATACCTTATCGAAATTTACCAAGGTACATGTATATATAACCTACTTGCATGGGCTCTTGCATTTGTGGTTGCTTCACACATACGCACCCGCGCACACGCGCACGCGCACGCACACGGACGGGGGGGGGCACGCGCAAAAAAAAAGGCGACATTTTCATGAGGAACATGTAATAGCACACCGGACAAAAGTTACAAAACAAAAAAATGAGACACACAACGCCAAATACACATTACCACACTGCATGACACCATTACAAACCCGTCCCACCATTTTATTAGACATTTCCGTATACATTTGTACTAAGAATTTGCCCAAAAGTGGTGACGATTTCAAATTTATCAAAAACAAAACCCACATTCAAAACCGGCACATGCACACGCACACGCACACACACACGCACACGCACTCGCACACGCACACGCACACGCACACGCACACGCACACGCACACACACACACACACACACACACACACACATACACATATATACACGCAACCTTGCAGAAACGTAAATACGTACGCGCCATTGGCATTTGACGTACTAGGTCCTACCATTGTGTGTGGTGGTAAGCGAAACTTGAATAACGTGTTAACTTACAAAACTAATTAAGTACCTCGAATACTTTACTGCGTCCTGCTGAACTTTGCTGTTGTATTCCGGGTTAATCCAGTAAGATTTCCTTTGCACTCTGCACAGAAATGCACTCTGGAAGTAGGCGACTACGCCACTACGTAATCGTTACGTCACTTCCGTGGCAACACCGCGGGCTTTCGCTGCATGAGTATAAATGCATTCGAAGCTTACCGCGGTAGCCTAAGTGTTCATATATTTATAAATTAATGTAATGCAAAACGTAAATGTTCTCAATTTCAGCAAAAACTAGCAATATTAATGTTCCGTAAATAAAAAATAAACAAATACCGCCGTGTTGTTTATATAATTATATAGACTCTAACATTGCGTAGTCTGAAGTTGCTATAGTCTATTACTGTTGTTTCGCAGTAATTAACCACCCGTCTCACAAATCCGCAGTCTAGAAAAAATGTAATACCCCATAGTGAGGCACGATCGCACACCACCCACATAGAGCTGGCTGGACGGCACTCAACAAGTAATATTTAAGAGGGATATAAGTTGCAGATAGTTGCTCTAGCTAGGAGTTATTCATTGTGCAGCTGATGCAATCATGACTTTAAATTTTGGATATAGGGGTCTGTACGCCTTAATATATTTTGTTGTAATGAAAGCGACTGTTTACTGTGACGTAACGAATAAAATAAAATAAATAGGTAGCGTGGATATCATTATTAATTAGGGTTAAGCTTAGAATTAGTAATAGTAATTATGATTAGATGGCGGAAATAAATAATTAGTGTGATATATTAATAGCTACGTTTATAATAATAATAATAATCATAGCAATTATTAATATATTAACAGTGTAATGATCGGATTACTTTTATTTTACTAATGATTAGGATAATCAGTGTAATTAGTCAGGTCACCGGGACTAATAGTTAGTGCAACATTCATTAGAGCTAATATAATGAGACTGTACATCAAGTCGCCTAATTATTTCATCATTAGTGTCCGACATTCTTGCATGACATCCTTGTAGTTACAAACCTTCTTCTCTGTCCTCACCGTTATTATATTCCAGACATTGCCGTATACATTTTGTACTTAAGGAAGTTTGACCATAACGTGGTGACGGCCATTTTTCAAAATGGCTGCCAACTTCAATTACACTAACACCCACATTTCAAGATTCCTGTGTTCCAGTGACGTATTTAGGATCCGGGGGGGGGGGGGCAGAGGGCAGAAGGGCACGCGGGAGATCATGCTTAGCTACATTTCATCCAAAAAGTACAAATAGTCCCACACACACACGCACGCACGCACGCACGCACGCACGCACGCACGCACGCACGCACGCACACATACACACGCACACATACACAAAACACACACAGCAACACAGACACACACACACACACACACACACACACACACACACACACACACACACACACACACACACACACACACACACACACACACACACACACACACACACACACACACACACAACACACACATATATATATATAATATATGCAAAAGGTTAAGATAAATAACGTTTGCATACATCTGACTGGTATGCAAACGTTATTTATCTTAACCTTTTGCATGCGCTTTCTGGCACAGTAACCCTCCTATGCAAAACAAAAAACAAGTCAGCTTTCATTGAAATAGGCCAACTGAATGGCATTTACTCTCATTAATTTAAACATATTACGTAGACAACAACACATACAGTAATAGTAATACATATTCACAGCAAGCATGCTTGCCTCAATAGTATGTATATTACTAATCAATATATACGTACACATCCTAGTACAAACCAGCTCCAACCATTATCATTGAATTGAATTTTATTTCCATATATTTTCTGTTCAAAGCCACTGAAACAGGCGCAAGTTTGTGACTAAATAAACAATCGATTTTTTCTGTTACAAGTGTCAACCTTGAGTTATTGAGCAATTTGATTATTTAAAAAACATACGACATGTCGTGAAAATGATGCATTTTACCGGACATTCATTTCAAGCTCCGTTCTCGCTCCAATCGATTTTTTTAATTGTTGGCCGACTTCTTTTTGGACGTTTTTTATTATTTCAATTAATACAAAGGTCATGATAAGTTTTTGAAATGCGAACATCTACACGTTCAGGAAGTCTATTCTTTTAGAATCGTTGTTAAATTTCTGTAATGTTTTCGCCTTTTTATACTGGCAAAATCCTCAAATAGTGGCTTAACCTTTAATGAAATCGTGACACGCTGCGACAAAGCACCAAATTTTGCCAGTTGTACCTTTTGACCGTACAAAACTTTTTACAGGGGGCTGCCCGATTTTAAAGGCCAATGTCAAGGTCAGGCCAAGATCAAAGATCAATCATTATATAATCACATTGTCCAATATCTAGAGACATTAATTATGTTTTTAAATGTTTTGAAAAGCGTATTTGTTTACTGACCCACATCTTTTCATAATATATATATATATATATATATATATATATATATATATATATATATCGTTATTCTTTATCAGAGCCATTTTTACAATGGTTCTCAAACAAATATTTTGCACACATATACCTTAATGATATAAATACAACGTTTGAGACGGGGCTGCCCGGATTTAAAGGTCAAGGTCAGACGAAGGTTAAAACAATTAATAATACCAATTTTATCATCTACTAACACTATAACAATGTTTGTATTTCAGAAGGTTACGGGAGACGTTTATGGCTGCAAATCTCTATTTTGTGTTTTGTACTTAATATAATTTGCATAAATTCAAAATGGATATCAATATTATGCTCAAAACTAATTATTATAATTTCAGTGTGCACACATAGTTGCACGTGTGTACTAAAACATTGGGTACCGATAAGTAGTGCACATCTACATTCTTAGAGGCAGTCACTTCTACTAATTAACTAATTAACTCATACCCACATTGCTAACCAATTCCTCAATGAGCTTGTTTTAACTTAACTCTCACACAGTCCACGGCAGAGACAGAGTGCTATGCATGTGAGCCCGGCGGTCTTGCATATGCATTTCTTCGCACAAGTGGGTTCGGTCTTGCAACTACACTTGATCAGTTCTCTACAACCTTCAGCAGCAGCTGGCAGAGTTGGCCAGACTGGACGCCATCCGGTGTCTTCTCATGTCCATCCAAAGCCTCCAGGGTTGGCTGCAGCTATGATAGGCTTCAGGCTATTTCTCCAGATACTGGTTTGGTATAAGCCTAGGTTTGCATGTTGAAGCAGTGCTGTTTCGGTCGGAGGAAGCTTCTCCATCATTTTAACCTTCGTTTGGAAAAGATCTTCCGAAGGTCGTTTATACTGTCATAAGATGCCGTGCTGTCGTACATGAAACATGTAAATCGCTCAATCAGTCTGAATGCTGCACATGTCAACTCTATAGGAACATATCCACCCTGAGACACGCTGGTGAACCCAGCAGTGGCTGCCGGATATCTTTTCCATGTTTTCCAGGCAGACTTTTTGCCTTTACCGCTTGCATCACGAGACAAGCATCGTCACTTCACTACGACAAACTCGAAAGCAAAACAACAATTTCAACAAATGAAGAATGACTGCAATCTCTTCAGCTGTTCATTGCCGCACAAGTTCGTAACACCAGAATGGAATAGATTTTTGCACATGGAAACCACCCGTGGCCGCCAGCATTTCCACTGCATGGGAAACTTCGACTAACGAGCAGCAAACATGAGCTGTTGCATTGCATTGAATCACATTTCCAACCAGAAACACCCTCTCATTTTGATGCCAAAGTGTTCGATGGTGCTGCGACAGTGCATGCTCTGCCGTTAGACAACACAGCAACGTTCGGTGAATACAGTGACACTATCTTCATTCCCTGGACTGAAAGATAACTACAAGGCCCGAGTAAAACGAGGGAAAGGCAAACGCAGAAAAGTGTCCCGTGATGCCAAATTGCCAATGTACTTTGCGGGTTTCTTACAAGATGCCACAAACAAGGAAGAACTGTTCAATCTTCTGACGGAAGATGCAGTTAAACATGACTACCAACCAAGTAAACATATGTACATTACCAGTGGTTCACATGTAAAGTCGAATAGTGCTGACGTACTGATGTCGGCGAATCACCACAAAGAGACAGACAACAGAATATGTCTACATGTAGATGATGCGCTGAATAATGGGGCAACTACTGTTCTCGCCAGACCCGTAGGCATAGATGTGGTTGTCATTTTGGTTGGAATCTTTCACAATCTTGTACAGCACCATCCAGGAATGCAGTTATGGGTCGGCTTTGGCACAGGGAAGCACTTCCGCTACTAACACATCAACTCAATCTGCCAAGAACTTTGGGAGGAAGAAGCTCATGCATCGCCCTTTCCCCCCCCCTTCTCAGGTTCTGATGCAACATCACAGTTCAGCGGTAAACGCAAAAAGTCTGCATAGAAAGCATGGAAAACATATCCGGCAGCCACTGCTGGGTTCACCAGCGCGTCTCAGGATGGATTTGTTCCTATATCATTTACATCTGCAGCATTCAGATTGATTGAGCGATTTACATGTTTCATGTATGACAGCACGACATGTTATGACAAGGTAAACGACCTTCGGCAAGACCTTTTCCCAATGAAGGTTAAGATGGTGGAGAAGCTTCCTCCGACCGAAACAGCACTGCTTCAACATGCAAACCGATGCTTATACCAAGCCAGTATCTGGAGAAATAGCCTGAAGCCTATCATAGCTGCACCCAACACTGATAGCTTTGGATGGACAAGAGAAGACACCGGATGGCGTCCAGTCTGGACAACTCTACCAGCTGCTGTTGTAGATTGTAGAGA